>OY821765.1:5117530-5681600 GCA_963682095.1 Potentilla sterilis | reverse complement strand
AGTCAAGACACTCTGGTTCCTCTATCCATAGGTTTGATTCTATCAACTTCAGGTCACTGTCTGATGGGCTCTGATGAAGTTGTAGATGTACAGGTCCAATGGGATAAATAGGTGGTAGCAAACTTGAAAGTGCATCTGGAACTTCATGCTCCAAGTCGTAGAACGTGTTCAAGACTATAGCAGAAGCTCGTTGTGATCGTTCAGTCTGATATACAAGAAAATGCAGCATGATGTCATCTGGATCTGTTGTCCTAATGAAACTGGGAATATCTTTTAAACTAATTCCTCTCATGCCTGGTATCCAATCTATTGCAGTATCCAAATACCCATTTCTTAAATAGCTGGCATCTGCAAGTTGAAGTTAGAGTATCAATAAGTTGACTTAAATCTGATGCAGAATTGCAGATTATAATAAATAGATGTAGTTCGATTTTCATTTTGATCAAATCAATACCTTTGAGAGGAGTGAGACCCTCTTGGATGAGTCGGTGATACTGAAGGTAGCCCATGAAGCTAGAAGCACTTGGTGTCCAGAATAGAACTACCGGAATTCCCAGTTCTGCACCAGCATCTAGACTGTAGCTCATGGCACCATCGGCGACTATGCAAGTTACCGGAGGGATATAATGGTTTGAAGAAGAATTCAGCTTCGAAAGAAGTTCTCTAAAGGGAGCTAAGCAGTTCTTTGTGGATTCACATAAAGATGGTATGTGTTGGGTGGCATTTGCATCAGTTGGAGGGAGGCCATCTGGAATTGTTTCGAAACGAAAGGAAGGGAGGCCATCAGCGGAGTTGGGGCCTCGAGATTTAAGCCAGCGTTGATGGTTGTATTCTGTGTTGACAAAGGTTATATGGAAAGCCTCTGTAGTGAAGCAGTTTGGCTAGTTTGAGCATTGGGTTTATGTGACCTTGAGCTGGGCGTGGCAGGCAAACTGCATGAGGCTTTTCTGCCATCAAGCCCCTTGGAAAACAATCTCTAGCTCAAATTGTACACAAATTAGCAGAAAGCTTTCTAGAAAATGGAATGATGTGCTTTAAGGATGGAAGACAAGTAACTTGAGGAAAGCAGAATAAGCACTTGTCTTAGTCTTTACCATATTTATTCTAAAAAGGAAGATCATTGGAATGTTCATACAATCTGTTACACCTAAAAAGGAAGGCCTGGACGGAGGAGGAGTACTTAATACTTACAGGAGTCTGTCTTCTTCATGCCATTATTGTCAGACACTATATACTAAATCCTAATCTCCTTTTTTTTCATTGATCAAACCTAATCTAATCTCCTATTAAGGCCCCTTAAGAAAAGAAAAAATTTACATACTATTTCACGATGTTCTTAAAACTGGCTAGCGTTTTACTGATATATTGTCTGAAATATTGCCATTTTGTTACACATACTAGGATTAATTATATGAATATGTTGAGTTCATACTCTCTCAGGTTTTGAAACATCGAATATGAATCTTCTTGCTTGTGGCAAAAGTATTCTTAAGGGTATAATGTTGCTTATTAATATATGATTAATTCTTGCCTTATCCCATCAACAACATGCTATTATCTTTTGCCTTACCTCATCCTATCTGAGACTTACTTTATGCATTGCAGATTTGCAGGTAATTTGTGACGAATATGAAGTTGAAGCTGGTAATGGAAAAACTGTTAAATGGATAAAATGAAGCACGGTCATGTTTGAGGGATGAGCCTGGTGACTTCAGTGTAAGCATATTGCTCGATCTCTATTTTCACCTTGCACACATACATTTCCCAATACTGAGGTTAATCTCTGCCTTCTTTACATGCTTAATTTATGAGGAAACAAACTGTTAGTGAGATGTAAGAATAATTGTTACTATCTTAATCCTAGATTGTACATGAACTTTTACAAGGACTGTATGAATCGAATCAAAGGAGAATTACAATGAAGGAACAATACTAATGGAATGAAATGAAAATAGAAAAAGCCAAAATGTACAGTGAATGAAAAATACCAAATACAAAGGATTTGTAAATTGCAAAATTCAAAGAAAGAATAAGAATGTTCAACCAAGTAATTACCCTACTTCAGTTTCTTAGAGAGCAACACCTCATTAACCATTTTGTCCAAATCCAGAAGAGATAATCCATTGGGACCAGTAGCCTCCTTTGCCAGCTTCTTCCACTCCATAGCTTTCTTCCTCATGTCTTTTCCCTCCTCTCCTTCGATAAGTTTGGTCACAAGGTCCTCTATGTTACTTCTGTCGACTTCACCCTCTATCTCCATGCCTATGCCCCAATCTTTGCAACAATACCTACAATTGGTTTGTTGCTCAGCAAAGAAAGGCCAACAGATCATTGGAACTCCTGCACATACACTTTCAAGGGTTGAGTTCCACCCGCTGTGAGTCAAGAACCCTCCTATTGCAGGGTGGTTCAGAACTTGTTCTTGAGGACACCAAGTTATCAATAGACTCCTTTCTTTTGTCGCTTCCACAAACTCTTCTGGAACCACAGCTGATTCCCCTCCAACAAGGTCAGGCCTAATGACCCACAAAAATGTCTTGTTACTATTTGCAAGTCCCCAAGCAAACTCAATTAGCTGCTCAGAAGTCATGACCGTGATGCTTCCGAAATTAACATAAACTACAGAGTTAGGAGCTTTAGAGTCGAGCCATTCAAGACACTCTGGTTCATCCTTCCATAGGTTTGATTGAATTGACTTCAAATCATTACCTTCAGTTAAAACCTGATCAAGCTGTAGATGCAGGGGTCCAATGGAGTAGATTGGTGGTAGAAAATTTTGAAGTGCATCTAGAACTTCATGTTCTAAGTCGTCGAATGTGTTCAAAATGATAGCAGAAGCTCTTTGAGCTCGTTCTGTCTCAATCAACATAGTCTTGATCATGCCGTCTTCTGGGTCAGTAGTCCTAATGAAGCTCGGGATGTCCCTCAATCGAATACCTCTCATCCCTGGTATCCAGTCTATCTCAGTTTCCATATACGCATTTGTCAAACTAGAGGCATCTGCTAATCAAAAAAATAGTGTTAGCAGGTGTGTTATGGCTCCATGCATAACTATAACGAACTCTTATTGTTTTAGACCTTCTGGTAATCACATAAAGCATCTTAATGACGAATTAAGAGAATTAACATACATGTAGCGTTTGCTTTCCAATTTTTTATATCAGTATATACCTTTAAGAGGAACGAGACCCTCATCAATGAGATTCTGATACTGCATGTAGCCCATGAAGCCACAAGCACTAGTTGTCCAGAAAAGAACTTCCGGAATGCCCAGTTCTTCAGCTGCCTCAACAGTGAAGCTCATGACACCATCTGAAACAATGCAACTGACCGGAGGAATAGGCGGTGAAGAATTCAGCTTGGAAATTAGGTCTCTGAAGTGTGGTAGGCTCTTTGTCCTTGTGGATACACAGAGAGATAGTATGTCTTGTGTGGCATCGGCATCCGTGGGAGGGAGGCCATCGGGAATGGTCTCGAACGTAAAGGAGGGAAGGCCATCAAGGGAGTTGGGGCCTCGAGATTTCAGCAGGCGCTTATGGTTGTACTCTGTGTTAACAAAAGTTATATGGAAGCCTTTGTGGTGAAGGAGTTTGGCTAGTTTCAGCATTGGGTTTATGTGACCTTGAGCTGGGAATGGTATGCAAACTGCATGTGGCTTCTGGGCAATGGAGTCCATTGTTGATTCTCTTTAGCTCTCTCAAAACTTACAAGTTAGGCAGAAGCTAAGAGAACTGGGATGTGCTAGAAGTCTTATCATGGTACCGGATATATAGCCAACTGATCAATCACTCTTGCACATAAAACGTGATGGTGGCTCTGGAGAACTGGGATGTGCTACAGAATTTGAACTCATGGTTGTCATGGACTCTCATGGATGAGTGGATAGTGGATACCAGTCGGTCGATCAAAGACTGCGCCATCATCATTGTACAATCTTGACCCAAATAAAAATTCCGACGAGGAGCACACGGCGGGGACGTCGGTTCCCCGTTGCCCCGTAAACATATTTTTAACGTGGAAACTGTACGTTATGTTTCAGATCGAGTTCACATTATTCACAGTGGGGGATAAATAATAGAAGCATGACTATATACGTTTTAACTATTGCATGTTTGTATTCTAATCTTTTGAACAGATATGTACGTTTAGCTTCCAAAGAAATCTTCGGATTCACACGTTTTTCACCATAGGCCAACAAATATATACTACTTGGAAAAGTATTTCTTCATCCTCATTAGTGAATTCCGTAAGTTTTGCTTCATCACTGTGTCATTTTTACATTATTCTAATCTTTAGGTGAGAGTTTTGTTTTTTTTTTTTTTATATAGAAATGTTTTAATTCACATTCCTACAATATTTACATAATCTATTGCATATTGTGACACCGCCATAAGCCGAAATTGGAGTGGATTAGCAAATTCAATTCTTAGGGGTCGAGATGTAAATTATGATATCTACACTTTAATTTGAAGTAATTCAATACGTGATAGATCATCTTTTTTTGAAATTGGAAGAAGAAAAGATGAAAGAAGTATCTACTTATCATGTATATATGTAATACTGCTTAGGGAGTACATGTCTTTATTAAAAGAGAAGTTTCTATATATTATTTTTCCAATCAAAACAGAACCCGTGTATCTAAAGAAACAAATGAAAGGAAGAATTTGACATGTTTTAAGTGCGAAAGTACATTATTTTGGAAGAATATACATAGACGCCTACATTATTTAGCAAGTAGCAATACAACTTTTTGCATTAGAGAGAATTCAAAGATTTGGGGCCTCGAGTTCAAAGAGACAAAATCTTGGTTGTCAATTAACACACGTTGACTCAAATTATAGATCTTAGAGGCCTTGAACCCCAAAGAGGAAAAAGAGATAATCCCGTCGTGTGCAATGATCAAAATACAAAAGCAAAGTAGACTTTGTTAACTAAATATAAAACAAATAGATGACAATAAAACAAATGAACTTTTTAATTATTAAATCTTAGACTTTTACTAATGGACAAAATTTAGTTTAATACCCTTGTTGTAGGAGAAACAATATAGATGCAAAGCGTTACTTTATTGATAGATAAGGAGGCCTTTATATAGGCATTACATCAAGTATCCCAAGTAATCAGGGATTCCCTATCTACTAAGATAACTACTATTCTAGTCTAATTAGGTCAAGACACACAACGGAAGTTACGGTATTAACCTTCCTTGAACACTCCCCCTTGTGTCGCGTACCTAATGTGACACGGTGCATAACATGTTGCCTCGCTAAAACCTTGCCAAGCAAAACAAAACCTCTTGGGTAAAAATAAAAAGCTTGGTCGAAGGGAAAAGAGCACAACGCACCAACTACAATTGAAGATTACATGTGAGGTAGACTCCCCCTGATGTCTACAAGACAACTCCCCCTGATTGGTAACTCAATCTTGGAGTTCAGATTAATGGCGTATACAAACGCTCCTCACAAGCTTCAAAAGTAGGTGTGGCCAATGATCGAGTCATTGAATACGGCCACATTATCCTTGTATTAGACCAGCTACACTTAGCTTTACTTGGTCTTAAGGAAGAAGGTCGCTTAACAACTCAAAACTAGAGTTCGCGTTGAAAATCAGATTCACGCGCAGCATGACCTTCGTGTACTTAAATAGTCATAACTCCTTCGATACAGTAGGTATGAACGAACCGTAAAATGTTCTGGAAACTAGACACCCATATCTTTCCAGTGGTATAAAGTACACAACGTGGTTCGTTCTGAGCTGATCACAAAGCTCTGTCGAAGGTGACTGATCTGCAAATTACCGGACAGATTCGTCCTACTTTGCTAAAACAGCCATAACTCACTCAATATGATAGCTATAATCAAATGGTTGGTGTCCCTGGAAAGTAGACACATAGAGCTTTCCAACGGTACTAAGTTTACCATTTTCCGATGAGTGAGCTGTCATGTAGGTCACGGGGAAGTTGACGTACAGAACTAGGCAGAATCTGGAATTGCCTATTGATATGTCTTTCATGATGGGATCGAATGAGCCTAAACCTTTCTCTCTTAAAAGAAAGTACCGCCATATACCATGGCATTGCGTGGGCGCGTCTAGCCATCACTTTGGCTTTATAAGTTTATAGCGAATGAGATGTCGAGTCGAGCATATTATGACAAGTACATGATTGCGCACATGATACTTAGATAGAGAGTTTCATCTCCCAAGACTTCTCGTCACATAGACGAAACGAGTCTTCTCAAGACATCGACTAATCATGGGATACATATAGGCTTTGGTTTAACGTCCATTAGTTTGCCATAAGCCGATAGATGAATAAGTTCATCACTGACGGTTCTCACATTCGAGACCAAGTATTCCCAAGATCTTTTCATTCTTAACGTTGGATTAGTGATACTTCAATCACAATTCATCCAAAGTTTACACGCAAATAGGCATGATTTCTTTCATCCCATCTCCAATCAAGTAGTTGCTCAACCGCGTTATACAATATCCAACCAGAAGATTTGAACCCATATAGAGAACATCCTAATCTGGTAGCATACGCACTTCGAGGTTTTTGCTTACTTGACTTGGGTGAAAACTTATCCATTCATGATATTTATGTACATCTCTTTACTTAGTCCCAATAGAGATGATTCATAAGCTGCATGTTCAGTTTTTCGGAACTACCTAACTGACAAGGTAGTGGAGTGTGATATGACTCCATTACGAGAGCATATGTCATCGTAGTCGATTCCAGGGCGTTTGTGAGAGACCTTGCGCCACAAGGTGAGTCTAGGCTCTTTTTCTCACTACGCTTTCAATCAAAGATTATCGATAGGGTTTACACTTGCGGTGTCGGCATCACCTGACCAAGGACCTATCTCTTTGTATAAACTGGATCGCATATCTTTCCGTGTAGGCCAATTCACAACGTTGGTATTTGCTTCAACGAAGTGAGTGTATTCGATATCTAACTCATAGACCACGTACTCATGTACACTAGTGTAATTCGCATTTGTAGAGATCTCTATATGGATTGGCTTCTCATTGAGGCGTCCCCCAATAATGACCTTAATCCAGAAAATCCATGAGACGAATGAGTTGTCATTGATCCGAGGATCAAGTTGTGCCATACTCGCATTCGGCGAGTGTATATCGAACAAAGTGCCCTCTCTACACTTCTTGTGAGAGTCACGGCCTAGTGACACCATCTACCACTTTTGTGGAGTCACCATGTCACCATTTATGAATGACAATATGTCCATTGATTTGGACATCAATCCTTACAGGCATGTTGATACAAGAGTACTATTCCGATCTTTTCCTTGAAAGACCAATAGTTTGCTCTTTGCAGCATGTATATCAAATCTCGTCACTTTGATTTATGGGACTTTGGGAACATGATGAGGCACAGTGGGGACAAACCACGGCAATGCCAAGTCGTTCTACTTGAACAAACTTGTTCTTCTCTCCCCCTAACGACGGGGAGACTGGCTCATCAAAAAAAATGACATAAACGAGATCGCCTGTTAAGGTTTATATATAGCGGACTATAGGTGGAAGCTGACGTCTTATTCAAAGACGTTATTCATAATCAAATAACCCATCATTGAGCGCTTGTGGTAGCGCAATATGGCACATAAAGTATGTGGACGGTATAGGGTATTGATCGTTAACACTTATACGTTAACAAGATGCATTCCGTTACAAAATGTAACATGCATGTATGCTTCCTGAAACGTTTCACTATGTTCCGGAACACCAAATGCCACCAAATTTTAACAGTAGGTAGGCACATGTGTTAGGATTCCAACGCCGCCGGCCTCATTGCCGGAACCGGTCGGAAACATACCGAACCGGTCGGAATAGTCGCCGGAGGTCAGTGAACGTTTGTGTCGAGTGGTTCATCACCTTCCAGGTGTCCAATGGCTCTGAAATTTTATGAGCAGGTAGCCATGGATGTTAGGAATCGGTGGACCAAATTTCACCTCAAGAACCGGCCTAAAAGTAGGTAAACCGGTCCTCACAATGACGAGTCCGCGAGCTAAAAAACCAGAAATTTTAGGTTTTTGCTACTTTTCTATCATTGTGAAGGTGCTTCATAACATCTAAGTGTTATGGCTTGAGTTTAACCATGAGGTATATCACCATAGTATCATTGTATCTCAAATTGAACTATGAGAAGGCATCAAAGCCATCATCTTATGTATCATTGCCTTTAGCGTAGGAGAGCGTTACTCCAAAACTTTGCTAAAGATTAAGCTTCCATATGTTGAGCATAGCTAATGAAGGATCATAAGGGGGGATCATATGCACGTTTAAATGCATAGATGGTGCTTCCATTGACTTGGAGGAAGACTTGGGTGACGTTAATGTCATCCTTGAGCCTTGAGCATTGCTCATGACGCTACCAAATTCTTTTGGTAATCTTTGATCCCAATAGCTTCTTTGCTCAAAAAGAAACGATGTCCATAGCTTTCTTGCATATATGGATCATCAAAACATGTCCAAAATTCCGGACTATGTATGGAAGAGTCTACATGAGTCGTCGATTCAAAGAATCCGAATCATAGTATACGTGAAATACATTCACAATATTGACTCATAAGTTGTGCGCATTCATTAGAAGCGATACATAAGAAATCAATTCAATTTTCACAATGAGTTTCAAGGTGATAAACGTTGGCACCAATATCTTTAAGTGGTGAGCAAGGTTCGATGTAGATTAGCTACACACTCAATGTCTCTATGATACATTCATAAGAGTGTAGAGACAAGGGTTTTATGCCAAGACATATAAACCGGAATATATACTCAATTCCTATAGAGTGTGCAACATGGCGTGTAGTATCACAAGATAAAACATAGGCATGCTTAAAGGCGTACTAGATACATCCGTTAACGCTCAAAAATAGAGCCGGAAAACAACCAGAATGAGCCAACATCGATACTATAGAGACATAAATGTCTAAACCAAGTATCCAGGACCGAGGCCATGAGCTAGCTATCCGAGGCCGAAGCCAAGCTAGAATGGGAGCCAAGCCGAAACAAGGCAAGGAAGGGCCATGGTCAAGCATAGGCGCGTGCTAGGCTAGCCAAGGCCGAAGCCGAGGTGGTGCACGGGCAGGCCGAGGCCGAGCAAATGTCAAGGCATGCCAAGGCCGAAACCAAGGCGTGTCGAGGCAAAAGCAAAGGCTTTTGGGGCCGAGGCTTGATGTTGGAGTCAAGGTCATGCGAGTTGCCGATGGGTAGCCTAGGCCGAAGCGAAGGCTTACCGAGGCATAAAACAAGGACCTGACGAGGCCGATGCCATGCTAAAGAGCCAAAGGCATGCCGAGGCCGAAGCCAAGACGTGCCGGGGTGAGTGCATGGGCTTATAAGGCCGAGATGGCTGCTGGCCGGGCCGTGTTCAGGCCAACGCCGAGGCCGAGGCCGGGGCGCTGCTAGGCGGGCCGTGTGCGTGCCAAGGTCCGGAGACCGAGGGGGCGGCAGCATGTGGTTGTGGCGGAGCTGTAGTCCAAGCAACGCGTAAGCTAAGCCAAGGCCGAAACCGAGGCTAGGCAAGGCGGGCTATGGTGGGCGCAAGAGTGCCGAGGCCGAGGCCGGGCAATGCGCATGCATCCGCTTATGTACGCAAGCATGTCAATTTGTTTCTTGACGAGTGAGGCCTGGCGGATCGCGACCAAGTTGGCGGATGGCCATGGCGAGCGAGGCCTGGCGGATCGCAGCCAAGTTGGCGGATGGCCATGGCGAGCGAGGCCTGGCGGATCGCAGCCAAGTTGGCGGATGGCCATGGCGAGCGAGGCCTGGCGGATCGCGGCCAAGTTGGCGGATGGCCATGGCGAGCGAGGCCTGGCGGATCGCAGCTGGCGGATGGCCATGGCGAGCGAGGCCTGGCGGATCGCGGCCAAGTTGGCGGATGGCCATGGCGAGCGAGGCCTGGCGGATCGCGGCCAAGTTGGCGGATGGCCATGGCGAGCGAGGCCTGGCGGATCGCGGCCAAGTTGGCGGATGGCCATGGCGAGCGAGGCCTGGCGGATCGCGGCCAAGTTGGCGGATGGCCATGGCGAGCGAGGCCTGGCGGATCGCAGCCAAGTTGGCGGATGGCCATGGCGAGCGATGCCTGGCGGATCGCGGCCAAGTTGGCGGATCGCAATTTCTCGCGAGTCACTCATTTTGTCTCTTGTGATTTTTCGAGTTAACATCACCAATTAGGTTGGTGAACTCAATCAACATGCCATGTAAATGTGTAATGCGATTCATTGCATTCACATATAGCTTTTTTTTTAGGGAATCGAACCATATATGCATCAAAATGCCAACGGTTATATCGAGATCTTGACCATAAAGAGTGTATCGACTAAGTAGCATTAGTCACACATGTGAGGTCTATGCCTGCACAAAATCAACGGATTTGTAGTCACTTTGACTATGAAATTGAAGTCATATGCTTCATATTTATTGCAAATTATCTTTTGCTGTTGAAATCCGTAATCATGAGGATATACTCTCATCTTCTTCCATGTATCTCTTGTGTACATTGACCATATGATTGCAATTTTGCAATTAGTGAACCGATAGAACCATATCAATGACATGATTCTCTCTTTGTTTCAATGGCCATTCTCTAGGCGCATTTTATGGTCAATTGTTTCTTTATATCAAAAGAACAAGAGGGAAGGAATTGAATGGTCGAGACCAAGATTCTGGTTACTCAATTCAATTTGTTGTGACAATTTCCGTCACATATCGATGTTACAGTGACTATTTCCGTCACACATCATGAGTTTGTCCCCTTTGTGACTCCCTTAGGATCGTCACAAGCATCGACAATATTATGTCGGAATCGTGATTAAATATTCACGAAGAGTTGTGGTTCACAGTGACATCACAGCCACAAGCACAACTTTGGACGGTAACATCACAGTTACCCCATAAATACTGTGATACGCAGGGGTGGGTGGGGCCCCTTTGTATCGTCCTGAAAAACACACAAGTTCCAACACATATACACAAGTTCAAGTAATTGAAATTGCGAAAGAACGGGAACTTTTATTAAATCATACATTCTAGTTCGCCAAATGAACTGCGTTTAAAAATTGCGCTTAAGGACTCGGTTCTGATCCTTGTGCAATTTTGAGATGCTCTTCCATGTACGTGCAACGAAATAATCCTCGCAATTACATCGCGATGCGTCGTGCAATAAGTTTCATGGAAAAGAAAAACATATGGTTAGTCATATTCACCATATATGGAGCAGTAAAACTAATAAAAAGAATTACTGCAGTAACTGTTTTTAACCTTTAGGGTAAAAACTTTTTAACTGAGGTAAGTACAATTACCGTTTTGCCCCTGGGTCGGATCAGAGGATCAGGGTTGGGCCGAACCGGGTCGGGTCGGAAAACCGGGTCGGGCTGGGCTGTACCACTGGCAGACGGGTTGGGTCGACGCCGTCTGGTTGCAGGCGCAGCGAACTGAGGTGTGCGTCGGAGATGGCGCTACGCGACCCTGCTGCATAATCGATCGGCGTCCTCGTCGATCCTGCTAGGCGTCGGCGGCGTCGAGCGGCGGTGTCGATGGAGCACGCAGGTGGCGCTGCGATGGATGCAGGCCGATCGAGTCGGCGCTGGGTGGAGCGCTGGCGGCTTCAGGCTGGGCCGGCTAGCAAGACTTCTGGTGTCGGTGGCGCCAAATATCGGCTCAAGGTCGCAGCGGCGGCGCTGGGTCGAGCTGAGATCGGGAGAGAAGATGGGTGCCCAGAGAAGATTTCTGGGTGCTCTAAACATATTCCATCTCTGCCGACAAGATGTCGTCGGCAAAACTTGGATCCTGACTCTTTCTTTCTTTTCCGACGAAAAAGTTGTCGCCAGAAGAACTTTTTCACCTCGTTGCCGACAAAGGGGTTGTCGGCAAAAAATAGTGTCTGATGGGAGGCTTTCTTTGCCGACAAATAGGTTGCCGGCAGAAAAGAGAATTTAGGGTTTCTGAATTTTTTTTTTTTTTTCATATTGGAACCCTAGGGTTTATGAATTTTTCATGGCTATTAGACGAAGGCTAGAGCCACGTGCTGATAACGTGTTGTAGGAGAAACAATATAGATGCAAAGCGTTACTTTATTGATAGATAAGGAGGCCTTTATATAGGCATTACATCAAGTATCCCAAGTAATCAGGGATTCCCTATCTACTAAGATAACTACTATTCTAGTCTAATTAGGTCAAGACACACAACGGAAGTTACGGTATTAACCTTCCTTGAACAACCCTTAATTTTTTGGTCAAAATCAGAATGACTTTTTAAAAAAAAAAAAAATCATAATGACCCCTGAACTTTCAAATATGATCTCCTGAATCTAAAATTTTAAGTGATCTCGAAATGTGACGTAAGCTGCTAACTTAGAACTAACAATAAGGGCCCATACCCCAATATTAAAACCTTTATAGAAGGTAAAATGAATCATTTGCATATTAAATTTTCTAAATTTGAAATAAAACCTAATTAACATACTCATAAGAGGCTGGTTGAATACAAAATGTAGTAATAAAAAACACATAATTATGGTCCTAATCATAAATAAAGTGCACATACAAAAGATATAGTCTTAATCAGCCAAATATGGGTTGTTGTTGCCAGTTCCAAAACAGCAGTTTACGTCATATTTCGAGGTCTCTTGAAATTTTAAATCCGGAAACTCATATTTGAAAGTTTAGGGGTCATTATGATTTTTTTTTTTTAAAAAGGAGTCATTCTGATTTTTACCCAAAAACTGAGCGTACTAAACTGAATTTTGTCTTTTACTAAAAGAACAAATAGACAAACTGTATACAACAACGAAATAAGTTTCATATTTGTTGGGAAAAAAAAAATCATAACTGTCGGAAGAAAAACGGACCAAAATTAAACAAATTTAATTTTTATTATGTTTTGCCATTACTATGCTAGTGAAGTCGTAGTATATAGGCTCTTTTTTTGAATAAGTTAGTAAGCATGAATATGATGAATGTAGAGTTGTATTGTCTCACCGTGAACGATTGTTCCTCACAACTTCTTGCATGTCTGCAGATGGCAACAGAGTGTAATTTCTAACCTTGCCTTTGTAATGAAATCTAACGTCGATGGTGATTTACTTTAAATTTAATTTGATGTTATTTTAATTAGTGTTAAAATATATATATATATATATATATATGTGTGTGTGTGTGTGTGTGTGCATGTGTGTGTGGAGTTTAATTATATATATATATATTAACAAACTACAAAAAAGTGCATGACAATAATTTGTTTAACAAATAAATCACATACATATTTAATTGAACAAATTAGGACAAAAATTTACAAATAAATATCATGTGCATAACAAGCTGCCACATGTTATTAACTAATTTACTCTTTTGTCCTTAATATTTACAAGCATGTATTTAGTCCTAATTGCTGCTACTGTCTATTACAAAACTAGCTGCTACTGTCTATTACAAATCTAGCTGCTACTGTCTATTGCAAAACTAGCTGCTACTGTCGACTAGGAAACTAACTGCTACTGTCGACTTGGAAGACACCTGCTACTGTCGACTTGGAATGTACCTGCTACTGTCGAGCATGAAAGTAGCTGCTACTGTCGATTTGAAAGATGCTACTGTTGGCTGGGAAGGTCCCTGCTACTGTCGATTATGTATCTAACTGCTACTGTGGGAAGACACTTGCTACTATTTACTATAAATCTAGCTGCTACTGTCGACTGAGATACTAACTGCTACTATGGTTTTTGGTGAGCAAAATTCGAAATTTCAAAATTTCTCAAAACATATGCAATATGGTACTTAAGTGAAAGCCCATGACATAAGGAACAACTTTATATATTGGCTCACCTCCAAATTGCTGGTGGTTTAGCCGGAAAATTTAAATTTGCTTGAAAAAAACTTAAAAAATGAGGAGAGAGAAACTTGTTAGATCTGGGTGGCAGTTAGTAATTTTCACGAAAATAAGGGTATTTTAGATATTTTTACATTAATTACTTAATCAATTTTGGTCCACTTATTTTTTGGGCTTGGACTTATGTCCTAATTTGTATAAGAAATATGGAAAGTGAGTTTTTAGTTAATTCATATGTGGTCAGGTACTACTAAGTAATTCTATATATATATATATATATATATATTAATTAATAGTTGTTGATAGTGTAATTAACTTAAATAATGGTTGATATATAGTGTAACTTAAATAATGGTTGTTAATGGTATATATATATATATATATATATATATATATATATATGAGTTGATGTTGATAATAATATATATTGTAATATAATAATATATATATATATATGAGTTGATTCCATTTTCTATCACTAACAATAAACCATTGCTTCATCCTTCAAACAGAAAAAAGTCGTGAAATAAGATATGACCAAAATGATAAAATACGTTCCGGTTGAAAAATGACAAGATTCCGATAAAATCTGAGTGTCGAAAGATGCGGTCAAAGGTTTTATTCCTTCGTTTCCCTAATGGTAGCGTTACTTTCGGTAAATATTTTGAGGAAAATTTTTATACGATTAGTTGTATCTCATCGATTTGAAACTATTATCTGTTGAAGGTCAGGCAAAAAAACGTCATTTAGACAGTCCAATTACCATTTCTAAGCGTTCAGAGGTTTGACTTACCCGGTTGACCGTTCCGATCGAGCTTTTAACGTTGTCAGCTGAAGTTGGATTTTTTTCCATACATCTCTACTATTAGAAAGCCAGGCCCAGGAATGTTTCACCAAATTGTGAACTGTCAGAGACGCCCTTCTATCACTTATACTGACAAACAAACAAGTAAGGGTATTACGGTAAATAAGAAAACCAAAAAAAATAAGAAAGAAAAAAAAAAGAAATATATATAGATACGGAAAAAAACCGATAGCACGAACTAACCCACTAACTCAACTCAGAACTCCACGATTGGAATAGAACGTGGGCTAATTGTAAATCTCCAGCAGCGTGTTGACCGACACGCGCTTCTCCGCGCTCGAGCCTTCTCTCTCCGAGTCGGTTCTCCAAGCCCTTACCGGCGGAGGAGGGTCTGGAGTTGGAGGCATTGGGGATAGGAGGAAAGGCGGGAGGGGTGGTGGTGAAGGGTCTCTGTTTTCGGTGCAGCCGGAGAATGGGGCGGCGGCGAGGAATGGTGAGTGGGGTGGAGATGGGCTGATTGGATTGCCCGGGTTGGGGCTTGGGAGTAGGCAGAAGAGTATTGCTGAGATTCTTCAGGTGAAGGGTTTAGTAAAGTTGGGGCTTGGGAGTAGGCAGAAGAGTACAATATCTTCCTCTTTTTCTCTTTCACTGTTCTACACCTCCCTCTGACTCTCCAGGTCCTCCTCTTTCTCTACTTCACTCACACTCAAACACCACTCTCACCCTAAAATCTCAACTCTCTCTCTCTCTCTCTCTCTCTCTCTCTCTCTCTCAACTCAAAGTCACCAAGTAAGTTCTCAGATCATTTCAACTCTGCAATTTCAATTTCAAATTATTATTTATTGTCATCGAGATGTTTATCTAAGCTCTGCTGAATTCGGTGTTTGTTTTTGGTTGATGCAGTTTCGCGCTAGGGTTTTTATGCGGCGGAGATCGCGGCGGACGGCACTGTAGCCTTTGATCCGTGAAACCGGTAAGGCTTGAGCTGAATTGCTATATAAACTGCTAGAATTCCGCGATTTTTGTTTTGAAATTTTGGTTGGGTTTTGGTTTGTGATGAACTCGATTGTGGTTAAAGTTGGGGCTTGGTTTAGGGTACATTATTCAGAAACTATAGAGTACATTCAGAAACTATAAAGTTGCGTCAATTTCTGTTTTTTGAAATCTATTTCAACAATAAGCTATGAGCTATATAGAACTAACCTCAACAAACAAACCAGATCTGAATGGAAACAAGGAAAGAAAGAAAAAAATATCTAGATGTTACATGCTAATAGATGGTAACAAGTGAGCATTGATAAACATTTAATACAATAATTAAAATTGGATAGAAATCATAGAATTCACCATTAACTTTGCAAACGTAAAGGATGAAAAAATATATAATTCTCTTAATCGCCATTAGAGAAGTTTTCCCATAAGACTTGCTACAAAAGATTCCCCACTAAGGAATGAAAAATCAATTTTGTTGAACTACCATCGCTGTCACATATACACTCACAAAGACACACATCTCACCTTCAACATTGGAACTGGGGGTTTATCTTGACCAGGTTGAGGATCCCATTCAAGTAGTACTTCCTCATTCTCAACAGCTTCACGAATATGCTGGTACATGTTCATTGCAGTCCTTGAATGGAAATCCCCACCAGCTTTGAAGGCATCCAACATGCTCTTACAGTTAGAAAGATGAGCAAGAATCCTAAGTTCGAGCTGTCATATTAACATATTAGTCAATACATAATAAATCATGTAATGAGCAGATAGCACAAACAGCAACTAACCTGTCCATAGTCAGCAACAATTAGAGAATTTCCAGGTGCAGCTACAAATGCCTGGCGGATCTTATAGCGGTCCTTTTCAAGAGCTGGCTGATTCTGAATCAGTAAAAAGAAAAAACAGGATGAGCTTACATACTTTATAGGTTTAGAACGTATTTCATATTTTGGAATCCCCCAAACCCACATCTTGCACCTCAGCTTGAAACTGGGGCCTCCTGCCAAACCATAGAACCTTTAGATAACAGGAGCAATTAGCTAGGCAGGTATCTGAGGTGGTTTAAACCCCAGGCCACATGGGAGCCATTATGGGACTCACCATTCCTACTAACCCCTCGCTGGTTGTATTTGATTGAAGATCAAAGTCTAAAAGATTGGCCGATGGTGGATTCTACTCTAAAAGAGTATGGTATTTCATGCGAACTGGATTTGGTATGTAGTACTGTTGGAAAAATCTTTTTTATACTTTTATCTTTAGTAGTACTAGATTTGGTATGTAGTACTGCTGGAAAAATCTTTTTTATCTTTCTATATAAAGGAAAGTATATACTAGCCTTCCTGTATAATCAATTTGGCTTGATGGTTTATGATAAACTAGCCTATTAGTAGTAGGCTATATACTTTCTTAGTTTCTGAATAATGTACTCAATTAGTAGTTGCAGGTAATTAAGGAAACAGATTATACTTTCTTAGTTAATGTACTCTATGTACTCTATAGAAACTAGCCTATATACTTTCTTAGTTACTGAATAATGTACTCTATTAGTAGTTGCAGGTAATTAAGGAAACATAGACTGCTATAATTGCAATACTTTCGTTTTTGATTTAGTTTAGAGCAACAGATTCAGTTTTGGCATATACTTTTTGGCTAATAATCTAGCCTTCCTGTATAATCAAATTGGCTTGATGGTTTATGATAAACTAGCCTTCAAATAGTCTTGGCCTATACAACAACAGATTCAGTTTTGGGGATATACTTTTTGGCTAATAATCTAGCCTTCCTATATAATCAAATTGGCTTGATGGTTTATGATAAACTAGCCTTCAAATAGTCTTGGCCTATACATGAAGTCGAGAAACATATTGATTATATAGATGCCAAGACAATACAAAAAAGCGATATTTGATTTAGTTTAGAGCAACAGATTATACAGATTAAAGTTTTCGTAATATGAAAGATTGCATAATGATTGCATAAGGAGGAGAATATGAATAATGGATATACACTATATTTTAGGTCTTGGTACGAGTATCAGTGAATAATGGATATTGCATAAGTATATCCACTTGCTTTTGGTGCAGGAAGCTTAGTGATCAGTATTCTGAAATTTTAGGTCTCGAATTGACACTTTTTGGTTTTTGTTTTCAGTAAAAACACAGTACCAAATTATGTCTTGAAATTTAGTAATTGTGAGTTCATTTATAGTTCTGTAAAAGGTCCTTCTCAATGCAATCATAAATTACATTCATGTCAGGTAGCAGCACTCTTACATTATATTTGTTAGACATTACAACGTAATAGTCTGAAAGGAAAATTAAATCCAATTTGGTATTAGTTATGCTTCTAATCTACTATGTTTCTTTTTTTGGTTGGGGCAGGATAGAAAAGATCATGATCAATTACGCTTAAAGGGTACTTCATATACCGATTTTGGCAGATCATCAGCAGGTTAGGATTGTTAATGCGCCTTTTTCTTTTTTTTGGCAGATCACATCAGTACTTCCATGATCTTTGAATGGACTTTATATCTTTCATCTTAAACTCTTGCTAATATTTATATTACTTTTTTCAGAGAGGACCAGGTTTATTGTGGTATGCAGTGACTGAAAAAGAAGAGAAATCAACCTAATTGGAGTCCAGAGATCTCTTAAGGATTTATAATTGTTTCAGGTTTCAACCTAATTGGCTTCTCTGTAAGATGTCTTTCGATTACTTTTCTTGCAATGCATTGAATCACTTAGGAGGAGAAATCAATTAAGCCTTTAACTATCTGATCATAAATTTTTATTTTATATTTGGTTTTTGTTTTTGGAACATTAATTGCAGGTGTCATGAAGAGATGATTGATTTCTTACTCCAGGTTACTAGCTTCTCTTTCCAAACTCAATGCCAATTGTATAATAGCGTGTTTGTTTACGACTTTGTAAATGAGGCCTATACTCATGGTCTAGAAGAATGTGATTCGTAGTCTGAAAGAGCGACAATATTTTTTTTTATTATTTTTTTTATTATGAATGGGAGTTGGACTTCATGTTTTTAATGGTCCAATGTATGTAACTGGCAAGAGTTTTCTATATGCTTTATATATCAAGATCATAATACTCTAAAGTGTTTTATTATAATTCTTTGATAACTCAAAAATAATAGTGCACACGCATGAGCGCGACCCTTCTGCACACGTGTGGGATTTTATTAAACTTAGAGTTCAAAGGGCTGGATACCATGAACGGCTTATTCACATGACTAAATCCTGAATTTTTTCTTTTTCTTTTTCTTTCATACTTCCAGGTTAATGCATTAATCCACATCTTCCCTTTTCTTCCTCTTATTGGATTATTGGTCTAACAGTTCAAAAGCTAAAGCTAATCTAACGAGTAGGTAAATATCTAACTAAGTTTGTACTGTTTTGTCTCATATACTGCTTTGCTTCCTTCAGTTCAAGTTCAATTCTTTTTCTCAACTGTTAATTTTGTGATTTGATTGTGTGATGATCTGTGTCTGTGATTTGATTGTGTGATGATCTGTGTCAGTTGTCATATTAGCTTCTAGCGTGTTGCAGAATTTCTAAGTTTTTATGTTACTGTTTTGTTATGAATATTTTCCTTCGTTTGAAATATTGGCATTATGTTGCAGTTCACTAAATATTGGCAATATTCTTTTAATTTTTTTTTAATTATTAATGGGAGTTGGACTTCATGTTTTTAATGGTTCAATGTATGTAATTGGCAAGAGTTTTCTATATGCTTTATATATCAAGATCATAATACTCTATAGTGTTTTATTATAATTCTTTGATAACTCAAAAATAATAGTGCACACGCATGAGCGCGACCCTTCCGCACACGTGTGGGATTTTATTAAACTTAGAGTTCAAAGGGCTGGATACCATGAACGGCTTATTCACATGACTAAATCCTGAATTTTTCTTTTTCTTTTTCTTTCATACTTCCAGGTTAATGCATTAATCCACATATTTCCTTTTCTTTCTCTTATTGGATTATTGGTCCAGCAGTTCAGAAGCTAATCTAACGAGTAGGCAAATATCTAACTAAGTTTGTACTGTTTTGTCTCATATACTGCTTTGCTTCCTTCAGTTCAAGTTCAATTCTTTTTCTCAACTGTTAATTTTGTGATTTGATTGTGTGATGATCTGTGTCCGTGATTTGATTGTGTGATGATCTGTGTCAGTTGTCATATTAGCTTCTGGCGTGTTGCAGAACTTCTAAGTTTTTATGTTACTGTTTTGTTATGAATATTTTCCTTCGTTTGAAATATTGGGGTTATGTTGCAGTTCACTAAACATTAAGTTAAATGGCTTCGTCATCAAGTTCTCATCCACCAGCCGACGAAAATCGGGTAAATCCTCAAGTCATAACTTTAATATTTTAAAGAAAATTCATTATTTTTTTAATGCTTTTATGATTGACAATAGGGACACATACATGTACATGGACAAGAGGCGGAAAGGCAACGTAGAAATGCTAGACAAAGAGAAAGGCGGCAGTCGTTAAATTCCGCAGAACGAGCGGAGAGTTCAACCCAAAGGCGTATTAGTTATCAAACGCGTCGGAACATGGAAAGTGCAGCTAATGCTGAAAATCAATTGGTAGCAAGAAGGGGTAACTTACTTATTAGCCTTCTTGATCTATGTTTTGTGTATCATATTGGACATAATTGAATAACAAAAAGTTCAGCTAGAATCAATCAACATAACTATTTCTATTTATTTCATTTTTTATGTTAATGCACCAACGTTTCAGTAATGGATTATAGATAGATTATAGATGATGAATATATGTGGAAGTATCTCAAGGTATAGTCATAGACGATAGTACAAAATTTAAAGAAAAGAAAGAGAAAACACATTATAACATGCTTGCATGTGTAACATCACCCGTTACATAAAATAATTTAGAGGCTCATATTTGAGTAATTTGATTTTAAATTCAGAGAACAAGAAATTGCTTCTAACTAGCTTACTGCAATATCAATTATTTTAAAACAGGGTTAGGTTTCAATCCCGTTCATCAATATAGTATGCCCGACGATATCGTTGTCGTACAAGCACATGGTAGAGGAAGAGGCAGAGGTAGAACCCGAGGTCATGGACGTGGACGTGGACGTGGAACTCATAATTGTGCTAGAAATTATAATGAGGCAATTGGAATCGCAAAGTATCATTTGCCAGCACCAAGAACGTGTCCACATTGTCAGGCCCGCCTATTCCATCACGAAAGCAACGATATGTGTTGTAAAAATGGGAGAACTGTACTTCCTCAACTTCAAGCTCCTCTAGAAATGGTTGAACTTTTCGTGGCTCAAACTCAACAAGGCACCCATTTTAGGCAGCATATTCGTGCTTATAACCACGTATTTTCGTTCACCTCAATGGGTGTGCATGTCGATTAAACTCTAGCAACCGGTGGTAGAACATTCACTTTTCGTGCTCAAGGATCGATATATCACAAAATAGGAAATCTTTTACCAGATGGAGATAGCAGACCAAGATTTCTCCAATTGTATATATACGATACAGATCATGAAATAGAAAATCGTATGTCAGAGAATGAAGCATTGCATAGAGATGTAGTTGAAACCATACAACGGATATTAAATCGACACAATCCATTTGTGCAGACATTTCACCACTTAGCTCAACGCCAAGATCTTGAAACTTGCAGACTCATCATTAGAGAGCAACCTGCAAACCAACGTCAGTATAGTTTGCCTTCTGTGTCTCAGGTTGCTGCAGTGATAGTGGGTGCAGATGATGCAGACAATCTTAGAGGACGTGATATTATTGTACAAACAAGGGATGGTCAACTTAAGAATGTCCAAGATTGTGCAGGCTACTATGATCCTTTACAATATCCATTGTTATTTCCTTACGGCACATATGGATGGGATGTGAATAGTGTGAACAATAACGGACGAAATTTAACGTGTCGTGACTATTATGCCTATATTTTACAGGTTAGTAAACAAATTCTTATCCTCTTATCTTGAATAAACATATATGATATATTTATTATAATCATGTTAATTGGTATTGGTATATGTCTCTAGATTCGGCCACATCAGGAATCACTTTTACTGCAAGCAGGCCGCCTATTGCAACAGTATGTCGTTGATAATTATGTCAAAATTGAAACACAAAAGCTTAGATGGGTTCGTAGGAATCAAAATAACCTGCGTCGTGAGCTGTATGATGGACTGTGTGACTCGCTAAATGCCGGTGTAAACAATGCAGGTATGATCTTTATTATTATACCAGCATACTTAAATTTAAATCTATAATTTTTATTATTATACCAACATACTTAAATTTAAATTTATATGTATATTTCAAAAATAATGATTTATCTAACATAATATTACCAAAATAGGTAACATTGGTCGCAGAATAATTTTACCATCCACGTTTATTGGTAGTCCACGTGACATGAACCAAAGATATCAAGATGCAATGTCTTTGGTCCAGAAATATGGGAAACCAGATATTTTTCTCACAATGACATGCAACCCGAATTGGGAAGAGATAAAAGCAGAGTTATTACCGGGTCAAGTGGCACAAGATCGCCCGGATTTATGTTCCCGAATTTTTCGTGCCAAATTTGAAGAACTTAAGGAAGATGTTACCAAAAAAGGGGTGGTGGGCAACGTTGTTGCATATGTTTATGTCATTGAATTTCAAAAGCGTGGTCTTCCACATGTTCATATGCTCCTCATTCTAAATGACGATGATAAGCTGAATAACCCTGATGATTATGATAAAATTGTTCGAGCCGAAATACCAAGTCAAGATGAAGAGCCGACATTATATGAAGCAGTATTAGGGCACATGATACATGGACCATGTGGAGTACATAAGAGAAATGCCCCATGTATGAAGCGTGGGAGTTGTAAACGGGGTTATCCAAAGCCGTTTTCAGCCAATACATTTCAAGGGAATGACTCTTATCCAATTTACCGTAGGCGAGAAAATCAATCAAATGCAGAAGATGGGCCTAATGTAAACAGAGAAGTGGATAACAGATGGGTTGTTCCATATAACCCTTGGCTGCTCACAAAGTATGACTGTCATGTCAATGTTGAAGTCTGTTGCAGCATTAAGAGCGTTAAATATTTGTACAAGTACGTCTACAAAGGCCCAGATAGAGTGACATTTGGAATTCGATCAGAAGCTAATGAAGATGAGATAAGAAACTTTGTTGATGCTAGATGGGTGTGCGCACCAGAAGCTATATGGAAGATATTCAAATTTGTGATGAATCGTATGTATCCTTCAGTGGAACGGTTGCAAATTCATCTTCCAAATAGACATAGTGTTACCTTTAATGTAAACGAAATGGTGACAAATGTGCTCGCAAATGATAGGAACTCGATGACCACGTTAACAGAATTTTTCAGAAAGAATGATGCACTTCCTGAAAGTGAGCGACGATACTTATATCGAAAGTTCCCGGAAAAATTTAGATGGGATGGCAATAATAAGAGTTGGGAAGAGAGGCAGACTAATCAAAAGGTAATCGGTAGAATATATACAGTTTCTCCTTCCGAAGGAGAAAAATTCTACTTACGTGTTCTTCTGAACCATGTTAGAGGGCCTACGTCTTATGAGCATTTGAGAACAGTAAATAGAATTGTGCAACCAACATTTAAGAAAGCGGCCGAACAACGAGGTTTGTTAGAAGATGACGATAGCATCCGACAATGTTTACAAGAGGCCTCAACCGTACGTATGGCTTTATCTTTAAGAAGATTGTTTGTCACCATTTTGGTTTATTGTGACCCTCATGGGGTACGAAGTTTATGGGATGAATTTTATCAATTCATGATAGAAGATTATGCCTCTACCAGTACGATTGAAAACACATGCATGACAAACAGGCTTTTACGAGACTTCAACGGACTGTTGTTGCAACATGGTAAAAATGTTCTTGATTATGATTTGCCTAAAATGACTGAAGATCATGGTGAAGATGCGACACTGCCTAGGATAATACAAGATGAATTTTCAGTTATCATTCCTCAACAAGACCGCGATGCGATTCATCGTTTAAATGAAGATCAAGCTTCTGCGTACCAAACGATAATATCTGCTATTGAGTGTCATGAGACTGCCATATTTTTCGTCGATGGTCCAGGAGGGACGGGAAAAACATACTTATATCGTGCATTATTGGCATCATTGAGAAGCAACGGTCATATTGTACTGGCAACTGCAACGTCCGGAATAGCAGCAACATTATTACCGGGTGGGAGAACAGCACACTCTAGGTTTAAAATTCCACTTAATCCTGATGCATCATCTTATTGCTCTATTAGTAAACAAACTGATTTAGCCGAGTTGATACGGAGATCATCAGCGGTTATTTGTGATGAGGCACCAATGATGCATAGATATTCCTTAGAAGCTCTTGATCGAACTTTTAAATTTATAACCGGAGATGAGCGGCCATTTGGAGGTAAAGTTGTTATATTTGGGGGAGATTTCCGCCAAGTTCTTCCTGTTGTCCGTAAGGGAACACGGTCTCATATGGTTCAAGCCAGTTTGGTTAAGGCATCATTTTGGAAAGATGTTAAGATTCTTCGTTTGCGACAGAATATGCGATCCATCAATGATCCACATTTCTCTGAGTTTTTGCTTAATGTTGGTAATGGAGAACAATCATCTGTTATTGAAGACATGATTCAATTACCGTCATGTATGACCATACCATGGGAGGGTGAAGAATCAATCAACCAGTTGGTCGATCAAGTTTTCCCTAATTTGGAAGCTCATGCAAATGATGCATCTTACATGGTTGACAAGGGAATAATTACTCCAAAGAATGATGATGTTGACGTACTTAATGAGATGATTGTAAAGCGACTTCCGGGACCGGAGCGCATCCTGTACTCTTTCGACTCAGTTGAGGATGACAATAGAAATTTGTACCAACAAGAATTCTTAAATTCAATTTCTCCTTCTGGTATGCCCCCGCATCAGTTAACTATAAAAATATTGACCCAAAAATGGGTTTATGCAATGGTACGAGATTGACGTGTCGAGGATCATACAACAACCTAATTGATGCAGAGATTTTAAGTGGTCAATATGCTGGAACTAGAGTGTTCTTACCTAGAATCTCCATAAAGAGCGGCGATAATTCTGGACTCCCTTTTGAGATGATAAGAAAGCAATTCCCTGTGAAGTTGTGTTTTGCACTTACTATAAACAAATCCCAGGGGCAAACAATACCAAATGTTGGCATCTACCTTCCGGATCATGTATTCAGTCATGGACAATTATACGTGGCTTTATCACGAGGAGTTTCAGAAGCTACTACCAAAGTGTTGGTCAAGAAAGGCTCATTAGTTGGCGAGGAAGGGGTTTTTACAAAAAATGTTGTGTACAAAGAGATTTTGCTACCTTCAAGTTAGTGTGAACCAATAAGGTATGTTTCATAATTAATGTTTATTTGTGTGCGTAACCTGATTTTGAGTTTTTCTTATATATTTTACTCATATAATAGCATGTTGTCACTTTTCTCTAATTACTGTAATGGTTTCGCTCACTTTTATGTGCTTTCTTTGTTTCGTAACCTTTGATGAGATTTTGCTGCATATTCAATTTTGATGAGTTTTTGTGTTTAAGTGCGTATTCCAATTGGAATAGAATGAATAATACATGTTGTAATGATGTATTGCAAAACTTCAACCACCACCGTTTTATTTTAATTACCATATATAAAGTGAAAATATATATTGATACACTATCTTATGTTATCTTTTTTTGTGTTACTCTTAATTTGTAGTTTCAACAACGGCAATTGAGAGTTGGATGGCTGATATGGAGTTGAATGGAGCAGATTGCATTTATAAACTTTCTTTTGATTTTTTTTTTTTTTGTGGAAATTTATTTATTACTATAATAAAATTATTTAAAGGCGTGATGGCCTAGCCTCCCACTGGGTTCCAGCCATCAAAATTTTATATATTTTCATATTAATGCACGTTTAGGTACATCACTTTATGTCTATTGCATGCGTGCGAGTTAGTTACTTTGCAAAATTTACTTACAAGTACTTTTTTTAAAGAACTTTTGAACCATAACGACAGAGAGAAAACTATGTATATGCTCAACGTATTTATCGAAAAACAAATAAACGCACGCGCGAGCGCGGTCCTTCCGCACGCGCATCGCGCGTGCAGGAAGGCTAGTGTATTTAATCTTAACGGTGATATCTGACGGTTGGAATATATTTTCTAAACTTTTAGATTCAAAATCAGAACATATGCACTAATGTTCCTTAACTTGTTTACTAAGTGTTTAAGTGAATGTATAGTTTTAAATAGTTACTATACGTAGACTCTTCAAATACAAAAATGTTGTGAAATAAGATATGACCGAAATAATGAAATACGTCTACGGTTGAAAAATGACAAGGTTCTGATAAAATCTGTGTGCCGAATGTTGCGGTTAACTGTTTTTTACTTTCGTTTTCCTATGGGTAGTCTGACGTTCGTTAAATCAATTTTGTAAAATTTTTATATGATTAGTTGCGTCTCATTGATTTGAAACTATTATCTGTTGAAGTTGAGGCCAGAAACCGTCGTTTAACTAAACTAATTTCCGTTTTTAAGCGTTTAGAGGTTTGACTTAGTGGTTTGACCTATAGTTTAGCCGACGAAAATTATATTTCGTCAGCTAAACTCTTGCGATCCGCGCATTTTTATTGTCCGCCGTTGGATGGCTCAGATCCGACGGCTGTTAGTCTTCCAAAGTATAGCCGACGACATTCAAAGAATAGCCGACGAAATATTTTAAATCGTCGGCTATTCTCTCTGCTATAAAAGCTGAAAGTCGCTTTCAGCCCTACTTTTTCTCTCCTCCTCCGGAAAAACATCTCCGCCGCTCTCCTCCGCCGATCTGCGTCTCCAATCCTTCGAATTTCATCGACTTCCTCCTCCTTCTCCGATCTGCAGCGTCCTCCTCCTCCTCTTCCTCAAATCGGCGTCGGCGTCCTCATCCTCCTCCTTCGAATTTCATCGACTTCCTCCTCCTTCTCCGATCTGCAGGGTCCTCCTCCTCCTCTTCCTCAAATCGGCGCCGGCGTCCTCCTCCTCCTCCTCCTCCTTCTCCTCCTCCGCTAGGTAATTTTTTTTTTTTGTAATTTATTTTAATTGTATAATTTAGGTATATAATTTAGATATTTAAGTGTGTGTTAAATTGTTATATATATATTGGTTATATATATAAATTGTTAGATTAATTATATATATAAATTTGTAGATTAATTATATAAATTGTTATATATTTATTAATATATACACATATTTGTATATATATATATATATATATATATATGTTAATGTATATTTTAATCGTTATATATAAATTGTTAAATTAATTATATATATAAATTGGTAGCCTAATTATATAAATGGTTATATTTATGTTAATATATAAATGGTTATATTTATGTTAATGGTTAGTATTATTTAAAATTAGTTAAATTATAAATATTAATTTGTTAGTATGTTTTAAAATATGTTAGTATTATTGGTTATTATATTAATTAGAATTTGTTATTTAATGTAATATAATTTAATATTAATTAATGTATTAATTTATTTGTTTCTAGATGGCCGATGCATTTAGACAACTATTCGGAGGCCGTCGTTCCAGATCTAGGGGTTCTGGAAGTTCTGGGGGATCCGAAGACTCCAAGAGGACCCCTAGCCAGCCTGAGAGGACCACCAGCCAGCCTCAGAGGATCGATTCATCCCAGCCGCGGATGAGTGTGAGCAACTGGCACCAGACCCTTTTATCGGAGGGGCGGCCGTTGAGCAGTTCATGTCCCCCTCTCCGGCCAGATCCTCCGAGATGTAGTACGCAGCTATTTCAGGACGACATAGCTCAAGACGTTCATCAGGTCCGTATGCCTGAGGTTCATCGGGAGCCGATGACGAGTCATGCGCCGTCTGCTGCTGACTCTACTGAGGGGCCTACTCTCCCGAGTTCATTCAGCAGGATGACGAGCATGATGGACAGCAGGATGGTGGTCATGATGGAACAAATTAAATAATTAATGAAAAACGTATTTCTTGTTGGATTGTCATTGTGAATTGCAGGTTGCTTGGAATGGTAATTTAGAAATTAATTTAATTTTTTTTCCCCAAAATGTAAGAACAGCCGACGATATTGACATTATTTCGTCGGCTATCACTGCTATAGCCGACGATTTTTACCAAATTTCGTCGGCTATAACTGTTATAACCGACGAAAATGACATTATTTCAGAACAAATAACCGACGAAACAGAAGAGATCGTCGGCTATATTTTACAATATCGTCGGCCATATGTGAAAATATCCGACGAATTTCGTCGGGCATTATGCCAAAGTTTGGTCGACGAAATGTATTTTCGTCGGTGATAACTTTGGAATGGCCGACGATTTCGTTATTGTCGTCGGGTATATTTTTACCGACGCCGTTTTATCGACGAATAATAGCCGACGAAATTTTTGTCGATAGAAGGAATACCCGACGAAAATTTTGAATAGTAGACGAAATTTTTTTCGTCGGCTATTCTGTCCGATCTGGTAGTGAGTACTGGAGTGGAGTACAACAAATTCAACTCGATTGTGGTCTTGTTTGGACTTGGATTAATTTATATGCATAATCTACACGCATCATCTCATATGTATCTATATAATTTCAGAAATTATTGTATGCACAGCCGTCTAGATATATGGCGCAATCTTAATAATTAAAAATACTTATATGTACAGTTCATCATCTATTTATATTAAGTCATTTGATTTTAATCACTTGAAATGTATGTGTAAGTACACTGTGTAGTGAATATACTATGATATAATCCTAAATAATCCAAATGGATATATTCAAATAGGATACGAAATCTCAACCCTAATATAATAAACCAGCAGAACATGCAGTCGTGACAAATCTTCCATAGCGACCGGTTGGTCCCTTAATCCCACCATTATGGGAGGATGATGAAGAAGCCAACTAGGGTTTGTTAATCATCTCCAATTAAAAAGCTACAATTGAACGTTGATGGTAAACTGATTTGTTTCGACTTTATTTACGTAGCTCGATCATAAATTGATGCTACGTAAACGTATACGTAACAACATGGAGTACATGTCTGGCCAAAATAACCCATTCATGTGTGGTGTATTTCATTATATATACACGTTGAGGCTTTTGTACATAAACAATCAAATTAGAGATCGATCTGTACCTGATTTCACATACCCGATTTGCATACAAATTAGAGCTGTCATGATGCTTTCCTAATTCGAAAATAGAATCATATGAACATCCACTACCAGAAAAAAGGCTTTTCCCGACGAAATAAAAAAAAACGGCCGACGAAAAAAAAATTTCGTCGGCTATTCCCAAGAATGGCCGACGAAATTTTTTTTTCGTCGCCAAAAAAAAATTTCGTCGGCTATTCCCCTAGAATGGCCGACGAAATTTTTTTTTCGTCGCTAAAAAAAAATTTCGTCGGCTATTCCCCTAGAATGGCCGACGAATTTTTTTTTTCGTTGGTAAAAAAAAAAATCGTCGGCTATATTCATATTTAAGCCGACGAAAATTTTTGGAAGTATGGCCGACGAGTACTAGGTTTGATTTCGTCGGCTATGATTAAAAAAAAAAAAACAGCTTCCATTTTCTATCACTATCGACAAACCATTGCTTCGTCCTTTAAATGCAAATGTGTCGTGAAATAAGATATGACCGAAATAATGAAATACGTCAACGGTTGAAAAATGATAAGATTCTGACAAAATCTGTGTGCCGAATGTTGCGGTTAACTGTTTTTTACTTCCGTTTTCCTATGGGTAGCCTGACGGTCGGTAAATATTTTGAGGAAAATTTTTATACGATTAGTTGCGTCTCATCGATTTGAAACTATTATCTGTTGAAGGTCAGGCCAAAAAACGTCATTTAGACAGGCCAATTACCATTTCTAAGCGTTTGAAGGGTCGACTCACCCGGTTGACCGTCCCGATCGAGCCTTTAACGTTGTCAGATGTAGTTAGATTTTTTTTCATAAATGTATTTAATCTTAACGGTGATATCTGACGGTTGGAATAGATTTTCCAAACTTTTATATTCAAAATCGGAACATATGCACTAATGTTCCTTAACTTGTTTACTAAACGTTTAAGTGAATGTATCGTTTCAAATAGTTACTATACGCTGAGTCTTCAAATGAAAATATGTCGTCAAATAAGATATGACCGAAATAATGAAATACGTCTACGGTTGAAAAATGACAAGATTCCGATAAAATCTGTGTGCCGAAATAATGAAATCAGTCAAAACCCGGTTTACTGTAGATTTGGCATCCGGCGTCCGAATGATGATTGTGATACCATTCCGGAAAGGGAACGACGCCAGGAACAAAACGTGTGGGCTTTTTCGGGCTTTCGAGTTCGTTTAGGTCCTCAAAACGGCATTTTAGTATGTTTTCATAGAATAGCCGACGAAACATTGCAATTCGTCGGCTATTCTCTGAGTTTAGCAGACGAAACATTGTATTTCGTCGGCTATACTCCAAAAAAAAAAATTTCCAAATCATAGCCGACGAAATTAATATATTTCGTCGGCTATACTCCAAAAAAAAAAAAAAAAAATTTCCAAAGCATAGCCGACGAAATTAATATATTTCGTCGGCTATACTCCAAAAAAAAAAAAAAATTTCCAAAGCATAGCCGACGAATTAATATATTTCGTCGGCTATTCTCTAAGTATAGCCGACGAAATATATTAATTTCGTCGGCTATTCTCCTTCTAAATTTTTTAAATCCTCCCGCCTTTTTCTCTAAGTATAGCCGACGAAATTAATATATTTCGTCGGCTATTCTCCTTCTAAATTTTTTAAATCCTCCCGCCTTTTTCTCTAAGTATAGCCGACGAAATATATTAATTTCGTCGGCTATTCTCCTTCTAAATTTTTTAAATCCTCCCGCCTTTTTCTCTAAGTATAGCCGACGAAATTAATATATTTCGTCGGCTATTCTCTAAGTATAGCCGACGAAATATATTAATTTCGTCGGCTATTCTCATTCTAAATCTTTTAAATCCTCCCGCCTTTTTTCTCTCCTCCTTCCCTCCCCCTCCTTCGGCCTCCTCCTCCTCCTTCCCCTCCTCCTCCTCCGGCCTCCTCCTCCTCCGGCCTCCTCCTTCCCCTCCTCCTCCTCCTCCTCCTCCGGCCTCCTCCTTCCCCTCCTCCGGCCTCCTCCTCCTCCTCCTCCGGCCTCCTCCTCCTCCTCCTCCGGCCTCCTCCTTCCCCTCCTCCTCCGGCATCCTCCTCCTCCGGCATCCTCCTCCTCCTCCTCCTCCGCCTCCTCCTCCTCCTCCTTCCCCTCCTCCGGCGTCCTCCTCCGGCCTCCCCCTCCTCCTCCTCCTCCTCCGGCCTCCTCCTCCTCCTTCCCCTCCTCCTCCTCCTCCTTCCCCTCCTCCGGCCTCCTCCTCCTTCCCCTCCTCCTTCTCCTCCTCCTTCCCCTCTGGCCTCCTCCTTCTCCTCCTCCTCCGGCCTCCTCCTTCCCCTCCTCCTCCTTCTCCTCCTCCTTCCCCTCCTCCTCCGGCCTCCTCCTTCTCCTCCTCCTTCCCCTCCTCCTCCGGCCTCCTCCTTCCCCTCCTCCTTCCCCTCCTCCTTCTCCTCCTCCTTCCCCTCCTCCTCCGGCCTCCTCCTTCCCCTCCTCCGGCCTCCGGTATTTTTTTTTGCCCAAAATGCAGTTATAGCCGACGAAATTGACATTATTTCGTCGGCTATACTCCAAAAAAAAAAAAATTCCAAAGCATAGCCGACGAAATTAATATATTTCGTCGGCTATTCTCTAAGTATAGCCGACGAAATAGCTCAAATTTCGTCGGCTATAACTTTAAAATATTAATAAATTTGACCAAACATAGCCGACGAAATCATTTTCGTCGGCCATAATTCGTCGGCTATACTTGGAATGGCCGACGAAATTTTCAATTTCGTCGGCCATTGGTATTACCGACGGCGTATTTCCGACGACTTATAGCCGACGAAAAATTCGTCGGTAAAGGGTATAGCCGACGAAATTTTGGCATAGCCGACGAAAAAAATTTCGTCGGCTATTCTCCCATATCTGGTAGTGATCATTAATTGAACTAATTAACTAGAAATGGATTTTGGTCGTTGCATATGTTTTGGTGGACACCTGGCTAACTAGAGATACAAAATCTCCGGCAATTAGTTATGTAAGCAAATTTATATACGGGTCTACTTATTGAAATTTGAATACGTAATTAAGAAAAATTGTACATGTGTTAATGCAGGGTGAATACTAATTGGGTATATACATAGTATAGTCCACCATGCAACTCATCAAATTGCAATTATATATGTAAACCTCATCCGGATCCCTTTCTTCGATCTCCTTGTTCTACAATTGATGACATTAACCAACTTTATGCAAAGTGGTTGAATATATTTATAAGATAGGTAACTTACTTTCACAGAATCAAAGTTACTCGATTTTGTTCGATATATTCTTCCCCGCTCAACTAGAGCCGGCTACAACTTCTTTAAACTAATTTGATATATAGGCTGCTAAGAGCTTGACGTACATACTGTTCTTTTAGTAAAATAGTAAACCTATATACGTACTTATTCCGGCAACCATAGAAAAACAAGAAATCCACCCCTCTGATATTGATGTTTGGGAACATATATAATTGTTACAGATCCGCTTTGGACATGATTATTTTGATTTTACCAGAAAAAAAAAATGAATGTTAGGTACATATTCTTATGTGGACATGATTCAAATTTTAACATCAAAAATCACATTTGCTTATGTACGTACGTACCCATCAAAGCGTCTACATCCAAAATCTGGGAGGGGGCCGGGCGGGCGGCTGAGAACTGTTGGGGGAACTTAAGTTCATCGATCTCATTGATGCCACTATATATGCAAGAAAGGTAGATCTGTGAAATGGGTTTTGACTCTCATCCAACATTCCAACAACAAGCACTAGCCATTACCATTTAACAATGGCTGAAACACTATGGATCTGATCAAAGATTGATTTAACTACCTGACTGAAAATCAGGACATTGTTTGTAGGAATGTGTTGTGTTGTGTTTTGTAGAATAAGTTAGAGAGTACGTGTGATTTAAGAAGAGAAAAATATCGAGTATCACATTCCATTATACATACGTAATAATCTCGATCTATATATAACTTGTAGTAATAATTGACACTACCCAATCATCAATTTATCATGCATCACCAGTAGATAACAAAAGGTATGGATCCGTGTTGATTAGCTCTCATTTCAAATAAGTTGAAAAAAAAAAAAAAAAAAAATCATATGAAGTAGATGAAATGAAATTGTTATAAAATAATATCTCTTTATTACCATCCTCTATATATATATATATATATATATACATGTCTATTTCGAGATTGATTTGAAGAAGATGGGGGAAATCTGCAATCACAATATAATTGCAATTATTTTCTGGATAACACAATCACTTGCATTCTAAATTTATGTCTCCAGAAGCTTCACTGCACCCTTAAGAATATGGAAGGGACGAGCTGTAATGAATCAGCATAATAAAAATAAAAATAAAAATCTTCGTGGCCGTCCCCCTGTCCACTCTCGATCTACCTCCCTGTCTCTGTAACCAACTTGAGATTTGCTTTCATTCCATGACGTGCTGATTAAGTCATCGATTATTAGTGAGAAAGAGATCGGTCGACGATGGCAATGCATGAAAATGCACATAGATATCGGCTTAGGGTCGACGAAGTTGAAGTTTGACTTTCTGCAGTCAATTTTTTTATTCTCTCCGATTTCTTTGACTTACTTTTAACCCCATCATAGAGAGTGGCATTGGCCAAAGCCGATTGATTACCCTTCTTTACTCTTTTACCTCTATAAAAGCCAATCCCATTACTCCTCTCTTCACCCGAGTTTCAGAGCAGCAGAGAAAAATGGGTTCCAATGGTTTAATGGTAGACACTAAGCCACATGCCGTATGCATCCCTTACCCAGCTCAGGGTCACATAAACCCTATGCTCAAGTTAGCCAAGCTCCTCCACCACAAGGGCTTCCACATCACCTTCGTCAACTCCGAGTACAACCACAAGCGCCTCCTCAACTCCCGAGGCCCCAACGCCCTCGACGGCCTCCCTTCTTTTCAGTTCAAGACCATCCCAGATGGCCTCCCTCCCACCGACGCGAATGCAACGCAGCACATACCGGACCTGTGCGAGTCCACCAGGAAGTACTGCCGCCCCCACTTCAGTAAGCTTGTTGAGGAGCTGAACTCTGATGTGGACTCGCCGCCGGTGAGCTGCGTGGTTTCCGATGGTGTCATGAGCTTCACTCTTGAAGTGGCCGAGGAGCTTGGCGTGCCGGAAGTGCTTTTCTGGACAACTAGTGCTTGTGGGTTCATGGCTTACGTTCACTACCAGCATCTTATGGACAAGGATTACATTCCTCTCAAAGGTATTATTTTTCAATCAAGGTTTTCACGGCGCCGACCTAAATATGGAATTTCATACTCACTTTTACGATCTTCTGAGTTTGATCTGGTGAAACATAAATCTAACTGATGATAAACATTTGTGGTTTTTGATAATTGAACTATATGCATGCTACTTCAATAATATAACTCACTGAGTCACTGATCAGTTATAATAACTTCTTACCAATATGCATGCTACTTCATTGAAGGAAGATAGAAATTGATCTTTCAAATCTTGTTGTGGAAATTTATTTCCAACTTAATCTTTCTAAATCTTGATAATTACATCTGAAATATGTCATAGAGGCGGATAATTTCGAATTATCTCATCTTCTAGGTGTGTCGAATTTCATATCATAAATGATTGGTATTTTGGCTTATTCTTTTACAGGAAATGATTGATTTGTTGAAAGTTTTTGATTTATGACTTATCAATAACGTGAACCAAACTCATTTATACTATTCAGAATTCCAAACTAACAGACCCAACTCATTTATGACTTGAAAGTTTTGAATGCATTACACATCAGGTATGTTAATGTAGACAATTACACTACATTAGGTATGCTAATGTGCTACATCACATTAAGAGGAATGAGCTGCTAGATTACACATAAATTACGGGTCTTGTATGTCTCATGAAGCTGACCATAGTGACCTAAACCAATGCAGCAGTGATCCATTACTGTATTGTGCATTTTGTAATTAAACCAATCAATACAATTATGTATGTGACAAATGGCACTAACTATGTTCTATTGCTTTGATTTGCAGATGAAAGTGACTTAACAAACGGGTACTTGGAAACAGTGATAGACTGGATCCCCGGCATGAAAGATATCCGTTTGAAGGATATCCCAACCTTCCTGAGAACCACAGATCGAAATGACAAGATGATCGACTTCGTTCTCCACGAAACCGAACGAGCTAAGAGAGCCTCAGCCATCATCTTAAACACATTCAACGACCTAGAACACGACGTCCTTGAAGCATTCTCAACTCTCCTACCGCCAGTCTACTCCATCGGACCCCTAAACCTAGTAATCAACCAAATCCCACCCCAAAGTCAGTTACAGACCTTGCGTTCGAATCTGTGGAAGGAAGAGACAGAGTGTCTGGAATGGCTGGACTCCAAAGAGCCCAACTCTGTAGTCTACGTCAACTTCGGAAGCATCACAGTGATGACCGAAACTCAGCTGATCGAGTTCGCTTGGGGGCTCGCGAACAGCAAGAAGACGTTTCTCTGGGTGATCAGGCCTGACCTAGTTGGGGGAGCATCGGCTGTGGTGCCGGAAGAGTTTATAAAGGAGACGAGAGAAAGAAGTATGGTGGCCACTTGGTGCCCTCAAGAAGAAGTTCTCAGACACCCAGCCATCGGAGGGTTCTTGACTCACAGCGGGTGGAACTCGACGGTGGAGAGTATCTGCGGCGGAGTGCCGATGATCTGCTGGCCTTTCTTCGCCGAGCAACAGACGAACTGCAGGTTCTGTTGCAAAGAGTGGGGGATAGGGATGGAGATTGAGGGCGATCCTAAGAGAGAGTACATAGAAGGGCTTGTGAGGAAGTTGATGGAGGGAGAAGAAGGGAAAGAGATGAAGAAGAAAGCTCTGGAATGGAAGAGGTTGGCAGTGGAAGCCGCCACAGGTCCTAAGGGTTCGTCTTTTGTGAACTTGGAGAAGGTGGTCAACCAAGTGCTTCTAGCTCCCAGAAAATAATTAGTGAGGGTCTGACCAAGACAGCATTGTTTGTTTTTGTTAATTTCTTCAGTTGCATTTAGAGTTATGTCAGCTCTGAATCCTTCAATGTACTAATCTATTATTAAGATCAGATCAATGTATTATTTCAATAATTTATTTGAAGTGTTATCGAATATTGTTGTTCTAAACTGTGCTTTGACTTGTTTGGCATCACACGTACATTTACACAGACAGCCCTCTTGCATGTGTTTGGTAACAATTAGCTTGTCGTGTCAATTTTGAATACGGAATTTGACGTAGAACAGATGGCAGCAAGGATAGAAAAGCAGATGGACTGTCGCAAGAATGGAAGGATCGGTACTGTTCATGTCTGGGCTGCGAGCTCAGAATAGGGCGTGCGATACTTTTCGGAAAGGGAACGACGCCAGAAACAATACTCGTAGCTTTGCTACTATGTGTAGGCTTTTTCGGCCATCCGACGTCGTTTAGGCCCTTAAAATCAGCTTTTAGTGTTTTTCCTAATTTATTTTGGATTTATTTGTTTTGGATTTTTATTTTATTTCACCTATGGGCTGGGTTAGACTTTTGTTAGCGCCCTAGGGTTTTGTTATCAGTATTTAAGCCACTTCTTGTGGCCGCAAAACGTTATTTTTGATATTAATAAACTTTGAGTTTACTCAATTTCTCTGGTGGATTCCAGATCTTCTCATGGATTCGAGAAACCTAGTCTTGTGGATTCAAGGCTGCCGTTGGTGGATTCCAACGGAATATCAGAATTGTGCTTACTTAAGAGCTTAATATTATACTTTATACTTAAACAGCATTATTTAAGAGCTTAAGATGGTGACTATCTCAGTTATTATTTTAAAGAGTTGAAGACATGCAGCCTATACATTTGACTTGATGGTTTGTTAATAAACTTTCATTTGGAATAAATCTATGGTCAGGACATCATTTCCATTTCTCAAAGAGATATGGTTCTAGTAAAAAACAAAAGAAGATCAATTATATTAGTATAAATTAACGATGGCATACTCCATACTCCACTGTATTTTATTCTATATAGTATACTATACAGATCTGCAACGAATTTCCCATTTACATTTGAGCCAATCCCTGGCCACCAGAGCAATGGAATCCCCACCCTGGCAAATTAGTTGGCAACCAAATCAATAACTGCGGTGAAGATACGAGTCTTGAATGTTGAGTTGATAATGAATTTAGTGATGGTTTTGGTTCGTGTGTCATATATATAGCTATGGATCAACAATAATGTGCTGGTACTCACATATTTGATCTACATACGAGTTTATACATGCGTGACCTCTGTGAAATTGAATCTTATTTCTAATTTTATACTGAATCTAGAGGTTGATTGAAATTTGAAAGTGTTGAGCTTGCTGAGAAATCAAGACATGTCCTCATTGTACTCTATTCTTCTTTATAACGAGCCTATCTATGCAAGGAAATATGGTAAAATAAATCTCATGTATATATCACAACCTCATTGAGAAGAGAAAACATTGTCTAAATTTGTTCACCGAGAGCAACACTGGATTGCAGATGCTAGTATCTTAAATTCTTAATGGCATCTAAAAATAACCTTCGGCCCATTGCACAAGTTTGGCTACATTCTATTTCTTCGCCTTTCTTGGACTAAATTGGTGGTTATAGGCCCAAGAGCTACAACTGGTAGAGAAGCAAATCCAATGACAAGAAAACACGGTAAGATTCGACGGAAATTCTCCACCACTCGGCCTAGAATACAATGTTCCTCATTTATACCTAATCAAAAATACATAGCAAGACGAAGCCATCCTTGATTTGCTCTGTTTGGTTTAGGAAAGACATGCTTAACCTTTTTGTGTCACTTCTATTAAGCTAGAACAATTCACTTACATCACAAACGATTTTTGTATGAACCGTGTACGTTAATTTAAGTTTTAATACAAAAAACCAATTCTTACTTTATTACATATACGTACACCAATATATACAGTACAACTATATCAACTTCATAAGGAAAATAATTGGCTAGCGGTTTCAATGTGACACTGTCATACAATGGTCTCACATTGAGAAGTATAAGGATCAAACAAAGCAGGCAAGAGGTACTTCCGCCCATTCACGCCCACCGCATTGTAGCTTGCACCACTGCTCGAGTCCACCAGCAACTCCCCCGCATAACCCGGGTATGCCCCCTTGCCGTACACCCCGGTACAAGCGGAGGCAGCCTCTAGCGGCGACTCCGCTGAACCGAGGTAGTACCCGTTCGCAAATGGGTTGGTCACTGCTCCCGCCAAAAGAGCTGCGATGTTTACCACCATGCCATCCACCCCCACGTCAGCATTGGGTGCAACCAACGGTGGGGTTTGTGGTCCGTAGATGGGTTGGTGGAATGGCCACGCACACTGACCCGGGCACTGAGTCGCCGAGTTCCCGACCCAGATGAACACCGAGTTGGACTTCTGGTTCGAGTCGTGAAACCCGCAGTTGCTCATGCAAAACCCTTCAACCGCTACGTCTGAGGCAGTGAGTACAAGTGTCAACCCACCCGAGTTTGGCGAGTTGACACGGTGGGCCAACTCGGAGATTTGAGATTTTTTTAGGGTTTTTCCCATAGAGCAGTTGTGGTCGGAGGGTTGGGTAGAAAGAGAAACATGTGGTGGTTTTTGGCCGGCTTTCTTCATGTAGGCCTGGACTGAGTTCCACCACTGAGTGACTGAGGGCTTAGCTGCCTTTTGATCTTTGTGAGGGTTGTTACTAAGGGAGAGAAGAAAGTCGGCAATGATAGATTTCTGGGCTGGTGAGAAGTTTCCATACCAGAGTATAGAGACTGAGAGGTCTCCCTGGAGCAAAGCGCCACCGTGGTAGGTCAGAGCCATTGGTGGAGGTTGGTATAGTGAGGTCAGCTTTCTTGCTCCAAGACACATATCACTTACTAAAAGAAATTGAACAAGAACAAGAAGACGAGCCACTGGTTTAGAAAATTGGGGGGAACCCATTAATTTCCACATGTTTTATAAAGGAAAGAGATGAAAGATAGATTAACTTTGTTGGAGTTTGAAAGATTCTCAAAGCAGAAAGAGAGAAATGAGAGATTTTGAGTTTTGAGTGGTGCGAAAGAGAGGAAGGAATAAGAGCTTGTATATATAATAGTGATGGGTGCATGCACACACTGAGTGTTGGGATTCTTAATTAATTAAGCAAATTGGGATTCTTAATTATACGTATGATTCACTATATCATAAGAGAAATTAGATGGAATAGGTACTATATATTATAGTGTTAGTTAAACCCTATCTTCTATAAAACCCTAATTTATATATGAAACACTTCTGCATGCAATGAACTGGTGGTGGGGATCTGATATGGTAGCTTTCATTAGCAACAACCTCACAGATAAACTTACAGAGATCACGAGAATGTAGAAGAAAGATGAAGATAAAGAAACAAAGAATCTCCCTTTCTTATTAAGCTTTTCAGATAAATTATCATATGTGCTATATTGAGATTAGGAACTAATACACTTTGCTTTGCAAATGAATCAGCTGCATGGATTCAAGAGTTTATGGCAAGCATGTGCTTAAACCAGTATAATATGCATTACATTTCCGAATTATACATACCTTAGTTTATGTATCTGCGTGCGAAATCTCATAACATTCTAAGATTAATTTCGCACAAAGATGTTCCGATATGCCCTTTCGGTTACATGTATGTACAGATATGTTCAAGACTATCGAGCTCAATTAACTTGTGAAACATGAGCATGCTTGTTGTCGTAAGGTGATCGAGAAGAAGAAAGGCCAAAAATAATTATCTGTTGAACTGCATTGGAGCTTGTATCAATCATGAAGATGGATAATTCATCCTATATTTCAAACTTTTTAAGCAGTATGTTTACCCTATCATTAAAAATAAAAATAAAAATTAATTCGGCAAAATTTCACCTTAAATTGTTTTTAAAGTCCAGGTGGAAAGATACAAGTCATACAACTATACGAGTGGACCTATTTTGGTTAGGGCTCCATCAAAATGAAAACTAATTGTGAAAGGAACCATAGATTTGGTCCATGCTTCAATGTTGCTACCCGTTCCTGCATGGCTGCATAGAGAGTACAATGCATTCTAACATGATGGTATTCCCAGAACTCGGAGAGGTGCATGCTATTTTTTTTTGGACAACATGCCATACATGCTAGCTCCTGTGGTCCGCATGGGCATGGAGGGTTAAACATGAAAGAGTGAATAGGCCATGCCAAGGTCCATACCTCTGTACGTTGTGGTCACTGCTCAGTACTCACTATCATACTATCAATGCACGGTTTAATCAATCTATTAATGTATGGATAACACCCAGGTTCAGACTCTACACATTCTTAGATCCATGGATCGAATCGACCTGCCCTGCAAGTATCTATTACATTCTATTAAAAGTTCGGGTAAATGCTGACATACCAAGCCAGCTACTCAAACCTGCATGCCTCCCTAGCTATAATCAAATATATATGTGTCTATTTTCTTTGGTATTAAAAAAGTTTTGGTGAGAGCTTGGTTACGCTACACCACGATCGCCAGGGCAAACCTGCAACCTCAATCCTGCAGGACTGACGGGTGACACGTACCTGTCACACCAGCCTTCAGGTATGGATTTCCACAGGAGAATTTATAGATCGCGAACCAACGATGCCTGTTGGTAGCGGGGATCGAACCTTGATGGGGGACACCACCATAAGCCCGCCCTTGCCAACTGAGCCAAACCTCGTTGGTTATTTTCTGGGGCTTTTATAAGAATATATATATACTGGATCGATCAATGATCCAAAAAGATCGAAGGGAGGCCTTAACTGCAAAAATACACCAAAGCAAATAAAATTATAAATTGACTCCACATGAGAAAGGAGGAAGAAATTGTGAATCTATCATCACCCGGAAGCCACGAAAATGGAGAAAACTAACGCAATTGCCAAACATACAGTATGCATGGTTGCATCAATTTAAAACACACCTCTCCACTCGTGCGCGGTGATCAATCAATTAATTAGAAAGTGCATTTTTCCTTCATAAGTTATAGAAATTTTTGATTAATTAGGGTGACCATGTGTGATTATATATATAATGAAGTTCTGAAATTAGCTGGCTAGTCTTGGTGACCAAATGTTTGCAAGTATGGGTACAAATGTGGAGTGCTGAGCCGCTAGACAGGGGCTGCAGGATGCTCTGTCTGTGTGTCATGCTTGATTCTTATTCCATTAACCATCCCAAGCTAGCTGGAAGCTGATGGCATCCAAGGAGACTAATCCCCCCTCCTAATGGAATACATAAATTATCTAGAAAACATATATAACTAAGTTTAAAGTCACGCAACCAAATTATAATTAATACCTCGAGGCAACTGCCTCCTCTCTAATCGTATGTATATATCACATTACTCAGTAGTCATTAGGTCTATATGTTTAATTTGTTCGATCATTGGCCCAACTTGAAACAAAAACAAAAACAAAAAACAAAAACAAAAAAACGTACATTCGATAAGTTTTCTCGCATTCGCGCTTCTACATCCTGCCTCCAAATTTACCCATCCTCAAGTTATATGTTCTCGATAAAATTAGCAACATTAGAAACCATTAAAACCCTAGTACATTTTTTTGAGAGAATGAAAACTACCCTAGAACATAGAATTATTTCAAATAATCCAGTTCAAGTGACATTGATAAAAGGCAAAATAGCCAAAAATTATGTGGATAATTAAAATTGAATTGTCGAACTACTATTTTAATTAATAAGAAACATGATATATATAATCTAGTTAAGACTAAAGAACTCAAATATCTCAATAAAAGTAGTTTTAAGGTCACAAATACAATGATATAATTGTAGAAAATATTATACAAAAATAAATTTCTCGTGTATTTTTATTAATAAAATGAAATAAATATAAAATAACGAAAATACCCCTCATGTGTAAGACATGTGACTCTTAATTGGATGGAAACCGTTAGATTTAACGGATATGGTGCAAATCGGCAGTTTTTTACAAGTTGAGAAAGTAAAATTTCGCAATTATAAGTTCGGAGTGCAAATTGATAATTTGAGCCAAATTTAGAGTGCATTTTGACTATTATGCCTTAATAAAATGTAGGATTAATTTCAGTTTACCTACTTGAACTTGGGCTCAATCATCATTTCAGTCCCTGTACTTTTGATTTCATCAGCTACACCCATGTACTTCCCTAAATTAATCAACTGATACCAATTTTGTAATTTCGTCCAAACAATCTATCAATACCAAAGGCTTTTTGGTACCATTTTCTTACATTAATGCACCGTTACCATATTACGAATATAAACAAGGCTAAACAATTCATATAATCAAGTTGAACAATAGAAAACAAATCATATATGGTGATTTCTTTTTGTTTTACCATATATGATTTGTTTTTGTTTATTTTCTATTGTTCAACTTGATTATATGATTTGTTTAGCTTTATTTATAATCGTAATATGGTAACGGTGCATTAATGTAGGAAAAATATACCAAAAAGCCTTTGGTATTGATAGATCGTTTATAAGGAATTTACAAAATTAGTATTAGTTGATTAATTTAGAAAGTATAGGGGTGTAGTTGATGAAATCAAAAATATAGAGATTGAAGTGATGATTCAACCAAAATTCAAGTAGGTAAATTGAAATTAATTCTAAAATGTATACTCACCCTAGTTTCTAACGTGATAACGAAACTGTCTGCTTCGTTATTGGTAACAACAAATTCATCATCATGCTTACAGCTCTTATATTCCTAACGATCACAAACTAAATAATTATTGAAGCTGGTAAAATATGTATATAAATAGACAACTACAGCTCGGAGGTAGCCTAGGAAACCCTTTCGAACACAGACAAAGAGCATCCAGCAATGGATTCTCATCAACAAACAGAGCTCTACATTCATGGAACCCTTCTCTCTGTAACTGCAAAATACAGAGATTAAGTAATGGGTTATATGATTGATGATATTATAATCTGTCTGCTTCAGGGAAGAAATAAAGCAGCTAAATCTAGTGGTGAATCTCCCACGAGACACGCTTTGAGATTTTTTTCTTTCTTTTGCGTAAATCGGGATGCTAGGGCATTGTAGATGGACGCTTTGTCAAACTCAGTGTTAACATCATGATCAGATTGAATATGAATTATTAGTACCAGTTTGGTTGAATTGGATAATGTTTTAGTAGCATAAAGTAGTACTCGCAGCTCGTGAATTTAGGTTTGGATGAAGATGACGATATATAGCTACAATAAGTTATTGATGTTCTAGTTTAACGTGATCATTTGTTTAACGCAGAACCATTTTTCATAAAGGCCATTTGCAAATAAACAAAACTAGCTAGGGCTACGGTTTAATGGTTTCTGTTGAGAAGAAAGATTAACATCTTGACAGTCCTTCCAATTTAGTTACTTGAATTGATACTAAAATGATTTCCGTTGGCATCAAATTTTTTTTTTAATCAGTTGTCAAGAATTTATTAAAAAAAGAGAAGAGTTTAAACGTTACAATATTCCGCTGTGATAACAGTACCAAGAAAAGAAGACATAGAAAAATAAAATTCATCTATGTCTAAAGAACATGCATATGCTGTCAGACAATGTGCAGTCTTGTTGTCCTGACAACGAATATGACATATCATCCAAGAACCTTGACATTGAATTTGTGCTTTCAAGTCATCATATATCCTACCCAATCTCGAGGTATTAGGAGTTGTCGTCATCTCCAGTTGACGTTTCGCTTCTGAGGCGTCCGTCTCCAATATTGTTAGAGCACAACATTGGTTCATTGCAAAGGCCACTACCTTGCAACAAGCCAACAATTCAGCGTGCTCTGCCGATACCAGTCCCGCTGCTGGTCCAGCTCCTCCAGCTAACATGCAACACCGACGTCCTCAAGTCCAGCGTCTTCGTCCATACATACCATCTTACTCAGCAAGTGAGTTTGATTGCATTCTTTAGGATTCATGTGGTGTCCATCTGCCAATTATGTAATGGCTCTAGTGAGTCAGCTTTGCATCTCTTTCTATATTGTCCTTTCTCCCAATGTCTTTGGGGTTGGCTTGCAGCTCAGTTTGGTACCTCACTTTTTCCATCTGGCTCTCTGATGGATTTTTGGGATAGGTTTTGTCATAAACCTTTTACCCCACAGCTTTATAATTTGTGGTTAGCAGCAGGTTTGCTTACTTTCATGGCTATTTGGAAGGCACGAAATCGTCTCAGGTTCGATAATCGATCTCCCAATTTTTCTACAATTTTCTGTTCAATTATGGCATGGATTCGGCAATTTGGTTCTCTTATTCCTGGTTGTTGTAAGGGATTTCTTGATTCACAAATTTTTTCATCTCTTGGAATTTTTCCTAGGTTGAGAAAGGCTCCCAAGATTAATTATGTTCTGTGGCAACCTCCTATTACTCCTTGGGTTAAAGTTAATACTGATGGATTGGCAAAAGGTAATCCTGGTCCTGCAGCTTGTGGGGGAGTTTTTCGTGATGCTTATGGGTCTTTTTTAGGGAGTTTTTGTCAATCCTTAGGCTGCAACTATTCTTTTTATGCTGAGTTATATGCTGTAATTGTGGCTGTTGAAGTTGCTTATTCCAGAGGTTGGTTTACTTTGTGGTTAGAGAGCGACTCTACTAGTATTGTAGCGTCTTTTTCCTCCAAGTTGTTTTCTCCTCCATGGGATTTGAGAGTTAGATGGCAGAACTGTCTCAAGAGAATCCATCAAATGCATTTTCGTTGCACACATATATTCAGAGAAGGAAATGCAGCAGCAGATCAGATGGCAAATTTGGAAATCTCAAGTGCTTCTTTTACTTGGTATGCTAGGCCGCCTACTGAGTTACTCAGATTCTTGCACGCTGATTTTTTGGGTCTCCCTACCTATCGGTTCTCATCTGGAGCATGAGTTGTCTACACAGTCTCTACATATATGTGTTTCTTTTCTATCCTAATTTTTTTTAGAGTTATCTTTTGTATTCTTTTATGTTCTGTGGCAAGGTTTTGGTCTAGTCCCCCTTGCTATGTCTCTTTTTCTTTTTCTGTTTTAATAAAAGGAACCGGGCGTGGGGTTGAGCCTCCCAGCTAGGCTGGGTTCCAAACCCTTAAAAAAAAAAAAAAAAAAAAAAGAAGAAGATTGCATTCTTTAGGGATTTCTAAGGTTCAAATTCAATTTAGGGATTCACATTAGGTTTTGTTTTATTTTATATGTGAATTTCGGTTTGTTTTCTATATAATTTGTTGTGATTTTGTGAGATTTGGTGCGCTGCTTCAATATGTTTATGAAACCTTCAGATTTTGGCATGGCTCATACAGTGTGGAAGTTTTGTTAACGAATTTATGATGTTGTGGAACTGAAATGTCATATTATGTATGATAGTTCTTTATTCAGTGTGAAGTTGTGTCATTTTTTTTTTTGAGAAACTGTGTTGGAAATAAGTAAGTATCAATGTAACTATTGTTGTAACTATGTTTGCATTAGTAACTATATAAGTAACTGATATTGTAATTAGGATTAACATGTCTCTATTTATGTAAGGGTAAAGTACAAATAAATACCCGAAGTTTGAAGCTCATTTCAATTAAATACTCCATCTATAAATTATTTCAAATAAATACCCGAACTTTGAAGCTCATTTCAATTAAATACCTCATCTATAAATTATTTCAAATAAATACCCGAACTTTGAAGCTCATTTCAATTAAATACCCCATCTATAAATTATTTCAAATAAATACCCGAGCTATACAAATCCTACAAAAGTTTCAAATCCGTTAGACATCCCGTTAAAACAACCGTTAACTTGTCTATGAAGGGTGTTTGACTTATTGACTGAACCCGCCATCGAGGGTATTTTAGGCAATACAAACTTATTCCCGCTCAGTGTCTCCTATAACCCTAAACTTTCAGCTATTTCCCTCAACATTTAAGCTACACGATTGCAAACTGCAAAATTGAAATCAACTTAATTGTATGTAAATAAATTTTTGTACAAAAATTTCAGTTATTATGTTTCAGTTATTATGTTTACATACAATTAAGTTGATTTCCATTTTGCAGTTTGCAATGTAGCACTTTCGTTTAAGCTTAAATGTTGAGGGAAAGAGCTGAAAGTTTAGGGTTATAGGAGACACTGAGCGGGAATAAGTTTGTGTTACCTAAAATACCCTCGATAGCGGGTCCAGTTAATAAGTCAAACATCCTTCATAGATAAGTTAACGGTTATTTTAACGGGATATCTAACAAAGTTGAAAATTTTGTAGGATTTTGTATAGCTCAGGTATTTATTTGAAATAATTTATAGATGAGGTATTTAATTGAAATGAGCTTCAAAGTTCGGGTATTTATTTAAAATAATTTATAGATGGAGTATTTAATTGAAATGAGCTTCAAACTTCGGGTATTTATTTGTACTTTACCCTTTATGTAACTATATACGTAAATACAGTACTGCTAAAATACTGCGTAAGGTGGCTTTCTTTACTTGGTTTTGGCATGCGGCATAACCTCGCTTTCTAAATTTGATAAATAGGGGCATCATCATAGTTAGCAGTTGTTTTATGAGTAAAAATACAAAGGAATTCTACCTTTTGTAATACTGCAGATGGCTACAATATGGATGAGAGTTTAAAATTTGTAACTATCACAGTTTCTGAAGATGTAACTGAAAATAAATAATAAAGAGAGAGAGAGAGAGAGAGAGAGACCTAGTCGAAGAAGTGACGATCGTTCGGGGAGGACAGAGTGGTCGATGAATCCACACAAAAATAAAGCTACACGTACACTCCTCTACTCCATTCACATTCTTATCCTCTTTCCTCACAACCTAATCATTATACAGTCAAAAATCCACTTAGACATTTTCACAAACAGTTGGTGTACGTGAATCACCTAAACTTTCTTAAAAAACATAATAGAAAACATGCATTTGTATATAAAGATCTTTACCTGAATTGAAATCATTCTCAAGGTAGAATATTCCCCCCGTTTCCAGAAAATTCCGCTCGTTTCTAGAAATTTTCTCCCCTCCGATTTTTACGTCATAACTTTTTCATACGAACTCCAAATTAAACTCGTTACGTGTCTATGAACTCGTTTTACTGTCATCTGTCCCATCGAGAAATAAAATTCTCGACCGAGTCAATTTATAAAAAGTCAACCGTCAGAACCCTTCAAAATGTTAAAATAAATTAAAACTTTTAGAGGATATTTTAAGGTTCGGGTCGTTACAAATAGTAACTAATAGCAAGGGTAGAATCGGTACATAAAAAATATTAAAACTGAATGTTTTATCATTTTCATAAAGTGCAATTGACTATTGTATCATTACACTTCAAAAAAGGTGATCTTTTTATCATGTGGGAATACGGGGTAACCTTATTATCATTAGTATGTGAATATGGTAAGTTTTTATCATTTGCTAATTTTACTATATCATAATACATTTATTTAAATTTATTATTTTATTTGATTGTATAAGTAAAGCTGTAGTTAAATGATAATATAGAAATTAAAAAAAATAATATATATATATTGTATTTTTCTTTAATATATATATATATATATATATAGTTCCTATCTAGAGCGAATGTTCACTTTGAAACTAACGTGCGAAGTTCATGTTTTGATTTACTTTTCGGTCATATTTTTACATCTCCACCGTTCAGATATTAGAACTTACTGTGTAGATTATCAATGAAAAATTTCATCTAATTTGATGATCGTTTGAGTCTTTTTAATATAATTTACACGAACAGTTCATGTTGGACATATTCGGTCTGTTAATTGATTTAATACAATTTGGATATATACCTTCAAGATCATCAAATTGGATGAAATTTTATAGAGATGATCTACACATTATGTTCTAATATCTAAACGGTGGACCGAAAAGTGAGTTAAAAAATGAACTTCACACGTTAGTTTCAAAGCGAACCTTCGCTTTGAATAGGAAATATATATATATATATATATATATATATATATATATATATATATTAAAAGTCTATATTGTAGCACACTAGGGTGTAAGACGGTTGATGTCACAATGATGAATAGTATCGATTTAGTGTGCTACAAATAGCCTTACGGGTTGGAAATGGCCTCATGTGATCATATCTACTAATTTATCATATTCCGTATAGTTGATATAGAATGTAATTAAGCTCATTAACGAAGAGAAATTATGTTCTAAAGATACAGCGGGATGCTAGCTAGAACTATTGGTACGAAGATAACAAAATGTTATACCACTATATATACCATATAAGATGATACCATTGATACGTCTAAGAGTGAAGTAAGTCATCACCTAAAGAGGTACCATTTACTAATGTTTATGATTTTGGAAGGAAAATCAACTGCTTGATCTTGTGATTTTTGAAGATTATTACTGGTAAAGATCTCATGGATTTCGTACGTTAAGTTATTGATAACAATTTATTGTGGATATTCGATTCATAAATTGGTCCAGTAATTTCAAATCCATGCCATGGTGAACTGTTTCTGCGGTTCTTTGATTGTGTTTGGCCAAATTAAACTCTCAGAATTCATATCCTTCGATCATTTTAATCCAGCATCAAATAAAAGCAAATCGTTTTAGCGATCTGGACTAAAAATGGTACACACATAAAACGTATAAAGCATCTCATTGGAAGTCAGTATATATATATATATCATACGATTTTGCTTAGCATATCACCACAGCAATTCTTTCTAAAATGGCGAAAATTAGCTCCCTTGGAGTCTCCTTTGCACTTTCCTGCATTGTCGTCTTCATAATCCTGTTTTCTCTGGTTGAATGTGAGTGCCCGTCTTCCTTTACGTTATTGTTCAAATTATGTTTTGCAGTGATATCCGACAAATGGTTATAGGATTTCTTTTCTCCCCTTTAATTAGTTGATAACATGTATTTCAATTTAATGTCCTTTTTGAAATGAAAAACAAAAGTGAATAGTATTGTATGTTGTTATATAACTTATATATGCACAATCAGTTGTTTAAATGAATTTCAAATCATTAGATTTTATTTTTGTTTTTTAATCAACAATTACAAAATATTATACAGATAGTGTTTAATAAGTCGAACCCACGACCTAATGTTCTCTCACTTACATAGAAGGACGATAGTCACTAGACCAAATGGTTTTGGAAAGTTTCAAAGTCATTTGATGTATGTATCTTAATAAGCATTTAAAACATACTGATACTCGAACACGATCCAAGATACGATAAGTTACACCTGTTTCCGTCACAAATAATTATCTATTACCGACTCTAATTCATAATCTTCATATTAACCAAGGAGATCATATGTACGTCCTGTGTTTTACTGTTTGAATTGGACTAGCAGGCAATGATGGCATCAGTTGCATTGGCAATAAGGATGAATTCGATAGTGGAGAAGACGCACATATGATTTGAGGTGTGAAACTAAGCAACGTCGGCTGACTGTTGGTGTTGCACAGCAAAGGAGTACAGAAAATATTGCTTTACCACACAGAAGATTTTTGCGTAAGTACTTGCTTGGGTACTGGTTCCGTAGCAATACCTCAAACTCCTTGATAATGCAGTTTCAGAGTACAACGAGGGAGCTATAACGCCTAAACCTCGTGTCATATTACAATCATCCTCAATAAAGATTTATATTTACAAAAGGATTTGTTATAATAGCTCATGAAGGATTGTAGTAATAAAATAAAATAATTTTCATTCTCCAAATATGTAGGAGATGAGAATGTTGATTTGTTGTTTCTGTTACAGTTTGCACGCGTGCACTAATAGAGTGTAGAATAATGAATTAATGAATAAGAGGCATTCTAATTTTTCATATAAATTTCACTAAATTATTAATGATTACAGTTGCTTATATTTACATTCCGCACATATTTATGCAATATGGAGCCTCTTTACGAGCTTTTGTGGAAGTATTTGGTTCTAATGTACCACAATTGCAGGCTCAGTTTGTAGAGCAAGTAGACGAGATTGTCTACAGGGGCGAGATGGTCTGACCATTCTTTACCTAGAAAATTGATGAATGTTACATGAGAGTTATCTATCGGCTTTCACCCCTCTCCACCAGAACAATTAATTAGTGCTGCAAATCTGTAATGCAGGTGGCACTGCAAGCAGAGTTCATAATAGCTTCTTTGCTGAGTGAGGAGACGTGCACGGTAAACCCTAAAACCCTAAACCTCTGCCAGCAACCCCCATCATCATCGTCACCTCTCGATGACTCATTTACAGTGTCGATCCAGCTGGACACCTTCTACAATTAACTAGCACCTCTCTTTTCAATAGCCTTCCCTCACGCGACTCACGAGCCTTCAGTGCCTTACTGCCATTCAAGTGGTCCTATTAAGGCGCGTGGACCCACGCGCGTGCCCCACATAGGATACCCAGCTGACTGCCAGTTGGCCTACCCAGTCCCACGCTTCCCAATAGACATTCATTTTCCCCGTCCAGCCTGTGATCCCAACGTTTATCTCCACGGTGAGTTTCCCGCTTTGCCCCCCGGATATTCCGTTGTGTTTCCCATTGGGTAGGGGCGGTTTGGGGATTTGGAGTTTCCCCTTTGCAATCTGTAGCAAGCTGTGATGGCGTTTTGTCTTTTTGTGAGGAAAAAAGAAAGAAAGCTAATCACTTACTTCCACAAAAGGATGCTATGCCTAACCCATGAATATAATATATAATTAAATATTATATCTGTTTGGGCTGTAACTCACGTTTCATCACTAGAATGTGACAAGACAAGTGCTTCACTCTCACGCTCTTCTTGTCTTACACTGCCTTATATTTAAAAAACTACTCAAAAATAAAATAAAACGACTATTAACTAATTTTTGTTGTTATTTATTTATATCCAAAACTCAAAATTTATCTGAACATATTTATTGAAATAAAAAACTCATAAATTAACTAAAAATTAACGTAAAATTTTTTTATATAAATTTATCGTTATCAACTAATGGTGTTCATCTAATGTAACTCGTATTGATTCATCATCTCTCGTTACTTCCTCATTAACTACAAAATTGACTTTTTTAATTAAATTATACACCATAATACAATTAAATTTTTCTCAATCAATTACTAATGTGTATGTTATAATATACGATATAATCACAATAATTTAATATTTAATAAATTAATAATTTTGATAAATTAATATATTTTATTAATTTCAAATTAAGAAATTAGTATAAAATTAAACTCCAGCACAAGTGTAAATTGAGCGAAAGACTCCACTTTTATCGGCTTTAGAAAAGCTGGTTAGATTATGAATGAAAATCACATGTCTGAAAAGGAAAGTATTGCATAAAATGTAAATAGTAATAATGAAAAAGAATAAAGAACAAAAGAACGAAAGAAAAAGAAGTGGATAATATCATAGTCAGAGCGTGGTAAACACCCGCGGAATGAAAGCGTGGTAATAGTGTAGACTCAAGTCACTCAACGGGCTTTGGCAATAAAGAAACGCGCTCGGGAGAAGAGCGGTCCTTTTAATTTCTTTTCACTGTCTCAAAAACCCAAAGCAAACCGTAAATGACAAGCCACCTCTTAAACCCCACATTCATTTAACCCTTGCATTTTAAACCTCCTCCTTCCCCAGTATAAATACCACTCTCCATTTCTCTCATCTCCCAACTCACAGCCTCTCTTCTCCTCTATCTCTCTCTCAGCTTAAACCTCAAGCTCATTTTCTCTCTCTAAAACCATAAAAAATATGGCTTCCTCTTCTTGTTCTTCTACTTCTCATTTGATACTATCACTCTTCTTAGTGGCCTCACTCTTCCAAGTCTCACTGGCTTCTTCTAGGTTGTTCCAAGTCTCCTTGGCAACAAGGAAGCTAAGTGAGCTTGTTCAAGACCAGACCCAGCTTCTTAAGTACCACAACGGTCCTCTTCTCAACGGCAAAATCGCCATCAATCTTATCTGGTACGGCAACTTCAAGCCGGCCCAGAAAGCCATTGTTTCCGATTTCATCGCCTCCCTATCTCCCCCCCCGCCGGCCAAGTCCAGCCAGCCCTCCGTCGCTACATGGTGGAAGACCACGGAGAAGTACTACCACCTCACATCGAAGAAGTCTTCTCTTTCCGTATCTCTTGGGAAACAGATTTCCGTCGAGAAATACTCTCTCGGAAAGTCTCTTACCAACAAACAGATTGTTAAATTGGCTTCTTTAGGTGACCAGAAGAATGCAATCAACGTCGTCTTGACTTCGGCCGATGTTGCTGTTGACGGGTTCTGCATGAACCGGTGCGGCACACACGGCTCGGCTTCTAGTTCGTCTCACATCAGAGGCAAGAACTACAAGTTTGCTTACATTTGGGTCGGAAACTCCGAGACTCAGTGCCCTGGTCTCTGCGCCTGGCCCTTCCACCAGCCCATCTACGGCCCACAGAGCCCGCCCCTCGTCGCACCCAACAACGATGTAGGCGTCGACGGCATGGTGATCAACTTGGCGAGCCTCATGGCCGGAACTGCCACCAACCCTTTCGGAACTGGGTACTTCCAGGGTCCGGCTGAGGCTCCATTGGAGGCTGCTTCGGCTTGTCCTGGGATTTATGCTAAAGGGGCTTATCCGGGTTACGCCGGAGATTTATTGGTGGATGCTACAACTGGTGCGAGCTACAATGCACATGGTGTCAATGGAAGGAAGTACTTGGTTCCTGCTTTGTTTGATCCATCTACGTCAAGCTGTTCGACTTTGGTCTAGGATGGAATAGTATGATGAAAATTATTAGGAGTAGATAATATTCATTGATTTGTTTTAGTTCTTTGGGTTATGCCTATGCGGATATAATAATATGAAGTACTGCAAATCGTTTTGATTTGCATCAGAAAATTAGGTGCATTGTTTTGATGTGTTGCTGGGTTTGTGAGATTGGGATTTGGCGAACTAAACTGGATGTGGAAAATCTAATTGGGGACAAGCAAAAGCACAGGAATGGGCAAGAATGAGCCAAGAACTAAAATTCAAAGTATACAAATTAAAGGTCACAAAAAGGACAAAAGTGGAAAGTGACCCTCTGCAATTTTAGCACTCAAACCACTCCCATTTTCTGTGGAGTGAAAGTACTGCGTTGTCCTAATCCAATGTGTTTCAAAAAAAAAAAACCAATGTGTTAGTGCAACGGCTTCATAATGAATAGAAGTCGGCATGAATAGACATAGTCTAAGTACCCTAATGAGTAGACATAGACTAAGTACTCTTTAATAAGTTTCTCTCACAACTTTTTAATCATCAGTAGAAGTGTATCTAGTTGATATTCTGGCTTTAAAAAACAAAATAAGCGGTTTCTTTTTATTTAAAAAATATAACGGCTTTGAATCGATTTTTGAATGTTTAATATTTTTTGAGATAATGAAAGTTGGATTCATAATACGATGAACTATGAATTATTTGCAATATAAAGCCGATCAGCTTGTAAGTTGATTAAAAATTTGATTTTTCTATGAAATTTTTGTTTGTGTGTTTTATTTGGTTGGATGGTTGGGAACGTGTGTGTCATAAAATTCGCACCATTTCACCCACTATGATTGATTCATTCAAGAGTTGGGAGTTGGGAGCTACCATCTGTTGAGGTCTTGTATATTTGCTTTTTAAACCGGACAGCAGGTTGAGTGAATTTTATAAACTCAAGTGGTTACACTTGGTCTCCCAAACCGATGCATGATGCATCTACCGATTGAAACAGGGTACGTTTCTTTCACATGATCTCGCTAACTTTCCATTTAATGACTTATAATCTTATAAATAAGAGTACAGAGAAAAAAAATAAGAAATTATGAGCTATTAGATGGAATGTTTGGAATGTAAAGTGAAGAAAAAAGTTAGAAAATGATCCGAATCCTATTTAAGAAGACTGATGTTACTAATTGACAAAATAATTAAAAATTATAGATTCTAAATCACATTTCAGAACAGTGTCAAAATTTTGAGTAATTTTACGTGTACGATGAGAATGAAGGACTGTAATGTCATATTGGTTATATAAACTACCGGCGGATTAATTCTTACGTCTAAAAAGCTATTGTGATAGCACGATTAATTCTTACCAGATAAGGAGACATGAGCTCAAGTACCATACTTGGACAGATTTTGAACAAGCAGGTGCAGATTCTCCAAGTAATGTATTGTACATTGTTGAACACACTTCTCATGTGAGAAGAAATCTCAGTGTCTCTCTCAAACACCAAAAACAAACCCTTTCCATATCAAACCAAAAATGAACAGATAGAAAATTTGACCAAAATGAGAGCATCCAGCTACTCCATGTATGAGAGGGTTTTGGTTTATTGCAATAATCACATGCCCAATTTGTCCTAATCAACTTGACAACTACCATTGCAATAATCAAGTCACACCCTTCGCCACATAACACCAGCCTCCCTCCCTCTGGAATAATATGCAAATGCCAGTCATGAGTGAGCTCACAGTTTTGTTTCCTTTCGTTCTCTCATCTGGGCTGTCTTTATTTGTCCCAATTCACTTAGCTGGCTAAACCTGTCACTATTTCTCCAAGTCTTTTAGATTCGATACCCAATTAACAAACCCAACGCGTTGTCCTACTACTGGCCTCTTCACAATTTCAAATCCCACTTTACTAGCTCCTTCCATGCACTTTCTTTCCCACAACTCTTCACTACTATATATTCCCCTCTCCCTTATCCCATTCCAACCCACCAAGACTTGGAGTTCCATCAATCTCTTCTAGCATCACTCGACTTTCCCCAAGTGATTTCTTTCTTATAATCCAAACATGGCTTCTTCTAGTTTCAAGCAATTACTTTCCTTTGTTCTGTTGCTCGGTCTGGTCCATATTAGCTCGGCAGGTAGAACTATTCCTGCTGAGAAATCGGACCAAACCCAGCAGCCTATACTATTCCAATACCACAATGGCCCTCTTCTTATCGGCAAAATCTCCATCAATTTGATCTGGTACGGCAAATTCAAGCCTTCCCAGCGCGCAATTGTTTCCGATTTTATCACCTCCCTTTCAGCTTCTTCTCCATCTACAAAGCAACCATCCGTTGCTACATGGTGGAAATCCATTGAGAAATACTACCACCTTGCCAATGCCAAGAAAAGTTCATCTCTTTCCCTCTCATTGGGTACCCAAATTCTTGACCAGAGCTACTCTCTGGGCAAGTCCCTGTCTCAAACACACATCAAGAAGTTGGCAGCCAAGGGTGGCCAGAGCAATGCCATCAACGTTGTTTTGACCTCATCAGATGTGCTTGTTGATGGATTTTGCTCTAGCAAATGTGGTACACATGGTTCTTCAAAGAGCTCTTTGATCAGAGGCAAGAGCTCCAAGTTTGCATACATCTGGGTGGGAAACTCCGAGACCCAATGCCCGGGTCAATGTGCTTGGCCATTCCATCAGCCAATTTACGGACCACAGACTACACCATTAGTGGCACCAAACAACGATGTCGGTGTGGACGGTATGATCATCAATATAGCTAGTCTTTTGGCTGGGACAGCAACCAACACTTATGGAAATGGGTTCTACCAGGGTCCTAAAGAAGCTCCATTAGAGGCTGCCTCGGCTTGTCCCGGAGTTTATGCTAAAGGAGCCTATCCTGGTTACGCCGGGGACCTCTTGGTTGATGCTACGACTGGTGCCAGCTACAATGCCAATGGTTTGAATGGGAAGAAGTATTTGCTTCCTGCTTTGTTTGACCCTTCAACCTCAACTTGTTCTACTCTTGTTTGAGAGTAAATTAGGAGTTGAGACCACGTTAGAGTATAGATTATGTAGAGAATATATTTATTCATTTTACAATTCCTATTCTTTATTGTTTCAAATGAAAATAATAAAAATCAAATTTCCACAATTTTTAGCTTGTTATGAGTTCATATTTTATAACATAATTATATATTTGGATCAAAATCTAAATAATACCATGTGATAACATTAAAAACCCAAATGAGTAGTCCTCAATGCAATACATGAGAAGCGGATTATGATGATAATTCGCATTCAAATTCCAAATAAGTCATGAAAGAGATATAAATAATGAATAACCGGTAACAAAGCAAGAAAAAAAATCTTCACATTATCTAGTTTTGTAAAGTTTTCTATATGATTAATAGAAGAAGTCTAAACATAAGTGTGTACAAGTACATGTTGATAAGCAATTAGCTATTTCTAGACTATGTTTAGACATGTACACCGTTAGGTTAACTGCGTGACCAATCGTTTAGCTGAGTGTGCTCATCGTTTGTTTAGAACCTTCGATTTGGTTCCATGCTCTTCTCTTTTTTGTGTTCCCAGCGTTCTATTTGGATTAGCTGGGACGAATTGCCCCTCGGGGTTTTGTTTTATAGTTCTTGTTGTTTTAATCGCACAAAAAAAAAGTACATGTTGACATTTTTTTTTCCTTTCCATCTTGATAAAGAAAGAAAGGTCCTTGATGTCTTGAATGAGAAACTTAATACGCCAAGGCACAGAAGAGTGGCTGTTGATGACATAACATGTAGATAATTTTATAGATCTGATCACACTTAATTTGGCACCTGCATAACATTCTTAGCATAGTGGTGTGTCACATAAACAAGATTTAGGGAAGAAACACAGAGCTAGACTACATTTGATCTTGCTCTATCAACTCAATGGACCTTCCTGGTAAGATCAAGTTCAGATAAACGAAGAGCATTACTCTTTGAGCTTAGAGCACCCGCACCGGCGAGCAACCCGGCGAGCAAGAGTTCGAGCAAGAGGTAGGGCCGGCCAAGGTGCTCGAGCAAGACGGAAAACAGCACGCACCGGGGTCGAAAACGGAGGGCAACTGCTCGAGCAGTCAACGAGTAAAAGTGCTCCACCATTCGCTCGAGCAAAATTTGCTCGGGTGTTTGCTCGAGCACGAGGTGGGGCCGGGGCTTCTCTTTGTTTGGCTTTTCGGACGTTGGAGAAACACAACAGATCGTGGACGACGCTATCGAGCACTAGCACGAACCGGAGGTGAAGCCGAGCGCCGGCCTCGAAGGTGGCGGCCGCTCCCGAGCGTTGCCGCACCTCCCACATCAAGCAAATGCGCCTGAGACCGGTCCTAAATGAAAGAGGGCGTCGAGCCCATCATTTTGGTGGGTGGCACGTCGGCTGGAGTGGCCGGACGGCGGCGAACAGAAGCCGGGAAGTTACGGGTCGAAAACGGCGGGAAATGCAGGAGGAAGATGATGAACAGTTGAAATTTCAAAACAACCAATGACAGGCTGCCACGTGGCAGTCTGACCGGTCAAAAAAAACAACGGGCAAATCAATCTGGACCTTCCATTTCAATCTAAAATTTTGATCCAATGGTCAGAATTCAAAGGCAACGACTACAATTTGATCAGAACGGAAATATTCCCAAAAAATAGTAAAAAAATCCCAAAAATTTCAAAACTCTCCCAAAAATTTTCCTTTCATGTAATTTCAATGTTCGAGAAATAAAAAAAAAATTATTAGTTGGAAATCTTATCGAAAATCGTGGATAAAATCGAGTCGATAATGATACGTGGCACATAATTATTGGTAGTAAATCTATCCGGTAAAAAAAATTTAATCATTTCACAACAAGACAAAATTGATTTGGTGGAGCAAATTGTTAATGGGTGTGTGAAAAAATCGATTTGGTGGAGCAAAATTTGATTTCCATTTGCTTGAAGTAAATTTTACTTCTGGGCCCACCAGGTGCTTGAGCAAGACCATTTCATGACTGCGGATGCTCTTAGCCATGAGAAGAACGGTTGTTTTGTATTCATCCTTGATTTCAAGCATTGACCACCCTCCAAAAAAAAAAAAAGAGCCTCAAATTTAAATGCTATTATTGTGAATACATGCCCCCTTCCCACAGATCCATTGTGTGACGATCTTTGTTCCATAACTGGTAAGTCCTCAGAAACCATAATTCCTTTGAGAATACTCTTGAACAGTACTGTATTGTCCAAGGAGCACCATACACTACTACAGTGCATCATGTCCATCTCCGTCTGCTTTACCACATGCCGACCATCCACTTCCCTCTCCGGCCTCCATGGCCCAGGTCGCATGTACCTTCGACCACCAGGTCCGCCGGTGTACACGTGTCTGACATTTTATGCTCGGAATGTCCCAAACTAATCAAGCACGTACCCTCCAATCCACCATTACCAGCCCCACTACCTCAGGATATGCATGCTTTCCGACCCATGATTATTCATGGGGATCCCTTATTCATGTAGGGGTCACCTCCATCCAGGTTCTTCACCTCTAGACTACTGAACTGAGACAAAGTTCAGACATTGAGTTCATAAAGATCCAAGAACTAACTCCCAACCAGCTGCGGCTTTGCTTCAGATAACTCCATCAGCATTTTTTTATTAATCTACCTCACAAGATTTCTTTAGAGGCTTTCTAGGTCCAAAAATGGGAGCAGATAGCGCATTAAGTTGCACTTGCACTAATGTGCACTTGCACCAATAGTGCACCAATGTGCACTTGCACCAATAGTGTGTAAGTCGCATCTATTTCTTCAATTCTATTAGTGTCTCTAAATACTTCAATATATGGGTATTATAGACGCCGTTTTTTATGGTATTTATTCTTGAGATTTTTATTGTTGTTAACCATGTTGACATAGTTGGTTCTCTTCAATTTTCTTTAGTTATAGTATTTTTCTAATTCATCTTCACTCACCTCTCGAATATGATGGCTGTATGAATAGTTAGTGATTAAATAAATGATTAAAATTATATATTTAAGTGTCGGTTCAGATATACCTCGGTTCGTTGAATAATTTTCTCTAAAATATTACTCTATGTCGGGAGATCATATCAGAATACTTTTTTTCTCCCTAACCACTAAATATAGACATTTGAAACCTAATCAAGTTTATAGGCATATGCAACCTCATCAAGTTAAGTAGGGAATTTAAAGATTGGTAATTCATCACAAGTGCAGGGTGAAATAATATCGCAAGCATTAAGTTGGATAAATATACCAATTTTTCACAATAATAATTTAGCTCAAACTTCATACGGAGTTGGTATATCATTGCATTCAGTGGATCTAAAATTTTCATAACTTAAATGTATTAAAACATTAATGTCGCGAAACGTCCGTCCGTACATAACTTAATCTCTTGTTCCTAATAAATTGTATACAATGTGCCACTAACCAACGACCCTCACATAAGAACTTGTCTAGTTGTTATTGGAATCAAATATTTTCATATGAAATCCGTGTACCCTAAACTTGAGTGGATTTGCAAGACAGAGTTGTCGAATAATGTGGGCAAGAACTAGCTAGCTAGAACCTATTAATAATGATATATAGTAAGTAAAGTCAATTAGTGATACTGTGATAGTATTGATCAGCATGAATGATCAAAGTAAGATGAACAGGAAGATGCAAAGGAAGGAGAGTCTGGTCTCTCACAAGGTCACCAACTGAAAAAAGATATCAAAGTCAAAACCCAAGTAACATTCCCAATAAGCATATACATGTGAAGAAATTCTATCTCAGATATGGTACAGCATCAATAGCTTCCACAGAAACACCATATCTCACTTAATTTGCATCTTAAATTCTTGTTGCTATATAATGTATAGCGTTCCACCAATTCATCATGATCACAAGTGGAATGTGCATACTATAGAGTAATGGATTTTGTTGTGCTCTCTAAGACAGGAGAAGATACAGAGAAGAGAGTATTGTCTCCTACATTGGCTATCCAAGTAGAACGACCAGAAACTTTCTTGGCAGAAGCCTACACACACACCCAGCTCATCTTATATTACTTGCACCATTGGAAATTGAAACCTTGTGAGCATGCACTGACTTTCATATCAGCTGCACCTCTTCCCATTGCCTTCATCTTTATTCTGTTCTATTCATAAATGACTTCTACACATCCACAAGCACTCTTCCGAACCACATCCGATTAGATTCAAGTTGAAGGAAGTAGATGGATTAATTACAAAGAGTGTTACACATAGTATGTGAGGACTGGAAAGGATTTTTTCCATTCTTAAAATTTGGATGTTAGCACCGATAATTTTACATATATCTATTGAGTTGCATATTTGATTAAATATGGTCTGTACACACTAAATACCACATAAAATGAATATAAAATAATATATGTCATTTAGTTCGAACTTCGAAGAGTGAGGTTAATAAGTTATAAACAACAAAATCAAACATTATGACACTAATTTTCCGAGTAAAAATTAATGAGAAAACAAAATGCTATGCCAATTGACACAAATCAGCCGACACTGCATTCTCCATTTCTCATCATTAAAGAAAACAGTCACCTTTTAATGTGGATAATACTCAAAGCTTCTCATTAGTATTTTGATCATGGTAATGCTTCATGAAAACAGCAATTATATAAAGTACCTTCAACGTTACGCAAAAATGGTTAGTGCCAAAAGTTTCCCTTTCAACCTAATTGATGACGGTCTTATTCGTCCTAATTGACTTGGCTGGATAAACCCTGTCATCTAGTCTTTAGGTTGAAGATGAAACGCCAGAGCAAAAGCAGCTCTAATTTAAAATGCAACGCGTTGTCCTGCTGGCCTATAGCCCTCTCACTTTACTCCCATCAAGTCCAACCTCTCTTTGGCTCCTTCCGTGCACTTTCTTTCCCCCCACGTCGTTAGTCTTCAGCACTATATATACGCATCTTCATTTACCATTTCAACCCACCAAACCTTGAGCTCCATACCTCTCTTGCTTAATCACTAAACTCTCAATTCTCATATTGATAGCTTTGCCATACAAAACAATGGCTTATTTTGCTTCCTCTTATGTATTTCTACAACTAGTCCTGCTCATCTCTTTGTTCCATTTTGGCTCAGCAGCTAGGAGCCTTGCCGAGACCTCAGACCAAACCCAGCAGCCTATGCTATTCCAGTACCACAATGGCCCTCTTCTTATCGGCAAAATCTCCATCAACTTGATCTGGTATGGAAAGTTTAAGCCTTCGCAGCGCGCAATTGTTTCCGATTTCATCACCTCCCTTTCCTCTTCTTCTCCATCTACAAAGCAACCATCAGTTGCTAAATGGTGGAAATCCATCGAGAAATACTACCACCTTGCCAATTCCAAGAAAAGTGCATCTCTCTCGCTCTCATTGGGTACCCAAATTCTTGACCAGAGCTACTCTATGGGCAAGTCCCTGTCTCAAGCACACATCAAGAAGTTGGCAGCCAAGGGTGGCCAGAGTAATGCCATCAATGTTGTTTTGACCTCATCAGATGTTCTTATTGATGGATTTTGCTCAAGCAAATGTGGTACTCATGGTTCTTCAAAGAGCACATTGATCAGAGGCAAGAGCTCCAAGTTTGCTTACATCTGGGTAGGAAACTCAGAGACACAATGCCCTGGACAGTGTGCTTGGCCATTCCATCAGCCAATTTACGGACCACAATCTCCACCTTTGGTCGCACCCAACAACGATGTTGGTATGGATGGCATGATCATCAATCTAGCTAGCCTTTTGGCAGGGACAGCGACCAACACTTATGGAAATGGGTTCTATCAGGGTCCCAAGGAGGCTCCATTGGAAGCTGCTTCGGCTTGTCCTGGAGTTTATGCTAAAGGAGCTTATCCTGGTTATGCAGGAGACCTTTTGGTTGACTCTACAACTGGTGCTAGCTACAACGCCAATGGTTTGAATGGAAAGAAGTATTTGCTTCCTGCTTTGTTTGACCCTTCAACCTCAACTTGTTCCACTCTTGTTTGAGACTACTTGTGCGTTGAGACGATGTTAGAGTATAGATTATGTAAAGGATACAGAGATTATGATACTATCATAAATTCTTTATTGTTTTGAATGAAAAATAACAACTTCAAATGCTGTTAATTGGCTTCTCATGACTCACTAAGCTTACTTCCCTACACACTCCCTAAACAAATTACTCCGAAGGCTTTATGCATGTATCTATATTAATATAAAAGCAGTAGTGTACACTTAAAGATAAAAACAAAATAGTATATAAAGAGAATAATGATTTTTTTTCTCACACAACATCAACGGCCCTTGCTAACAAATGAATCAAAAGTTTTGGCTTTTAAAATCTAACTCCCGTAAAAAAAATGATATTGCCTAATCCTTCTTAGACTATTTAATTAAGAAAAGAAAACAAACTCCTGAAAAAGATGACCAGGAAAAGCTTCATCACTGATATATAGGCATCAACATTCTCCAGTACTTGAGCTTCTAATAGTTGAGGCTCTTTTTAAATACAGGTCCTAATTCTTCTACCTTTTTTTTTAGAGTAATGTTAGGTTTCCACCTAAAAATTATTTTATATTTCAACTTATGTGGCACAACCACGTTATTTAATGAAATGCTCTAATTGAGTGGTGACACGTCATGTATAGCTGATATATAAAACAGGCTCTAAGTAAGATGTCAAAAAGTTGTTCATCTAGCAAAATTATTTCTTTTGAGTTTGCTTGTCTTCTTATTTAAATGTTGTAGTATCTCCGTTAAACTGTTTTGCATTTGTTGAAATCTCCCTAAACCATAACCATAACCCTAATAAACTTATACCTACAAAAATTGAAAACCCCATTGAATGAAATTTACCTTAAATTTATTGAATGGGGGATTTTCAATCTTTGTAGGTATAAGTTTTAAGGTAAACTCCATTCATATGGAAGTCCAAGTCTTATTTTCAAATCCTAATTTCTAAACCATCCGTCTCAAAGCATTAGTCCTGTACAGAGCTACATTATCACTTTTTTTTTTTCTTTTCTTTTCTGGGACAGTAACTTACCTATGGCTTTCCTTACATATATACATTCATGCCCATATGCAGTTAAAACTCCGGGGTGGCCTCTATTATTGCAGAACCTATCTATGCATATATACCTTTAACAACCAGCTCGGTTCACCATGACCCTGCATGGCTCCGTACGTGCTTGACAATCATGCTCAGAATGTGTCACAGACAAAGCACCAAACACTTATTGCCTGCCCCCACTATATGCACACTTTCCGACCACCCATGATATTGTTGATGAAAACATGGTATGGGTCTGCCCCTGCTGAATTAAACGTTCTTCACCTTTAGCCTTCTACCTAGTTATTTCTCAAGAAGACTGGAGAACTAACCCACATCGAAGAACACTTGCATATCAAGCCTGCAACCAAGTAATGTTGGGTGCTTTGCTGAAAATCTGTTATGAAGTTACTGATTAGGAAAGCAAACCCTACTGGCAGCATCCAGCATTTGAAAAAGTCTAGTGTAATTAGCTCTATATACCGTGCACAATCGTACGTAGATTAAGTCCCCTATCTTACGAAGTTGTTTTGCTACCAATTTATGGAGTTGATCTTCCATGGCATGCATGATTGCATTAAGCTACTGTACTGATACCAGAAATTAATGTATTAATAGATTTATGTTCCTATTGAGATCCATGCTTAACTTTGCTTTTTATTATACTGTTCCACCATCCAGCTGCCCACATGAAACTTTGCTGGATATTTGAATCAAACTTATCCAATCTGTGTATCGGAATTTAAAGTGGGATTTGCACGATATATAGTAGTCTAGTAATCGAATGTTGCCTTCTGCAATGGCAAGAGAGCTAGAATGATTAACAATGATATACAAAAGTCAAGTGACATAAATTAACAAATAATGCATGAATGCATGATCAAAATAAACATCAGGAGGATAGAGAGGAAGGAGAGTCATGTCCCTCACAAGGGTCACCAAAATATAATGATATCAAAGTCAAAACCCAAATAATATTCCCAAAGATCAAGCCAACCTTACTCCATATTAGTATAAGTGAAGAAATCTAGCTAAGATCACCTTCTTAATCACTAGCTTTTACAGAAACACACCATTATGCGCGCTTAATCTGCAATTTTGTTTACTCCTGTTAATGTATAGTGTTCCACCAAACTGGCATCATTATCAAAAGTGGAATGTGCATAATATAGAGTAATGAATTTTGTTGAGTTATCTAAGATAGGATGGAATGGTGAGCAATTAGATATATAGATTGGACTAAAGTGATAGAATTTAATCACATGATCTGGATAGTTTATAAACATCAGGAAGATACAAAGAAGGAGAGTCGTGTCTCTCACAAGGTTATTCAACTAAGACCTCCATTGCAGAAGCCTACACAAGCTCATCTGAAATAACTCGAGTCCTTTGGAATTTGACACCCTGGTGTGGGAGGCATGCACTGACTTTCAACTCAGTCCCTCTATTACCCAGCTGCACCTCTTCCCATATCTACGTTCCTCTGTATTCTGCATCATATATATATATATTCCCCTATCCACGAGCACATACTTATTAAATACTAAGCTGGTCTACTCAACCCTAACCAGCAGCCAGATCAAATGCTCTAATCCTAATCATTTACCCATTTGCATCACAATGTCAACTTAGAACTAGAAGCTGATGTTTAGGCAACTCCAAGTCTAATTTTTGAACATTATTTTCTTGGCAAGCGCCCAAGTATAGTATAATACTCTCCATTTCATGTCCCAAATAGGCCTCTTTTGGGTTGAAGATCTCGGCAAGTACATCTTTTACTTAAATCTAATGAGTTGCATACTTACATATCTCTCAAATGTATCAAACGCGCTCGGAAAAAGCAATTTACGAAAGTAGATACTATTGATTTTAATCATTAAACTTTTTAACATCGAAGTAAATTATACTATATCTACAATGTAGAGTATACTCTTATGGAACACTGCAAAAAAAAGTGGTATACAATTTATTGAATCCTCATTGATGAAAGTCTCATTCGTCCTAATTGAATTGGCCGGATAAACCCTGTTGTCTAGTCTTAGGTTGAGGTGAAAAGCCATAGCAAAAGCAGCCCATATTTAAAAATGCAACGCGTTGTCTTGCTGGCCTTTAGCTATCTCACTTTACTCCCATCACATACACATCCACCTTTCTTATGCTCCTTCCATTCACTTTCTTCCCTCTCAACTCTTCAGCAGTTCAGCATTATATATATATATATATATATATATATATATATATGCCTCCTTAATCCAATCTCATCCATCCCACAAAAACTTGAGCTCTATCAATCTTTCCTAGCAACACAAAACTTCCCAAGTTGATTTCTTTGTCCAAAAAGATGATTTCTTTTGCTTCCAAACACCTCTTTTCTTTTGTTCTGCTCCTCACTCTGTTCCATCTTAGCTCAGCAGCTAGGAGCCTTGCTGAGACCTCAGATGACACCCAGCAGCCTATGCTCTTCCAATACCACAATGGCCCTCTTCTCACTGGAAAAATCTCCATCAATTTGATCTGGTATGGAAAATTTAAGCCTTCCCAGCGCGCAATTGTTTCCGATTTCATCACCTCCCTTTCCACTTCTTCTCCATCTACAAAGCAACCATCAGTTGCTAAATGGTGGAAATCCGTAGAAAAATACTACCACCTCGCCAATGCCAAGAAAAGTTCATCTCTTTCCCTCTCATTGGGTACCCAAATTCTTGACCAGAGCTACTCTCTGGGCAAGTCCCTGTCTCAAACACACATCAAGAAGTTGGCAGCCAAGGGTGGCCAGAGCAATGCCATCAACGTTGTTTTGACCTCATCAGATGTGCTTGTTGATGGATTTTGCTCTAGCAAATGTGGTACACATGGTTCTTCAAAGAGCTCCAAGTTTGCATACATCTGGGTGGGAAACTCCGAGACCCAATGCCCGGGTCAATGTGCTTGGCCATTCCATCAGCCAATTTACGGACTACAGACTACACCATTAGTGGCACCAAACAACGATGTCGGTGTGGACGGTATGATCATCAATATAGCTAGTCTTTTGGCTGGGACAGCAACCGACACTTATGGAAATGGGTTCTACCAGGGTCCTAAAGAAGCTCCATTAGAGGCTGCCTCGGCTTGTCCCGGAGTTTATGCTAAAGGAGCCTATCCTGGTTACGCCGGGGACCTCTTGGTTGATGCTACGACTGGTGCCAGCTACAATGCCAATGGTTTGAATGGGAAGAAGTATTTGCTGCCTGCTTTGTTTGACCCCTCAACCTCAACTTGTTCTACTCTTGTTTGAGATTAAGTCCCTATAGTATATATAGAGTATGGAGTAAATATAGTCATTACGGAGCTTCATATATTCTTTTGTAAAATCAAAATAATAATACAAAGATTTTCGACACGCACTGTTGTTTGATTTAGGGATGAAACACTGAGATAGAAATGCTACGGGTAAATAATCATCTTAATATGATTCCATCAATAGATTACCTCACTAAGATCACGTTCAAAACGAAATATAAGCAAACCTGAGCATTAGCGTATCTTCAAGTAAAGTTCCATAAAACCTGCATCCACAGCAAACCAAGGTCAGTGCATATAATAGGCAAAACCTTCCAGTTGATTAATTAATGACATAATCTCGGTTGATATACCTTTTCCAGTAATCAACTGTGCTAAATTTTTACTGTATTGCTACTTGTTCATAGTTATAGAACTGCTTAAGTTGAAATCTGTAATTACCTGTAAGCTATATACTGAATAAAAAACTTTCACTTCTATTCGGTAACGTATTTGAAAATAAATTTTAAAAAAATAAAAATTAGAAAATGAAAACGTCAAATTTTTTGTTTTACTTTTCATTGATAAAAGTTAGAAATATTTTCAGTTTTCATCTTCGTCTTTTAAGAAATATTTTCACGAATAGATTTACACCAAATTTCATATTCAAAAATGAAAACATGAGTATGAAAACTTGCCGAACAACCATCACATCATCTCTACTTTAATTTTAGAAATTAAAAATAAAGATTTTTGCCCTATTATTTTGCAATATATCACCCAGATTGAAACCTTTAATGCAGGTGTTGTTTTGTACATTTCCTATAACTTTTGCCCTCTCCTGCATATTGTTCCTCAAACTTATTCCACTGGTGGTAGGTCCTAAAACCCACAATTCCTTGGAGCACAATCATGCCTGTAGAAGAAGGAAGGAACCCCATCAGGATTATGGTCTCTGATGTCCCATTTGTGCTCCACATGCCGCCGCATATTTGGCACTGAACCGCCCCTTCACTAAAAAACACACAATGGCCCGGAGCCATATATACCTTGAAGTACACTAGGCCAACCTTGACTATGCACCTACTCCATCTATAGTGTGTAACCATGCTTAAACACACCGACCACTGTACACCCCACTATCCCGGCACTGAACTTTCCGAACTATTGTAATCTCTCGAATTCTCTATAGAAAACTTGATGCCCAAGGTTCTTCTCCTCTAGGCTTCGATTTAGTAAATGAAGAGACTAATTGGAGAAAGATCAGGAAGGTAAAGAGAAGGAGATTGAGTCGTGTCCTGGCCACTAGGTTACGAAAACAAAAGCATTGAGCATAGTCAAAACCAGTAACCACCACCTCACACTACTCTCACAGTAATAACTTCTTTGAATATTTAAACCTAGGGCGGCAGAGACGCTGGATTTAAACTCACTCATTCACTACCCTTATCACCCAGCTGTATATGCCTGTATCACTTCTCACAAGTCACACCTACCCTGGTTACCAAGGTTTCTATTATAAATATGGTTGATCCCTCCACCCCCAATGACATTAGTAACACAGGCAGTGACACCATCCAATACATCACTCTAAACAGGCGGCTCTCTATTCTCTATACTATTTCTCTATATCCGGGGATTAGCTCATCCAGCCTGGAATAGTAAGAACAATCTACAACCTATTGATTCTTGACTCTGGAGTGCTAATTCTCAGCAACATCGTAAATGAAATCTGGCTTAAAGGATCGCAGCTTAGCAAACAGAAAATTGGAAACCTGGAAGTCTGTAACTAGATAAAATTAACACTATGCTGGCCTTAATCATGGCATTTAAATACAACAATTAAGAAAAGTAAAACTAAAACAACACAGAAAAGACGGCACACAGCTTTGTCCTTTTCATCCTTACTGAGATCATCTGATTTGTCCTAATGCACACGGCTGGCTAAACCTTGTCATCCTTAGTATTGGTCGAAAAAATCCAAGACCAAACCAACCCCGGTATCAGATGTAACGCGTAGTCCTCTGGCCTTTAGCTCTCCCACTGGCCACTTCACTCTGTTCACTCTATTCAAGTATTCAATCTCTCTTAAATTCCCTCCTATTTCTTTTCCTCCTTCCATCCACTTTCTTTCCTTCAAATCTTCACCACTATAAAATGGCAACTTCATGGTTCACACTATCCAACCCATCAAACCATAAGCTTGATACATCTTTCGTAAACCATGGCTACATCTGCTTCATCATATATACTTGTACAACTATTCTCCCTCATATTTTTGTTCAGCCATTTTAGCTCAGCAGCTAGGAGCCTTGCTGAGACCAACTCAGATAAAACTCAGCAGCCTATGCTATTCCAATACCACAATGGCCCTCTTCTTACCGGAAACATATCCATCAATTTAATCTGGTATGGCAAATTCACGCCCTGCCAACGCGCCATTGTGTCTGATTTCATCACCTCACTTTCTTCTCTTCCTTCATTCAATCCCACAATAAACCAACCCTCTGTTGCTACATGGTGGAAATCCATAGAGAAATACTACCACCTCACTAATGCCGAGAAAACTTCATCTCTTTCACTCTCGTTGGGTACCCAAACCCTTGATGAAAGCTACTCTCTGGGCAAGTCACTATCCCTTGGAACACAAGTCAAGAAGTTGGCAGCCAAGGGTGCCCATAATAATGCCATCAATGTTGTCTTGACCTCATCAGACGTCATCGTTGACGGGTTTTGCTCTGGCAAATGTGGCAGACATGGGTATTCACGAAGCTCTCTTATTAGAGGCAGGAGCTCCAACTTCGCTTATATCTGGGTCTCAGAGTTACCTTACATCTGGGTCGGAAACTCCGAGACCCAGTGCCCTGGTCAATGTGCTTGGCCATTCCATCAGCCAACTTACGGACCACAACCTCCACCTTTGGTTGCACCCAACAACGATGTGGGTATGGATGGTATGATCATAAACCTGGCTAGCCTTTTGGTGGGGACTGTGACCAACCCTTTTGGAAATGGGTTCTACCAGGGTCCCAAGGAGGCTCCATTAGAGGCTGCTTCGGTTTGTCCTGGTGTGTACGGGAAAGGAGCTTATCCCGGTTATGCTGGTGACCTATTGGTTGATGCTACTACTGGTGCTAGCTACAATGCCAATGGTTTGAATGGGAAGAAGTACTTGCTCCCTGCTTTATTTGATCCCTCAACCTCAACTTGTTCCACTCTTATTTGACACTTCCGCTGAGGGAAAATTAGACTAGAAATTATGTAGGAGTAAGGAACTAGGGATTACTTCTGAATTCGTTCATTCATTATTTATTCTTTTGTATTACAAATAACATCTTACATTCTAGTCTATTGTTTTAGAATGAAGATTACTTGTTAGGGTTCTGGCTATATCCCGTTAAGGACTATTAGGCATCATAGTTTGTTGCATGCATTATGTAATTTTTTGGCGGTTGCATGCTTAGTGCAGCAGAGCTATCATATGGATTTCATTCATGCCTCTAACAGTAAAAGTTATGCATTATTCATTACTTCTTCTCTATATATGAGTTGCTTATTTAACAACTAATTTTCCGATTAATCATATAATTCTTGAAATCATGCAAAACCCTAATCCCTTTCTTCAGGAAGAAGACCAATGACGGTTTTAAAATCCCAATTCCACATTTACAATTCCTGAAGATCAAAATGTTCAGTCAGATCAATCCGATTAGATATATGAAACTGCACTCGAGTAAACATTGGTATATTCATCTATTCATCGTCTACTGCCACTGACTTATCTAAACTCAATTATGGAAGTGTCGAAATCATGGTCAAGTTACATGTTACATGTACTAAAACTTTGACGACAAATATAAAAAATGACACTATCTATGTAAGTAAAGATCTGGCCTATTTTTCAATAAGACATGCCAATCCTTACAAGAGAGTCTGCATTCTTCATAAATATGATTATAGGGAAGGCAGTTTGTAGGTTTTATCCAAAAAAGAAAAGAAGAAGAAGGTAATTTGTAGGTGACCACAATTCCTTTATGCATAGTGTAGTATGTATGAGCACCACATGCCCCATATGTGGGAGTGAGCATGAACCGACCATCCACTTATAAACAAAACTATCTCCTCTGTTTCTGCCTAAACCCGGGGGTCTAGTAGATACTTGATGAATCCAACTCGATCTCCTGCAATCCTGCTTACTAAGGGGAATACCGGGCGGGCCGGCCTTCACCTCTCCGATGCCTAAGTTAGTATAGTTGGAATGTATATAACCAAGGCACGTAAGTAAGCAGGGAGAGAGACAAGTTACCTCATAAAGAAGGTAGTTGGGGCCCATATATAGGTGGTTGGGGGTAAGAGCTGACCTTACTCTTCGATGTGGGACTGGTTCCCTTCTGTTTATACCTTCTGGTGCCCTCTTAGGCAGGCTGGCGCCCCCGGCCCCTGGGTCCCTGGAGGCAGGATAGAGTGCTAGGCCCCGAGGCCGGGTGCTGGTGATCCGGTCCCGACCCTTGGGCCGGGCCCTGGTGCGCTTGCTGCGGGTCTGTGGGTCTGCCGTAGCCTCTCTGCGGCTACTGTCAACAAGTCCCCAAGTTCCCGGTCAAGTGCAATCTTGAATGGGGACTTAAATCTGTCTTGCTCTTGTCCCGCAGACCCGCAGGGCTACCAACCTACCGGTACCCAGTCCCCCAAGTCCGCGTTAAAGATTGGGCGTGACCGAGGTGAGTACCTGTTACCGATGGGAAGCAATAGTTTATAAGCACACATGCAATATAAGCAGTAACATGTGTAAGTGTTGCGGTGTTATGAGCATGAGATGATGCCATGATGCCATGCCATAGATATGTGCATGGAATGATAATGAGGCGTTGAAATCCGCCATGCAAGAGACTTGTGCATGGGATGATAATGAGGCGTTGAAATCCGCCATGCAAGAGACTTGTGCACGGAATTTCGGCCGGGCACTCTGCCCTATCGGTACGAAGCGGAGCTTCACTGGGCCTCAACTGGGCGATCTGCCGAATCGAAGCGGAGCGGAGTTCACTGAGCCTCTACCGGGCGATATGCCGAAACGGGATTCACTGAGCCTCTACCGGGCGAACTGCCGAAACGGACGGGGTGAAGTTCCTGGGTCCTCGACCGGGCTTCCGCCATATCGAGACGAGTCGAGGAGTATGGAAACTCGACCGGGCGTCCTGCCATATCGAGACGAGTTTCCCATTGCTAGGCTGCAGGGAGATTACCCTGGTGTTGCGGCCTGTTTGAAGCACCAGCGAACACTTGCTAGTTCTTCTCAGCTTGTGTTAAATAAGCGTTGAGGTAAGGGGGTGGCATTCAGGTGACAAAGCTCGCCGTGTAGCCCCATGTTTGATCGCCTTTCAATGCGATGCAGGGTTTTTATCCTGCTGGACAAGCGTGCATGGGTTAGATGCAAACTCGCCCGGGTGTATAAAACCCGCCGGTCGAATATTCTCGACCGGTGTCAGCCATGGTGCTGGGCGGAACTCGACCCTTGTCCGGACATCATGCCATATCGAGACGAGTTCCCCCGGTGAAATGCCATGGGGCCAGGTGCATTATGTTCCTGGTAGGGGGGTGGCGTTGAGGTGACAAAGCTCGCCGTGTAGCCCCATGTTTGATCGCCTTTCAATGCGATGCAAGGTTTTTATCCTGCTGGACAAGCGTGCATGGGTTAGATGCAAACTCGCCCGGGTGTATAAAACCCGCCGGTCGAATATTCTCGACCGGTGTCAGCCATGGTACTGGGCGGAACTCGACCGGTGCCCGGACATCATGCCATCTCGAGACGAGTCCCCCAGTGAAATGCCATGGGGCCGGGTGGATCCTATTCCCGGAATATGCTGTCGACCCGGTTGGATACGTCGTAACCGGTGGGCGAAACTCGACCGGGCGTCCTGCCATATCGAGACGAGTCCCCCAAGAGAGATGCGACTGGACGGACCTCGACCGGTGTCCGGTCGCAATGCCATATCCGGACGAGGTCTCCAGTAATATGTGATGAAGAAGCCATGCAGCCGGTTGAATGATCATAACCGCGAACTGCCATGGTGCCGGGCGGTCCTCGACCGGGCGTCAAACCATATCGAGACGAGGCTTCATACCCGGATGGGTGCTCTCCAAGCGGTTGGATGATTATAATCGCGAGAGAGGTCTTCGAGATATGCAGCGAAGATTGTCGTGCAAGCGTGGAATCTGGGGAAGTGGGAGGGCCTGACTTCTTGATTCCCGCTCCTACCTTCCTGTCGCCAGCGTGTGGGACAAGTGGCTGACATGCATTTAAGGAGGAAGTCCATCAGTCCCGTCAGTTATGATGGCATGGGGAGGTTACCGATGCTGGGACACGTGCCAACGCGGGGCGGTCTTGAGATGTAGGGCCTGGATTCGCAGGCGTTTGAGTTGCTCTGATTACTTGTTTTGGAGGGATTTCGATTGCCTAGGGTATTGGTCCCCTCTATAAAAGGGCCTCCTCTGCTCTTCTTTCTGTTGTTGCTTCTTGCTTTAGAGAAACTGAGAGAAAGAGAGAAATCCGGCGACTGCTCTGAACCCTTCTTGCCCCACGAGACCTGTTTTCTTGAACGCTCCCTACCATTGGGCGCTGCTTTCCCAGGGCCGATTGTCCTTGGTTGAGCATACTAATCGGTAAGTTGTTTGATTTCTTTGCCCCGGCATTATTCTTGTTTTTTGGCTTTGCTGTTTTGCGGCGGGGGGGGAGGGATCTCTGCCGCTGACGGAACTGCTTTGCGGCGAACTTGGGGAGAGGCCGTAGAAGGCGTTGTTTGTAGCCTGTTGCTGACGAGCGCTAGGGTCTTGTGTTCTTCCCCTAGGTTAAGATGTCGCCTTCAGGTTCTGACCGGGCTTCCGAATCGGCTGCCAGAGGTCCCCTCGTGGACGATGGGCAGAGGCTGGACGACTGGCTCAGTTCGGAATCTCCGGAGACCGAAGTCGCTGACTGCTCCGGGAGCAGGGTTTCGACTCCGTCCTCGCCTTCGTCTTCCGGGGCTGAGTCCTCGGAGACTAAAATACCGCACGGGGTGCGCCTTGCAGATGGTCCGGTTGCGAGCTACACCATTGGCAGTGGGAAGCACGCTGTGGTGTGTGATGAACCGGAGGAGAGCATGACACCTGAAGAGATTGAGGGGCTGCGGGAAGCGTGGGGTATCCCGGATAACGTTCTGCTACGGCCCTTGAATCCTGGAGAGTCAGCCTGCAACCCGGAAGAAGGTTGGGTTGCCGCGCATCAGGATCAGTTCCGGCATGGACTCTCGTTCTCGCTGCCACATTACGTGCAGTATATGCTCAGTGCGCTGCAAGTGTCGCCTGCGCAGCTTCCTGGGCTGCAGTGGAGACGACTACTGAGTCTCGGCTGCTTGAACGAGTTCTCCGGGATGAATATACCCACGGTAAACGAGTTCTGGGCCTTGTACAGGATGTCGTACTCCAGGAAGCAGGGGTCCCAGGGTTGCCTGTCCTTCAACAGCCGGAAGCCTCCACCGATCGTCACCAATATGCCTTCATGGGTGGACAACAGCTGGAGGAAGAAGGTGGTGATGGTGGGCGGGAAGTGGCAGGCGAGGAATAGAATGTACTGTGTTCCTGGCGCCTTCCAACCCATTGGCGACCAGTCGTACGAGTTGTCCGATCTGGAACGTGAGAGGATCTCGACCATAACCGGATGTTGGGACGATCTGGAACGGAGTTCTTACAACTTCATTCGACGAGAAGTGCTGGAATACTGCCAGCTTGGGCGGAGTCCCGGTGCGTAGGAAGCGCTTGAGCGGTGATACTTTGTGCTAGCTTTGCAAAATACTAACTGTTTGCTTTCCTTGCAGGTGCATCTTCCCTGGCGATTATCAAGCCCGAAACCACTCTCTCTATGGACGGGGAAGACCTTCTCAACAAGCTGATGGAGAAGGCTGAGATCGTCTCGCGGACGTCGGTGAACGACGGGTCCGGCCGGCTTACGACTCATGCGGAGCCGAGGGCTATGGACGTCGATGAGGACGCCTATGTCCTGAAGCGGGTGAAGACCCATCACTCTACAGGCCTGCTGGCGCCTGGAAAGGGCAAGAGCACCGGGGGGGGGGGGGGGGGGGGCAGTGAGGATTCCTGGTGGGATGAACAGGGTTCCCAACCGGCCTGTGGCTGTGCCGCACGTGGCCCGCGTCGCCCCCGTAAGCGCACGATCTTCCTCTCCGGAAAGCCGTGGAGAGAAACGGAAGGTCGGGGACGTTCCGTCCGCCGCACTGGTGACGCTTACCGGTGGGTCGGCACGGGAGAACCTGGCCAAACGGTTCAGGATTACCAGCGGTGGGCAGACCAACGCTGCTGGGGAGAATGCTGCTGCTGCTGCTTGGCAGGGTAGTCCAGCGCCTGCGGATGCATCAAGGGGAAGCCCGGATGGTGCAATCGCCCGACAAGTGGCGGCGGACTTGGCCGGCCTTGGTCTGGACAGACCCGGGGTTGCTGGAGCCTTGGCGGGCGGGAATCGTCCAAAATGCAAGGAATCCGTCCTCCGGGTAAATACCGCACGGTACCACTGTACTGCCTGCAGCTTGTTTTTCTTTCGCTGCTTGACTAACTCTTTGGTGTTGCGCAGTTGCTGTACAGTCTGTACGAACCGGACGCGAGCGAGGGGCTGTCGGAGCTGCAGAGACAGATAACTGCTTTATCCGAGATCCGGCAGCGCCTGGAGGTGGAGAAGTCTCGCTCGGACCGGGAGAATGCCAGATCGGAGGAGAGGGCCAAGAAGCTGGAGGAGCAGAACCAAACCCTGGAGAGGGAGAGGGCCGAACTGGCGGAGCAGAACCGGCTCCTGGAGAAGGAGAGGGCGGAACTGGAGTCCAAGGTGGACGAGTTCCAAGTGGGAGCTGCTGCTCTGCGCGCTGCCTCTGCTGCTCCGACCGGGGAAGATGACCCGGAACTCTGCGAGCGGGTCGTTCTCAAATACCTCGAGAGCGATCAGTTCCTGGAGTTTCTGGTAAAGGCCAGGGAAGGAAGAGGGCATCTCGGATGCGTACACGGAATGGGCGGGGAAGGGATGGTTAGACACTTCCCTGATGTCGACTGCTGCCGAAGGAGATATCCATGAGCAGTCGGACATCCATCAGGATGTGGTGGAGGAGCAGCCGGGTGAAGCGATTCGCTCGGACTTGGATTCTTTTACTAACGGTGCCGAGTCTGCCCGAGCCGGAGTCAACACCGGGACTGATGTCGACGACGAGGGTACCGCAGGAGAGGCTGGCGGACTGCCTGCCGAAGGCGGAATCATAGCTCCTTAGGATTTTCTTGCCCTTTCTCTTGTAATCTTTCCGGATCGGTTATTGCTTGTATACTTGCTTGATTATGAATATACTGGAACTGGCAGAGCCGGTGAGATTTTCTCAAAAGTAGTTTGCATATATATTTGTTTTTACAGCGGTTAAACCGCGAACTATGCCAAACTAACCGCTCGGACTAGCGGGTTTTACCAGGACTGGTCATGTTCCCGGTCGGGGTCTGTTCCTCTTTTCCCCACGTACCGCTGGAGCTGGCCGTTATCAATCAAAACCTGCACCGCTGCCCTGAGAGCGTAGCACTTGTTCGTTCGATGAGTAGCCTCATTATGGTACGAGCAGTACTTGCCCGTCTGCGCCGTTGTAAGTTTCCCCTTGGGGAACCTTCTCGGGGGCGGTGGGGGAATGACACTCCCGTTCTCAAGTAGGATATCCTCGTAGGAAGTGGTGAGAGCGGTGAAGACTTCTTGGCCGGTCGGTGGTGGTCCTGGCATGATTGCTAGGGGGCGCTCGTGGCGGAACGGCGCCGGCTTGTGCTCATTTTGAGGCTTATAAGAATAGGACCTCTGCTGCCGCGGTGGCCAGTTTCTGTTGTTGGCGTTCCGGCTGGGCCGAGCGGTGCGGTTATCGGTCCGCTGATTGGGCTTGGCTTCCTGGGTGGGCGGGGGGTTCTCTTCCCGGGGATGGTCTTCCTGCTGCTCATCCCGCTTCCTCTTCTGCAGATGGTGCCCATAGGTCTCATGATCGGCCTGAGCATGCCGGATGGCCATAGCCATCAACTCGTCGTACCCCTGCGGGAGTTCTACCCGGACGGCGTAGGAAAACTTGCCCGCTCGGAGCCCTTGCTTAAACGCCATCTCGGCGATGCCCTTGTCCAGGTTCCGAACTCCGGCCGTAGCCGTCTGCCAGCGATTGACAAAGGTTTCTCAGCTCCTCTCCGGGGGCTTGTCTGCAATTGAAGAGGATGGTCGATGTCCGGGCTCCCTCGACTCGGAGGATGAAGCGGCCTACGAACCGGTCGGCTAACTGCTCGAACGCCTCGATCGAGTTTGCCGGAAGCTCGTAGAACCAGCTGAGTGCTTCTCCGGACAAGGTCTCCTGGAAGATGTTGCAGTAAACTGCATCGGAGTATCCCTTGGCGCAGGTTTGGGACCGGAAGCTGTCCAGATGCTGGTACGGGCAGCCGGATCCTGAGTAGGTGAGCTTGAGGGATTTCTGGTTGCCAGATCTTCTCGACTCCATCACCCGGTGCGAAAAGGGGCCCATGTGCTCATTAAACCGGGCGCCCTCCATCGGCCGCGCGGCTCTTCTCTCGTTAGCCTCCATTTGGGCCTTTAAGTTCGACACGGTGTCGGCCAGCATCTGCAGCGCTCGCGCGGTGGGTGTCTCAACTCCATCCACTGATGAAGTGTCAGGCTGGCGGGAGGTCGTCGCGCTCTTTGGCGGGCCTGCGCCTGGTGGCGACTTCTGCCGTAGGGGGTCACCGGGCCGACCACCCGAAGACTGCCCTCCATCGGCGTGTTGAGGTTGGATCGGCGGGAGTGTCGCCTGTGCCTCGGCCATGGCATCACTGCGCTGCTGTCCCCTCTCCAGGGCGGCCACCAGGGCAGTATTCACCGCCTCCATTTCTTCGTACCGAGCGTTGGACCTAGCTCTGTCCTTGTCGCTCTCCTCTTTCATACGACTGACCTCTGCGGCCATCGCCCGTAATTCTCCCGCCATACTGCTATGGCCGGGGCTGTACGTGGGGTCCCGGTCCGGGCTCTCAGATCGATCGCTTGAATCATCTGAGAACGTCAAGGCGAAGCCTCGTCGCTCCGGACTGCCTTCCTCTGCCAGGCCTTTACCTCGCGAGCTGTCGCGGTGGGGATCCGGCATGCCGGATGGTCCCCCATAACTTTCTCCGTCCTGACCGTTGTCCCGGTCGCCGCGCGGCTCCCGCGTGACGGCTGGGGTGGAGGTGAGCGTCTGCACTACTGCAAGGCGTCCCTCCTCGGCGGTACTTTTCTCCTGACTCATCTCCGAACCTTTCCCAACGGTGTTGCTCACGCGACTTTTCGTTCAAGCTTCCCACAGACGGCGCCAATTGTTTCTGCCTAAACCCGGGGGTCTAGTAGATACTTGATGAATCCAACTCGATCTCCTGCAATCCTGCTTACTAAGGGGAATACCGAGCGGGCCGGCCTTCACCTCTCCGATGCCTAAGTTAGTATAGTTGGAATGTATATAACCAAGACACGTAAGTAAGCAGGGAGAGAGACAAGTTACCTCATAAAGAGGGTAGTTGGGGCCCATATATAGGTGGTTGGGGGTAAGGGCTGGCCTTACTCTTCGATGTGGGACTGGTTCCCTTCTGTTTATACCTTCTGGTGCCCTCTTAGGCAGGCTGGCGCCCCCGGCCCCTGGGTCCCTGGAGGCAGGATAGAGTGCTAGGCCCCGAGACCGGGTGCTGGTGATCCGGTCTCGACCCTTGGGCAGGGCCCTGGTGCGCTTGCTGCGGGTCTGTGGGCCTGCCGTAGCCTCTCTGCGGCTACTGTCAACATCCTCCATGCCCCATCCCCTAGAGCCATCAGCCATGCACACATTACCACCTTGGACACCAGACCCGCCGTGACGGTGCACCCACTACCCACGCGGCTGAACTAGCTCTACACTACTGCGTGCATGCAGCATGCCTCATTTGGTGCTTGGCAGAATGTCTCAATCACCGTCCCACTTCCTGCCCCAGCGTCCCAGCCCCACAACCCCAGCCGTGAACTACTTTCCGACTCGTGAAATTCATATATTCTTGGTGTGACTAGTACTGCATACCCAATTTTGATTCCCTAGGTTCTTCACCTCTATCTACTTAGCTAGCTTTTATTTCATTTCCAAAGAGAAAAATGATGAGCCATTCAGTTGAAGAATCAGCATTATTGGGCAGCATCCTACATTCCTACCTATTCCACTAGTTAAGTTGGGTGGTTTTGCTGAAATTTTAAAGATTGTAAAAATAAGACAGTTCGATTTATATTAGAATGTGAAGGAATAAATGATCACCACTATACCCACCTTTACACTATCATGCTTAATATGCTTCCAATTTTTCTTTCTGGTACTAATATATGTGCTACGTTCCAATCAACCCACAAGAAACTTTTCCTTGGCTCCTTATAACCAGTAGAGGAATCTAGCTAAGATAACTATATGCAAGATCACCACTATTGTCTATACCCACCTTCTTTCACTCTCTAGCTTCCACAGGCTTCTATAGGCTTCCAGAGAACCAGAATCATGCTTAATCTGGTCGCTAATTTCTCACTCTATATACTAGTAATACTACTATATGCTTGCTCACCAAACCAACCCCACAAGAACTTGGCCCGTGTTAATTATGTAATCCAGTATCCTATTATAGTAATCGAGTGCTAATTATGAATCTGTTAAGTATAATATGCAGCAATCCAGTAATGTGTAACAGCTAGCAGAGTTCGCAATTGAATATGCATGAGTAGAGCGATAAGAATAAGGAAGATAAAGTGAAAGAACGCACCTGTCTCTCACAAGGTTGCCAAGATAATAATAATTGGTCCAAGTCAAAAACCCCAAAAACCTCCCCGGGAGAAAGCCTGCCTGCCCTTCAATAAACCACGAACCTAGCTCCATCGCAATCCTAGTTTCCATTATTTCATCAAAATCGAAACCATAGGCGCTTGCGTTTCGAGAGTTTAACCCTTATCTCCAACAACCAAGTATCCTCAAATCAAACCCACGCGTCTCCATTAAACAAAGACATGTCCATCCCCTATTTTAATAACCCAGCTGTCTCTTACTCTCTTCTCCCCCCATTTCTTATCTCTATAAATTCTTCAACTCCCTCTCAGACATTTTCACAAACACTTAGTCTGCATGAACCACTCAACCACTCAAACACAAAACTACACTCAGCAAACACCCAATCCTAGTTCCACTACAACTCTATGGCTTATAATTACCGTTTTGCCATCTGGGTTTTCTTCCTGCTTTCACTCTCCACCTTCCTCTGCCCTAGCGCAGCCAACACTCGAAAGCTCACAGCCCTCGTCAAACAACAACCCCTAGTCCTCAAGTACCACAAGGGCCCACTTCTCGGGGGAAACGTCACCGTAAATCTCGTATGGTACGGTAAATTCTCCCCCAAGCAACGGTCAATTCTCGTTGACTTTCTTCAGTCCTTAAGCTCCGTCCACCGCCGCGCTCCACAGCCCACGGTCGCGTCGTGGTGGCATACCATTGCGGGGTACACAGGTAAACCATGCACCGTCTCCGTAGGGAATCAAATCCTCGAGCAGAGCTATACTCGGGAAAACACTCACGGAACAAAAGCTCGCGGTTTTAGCGGCCAAAGGTTCCAAGGGCGGTGGTAAAACAACGGTAGTCAACGTCGTTTTGACGGACGGTGACGTGGCGGTGGAGGGGTTCTGCATGAGCCGGTGCGGGAAACACGGGGCGAGTCGGGGCGGGTCGGCCTACGCGTGGGTGGGGAACCCGGGGAAGCAGTGCCCCGGACAGTGCGCGTGGCCGTTTCACCAGCCGATATACGGGCCGCAGACTCCGCCGTTAGTTTCGCCTAACGGCGACGTTGGGATAGACGGAATGGTGATTAATTTAGCGACGGTTTTGGCGGGAACGGTGACGAATCCGTTTAATAACGGTTACTTTCAGGGAGCGGCAGGTGCGGGGTTGGAGGCGGTGAGCGCGTGCACGGGTATTTTCGGGAAAGGGGCGTACCCGGGTTATCCGGGGGAGGTCGTAATGGACAAAACGACGGGAGCGAGTTACAATGCGGTGGGAGTAAGGGGACGGAAGTATCTGCTTCCGGCGATGTGGGACCCGAAGACGTCCACGTGTAAAACACTCGTCTGAGCTGCCTGGTGGCGCGAGTTGCGGGAAGATTTACATGTATAACGATGTGCATTATATATTTTCATTTTTGTAAAAAGTGTGAATAATAAAATATAGCCGTTAAGTGTGTTTTCTACCATCCATATTCATTGAATGGATCTGTGGCGCAATGGTAGCGCGTCTGACTCCAGATCAGAAGGTTGCGTGTTCGATTCACGTCAGGTTCATTTTTCTCTGTTTATTTTTTTTGTTTTTCCTTCTTTTCTCAACCAAACCTTTCAAGACTTCAAGAAGTGTGAATATGCAAATATGTCATTTGACATTCAATCTGATATGTTAAACAAATAAGCTTGCCAAGTTTCCAAAACTTGGTTGTTGCTGTGTTCTTAACATGTCTTTTTGCATAAGAACTTTATTGGTATACACTGCTATTGGAGCCTTTGGTCATGCTCATAGGACTTGGATTCGTCTTAGTCTGTTGACTGTGGGCAGCAGATACCCTGGTTACCGCAGAAGGCTTCTTATCAATTAGCTTGTTCACTAGTCCAATCATCCCATCATTGTCTGAAACAACAAAATTCTTGCGGCATAAAAATGAAAGATTATACTAACCACATTATTGATCAAACTACATACCAGGACTAAATAAGACCGCGCGAGGACGCAGCAGTACTGTAGAACAAGTTCTAACATCTGGTTTTGCATCCTGCTTGCCAATTTGTCTGCTCTTATCTGCTGTCAACGCAATTATATGCGTTTGCCAGATAAATTTATATGAAACGTATACATGACCAGAATGTAACTGTCTCTAGGTAATTTCTTTTCGAATACAAACCTTTGGATGAAAAAAGTGACTTTCCTGCTGGTACCTTATAGGTCCATATACAAGCCTTCACGTACGATTCTGGGTAATGGTAGAGAAATGCCTTGAATCTCCATCTCCTTCACAATGGTAGAGATTCATCAGTCCCTAGTCGCTGATGCTCTTTCGTCGTGATCATGTTGTGGAAAGTGTGATTTTCTTGTTGTACCCTCACTCTCATAAGTTGAGAAGCTTCAAAATTCCAAACAAACAAATCAAAATCACATGTTGATCGAGCTCGTAGAATGAAGTGTACGTTAGAAAACTTAGAACAGAAAACGGACTAGGGGTTCTCCTCACTTTACTGAATAATGTCAGGACTCAGGGGTTCTCCTCCGTGTATCTTGAATTGAATACCAAGCAGAATCGATTCTTCTGTCATTGCCACAACATGGTTTTGCTTTCTTTTGCTCTACTCATTATTAAGACAGATGGATTGGAATGTGGAATTACAAGAGGAAGAATGAAAACTCAAACAGTATTATGACTAATGGAATTGGCTTCTCTATTTGGATTTTTTGTGTTTGGATTTGCTTGAATTCCTTACATCCATTGGATTGAGTAAAGATGATGCAACCAACTTATAACCTATGTCATCTTTACATCTGACGGTTGTAAGGATCCAAGCAAATCCAAGCAAAAAAAATTCAAGCAGAGAAACCGGATACATTTGACTAATATCGGATGAAAAGTAAATTATATAAAGTTTATAATCAATTACAATAACGATAAGGGCACCAACTCACTATGGGTAGGTGGTAGCAAATCACTTTGATTGAATTGATATTATGCGACGACGCTTCGCTTCGCTCCGGCACACGCAACTCCCCCAAGGCGGCCCCTTGGAGATAACCCAATATCTCTAACCCGACCCGCTTTTAAGTGACCAATACTTCCTCCCTCAAGAACCAACTCCTCTGATTTCCCCACACTATTCCATCCTCCAACTTTTCAACAATGGAACCCCAAGAGCACCACCCCGAATCCCTACCCCCCTCCACAACAACCCCAGCCTGCTGCAAATGCGGTGGCCCCACCGCCATGGCCGCCCCTCCACCCACCATCTCCCCTCCCCCAAACTACCGCCCCATCCGCGCCCCTGCCATCAACCTCCCCCCGAACTCCAATACCCAACAAGCCATCATCCTCGCCCCGGTCCCACAAGCCAAGCCGGTCCCACCAATCTCTCCCCCCTTCCACTTCCAACCCCCCTCCAAACAAATCCAATCCCCCGACGACCTCCGCCGCTTCCACGACTCCTCCTCCGGCAAACACTTCCTCGGCTTCGTCGTCGCCCTCTCCGAGTCCATCCGCTCCAAAAAGATCTCCGATCCCTGCCACGTGTCCCCCACCACTGCCTCCATCGTGTCCATACTCGAAACGCTAATACTCTGGGTCGACGAGATCCCGCCCACTCAGCAGGCCGCCCGATACGGCAACGTTTCGTTCCGTGTATGGCATGACCGGTTGGTTCAGCATAGCCCTGACCTAATGCTCAAATTCCTCCCTCCCCATCTCGAACCTTCCACTGTTGAGATTGTCCCTTATTTCACAGATTCCTTCGGAAACCCTAGCCGGATCGACTACGGCACCGGCCACGAGACCAATTTCGCGGCGTGGCTGTACTGCCTGGCCAGAATGGAAGTCATCAAAGAGGAGGACTACCCTGCAGTCGTGGCCAGAGTGTTCGTCAATTACTTGGAGCTCATGAGGAAGCTTCAGCTGGTCTATTGCTTGGAGCCGGCGGGGTCTCACGGCGTCTGGGGCCTCGATGACTATCATTTCCTGCCGTTTATTTTCGGCTCGTCGCAGCTCATTGATCACAAGTACATGAAGCCCAAGTCGATTCATAATGATGATATATTGGAGAATTTTTCAAAGGAGTATATGTATCTTTCCGGGGTGGCTTTTGTGAAGAAGGTGAAGAAGGGGCCGTTTTCGGAGCACTCGCCGCTGTTGGATGATATTAGTGGAGTGCCGAATTGGAACAAGGTTAATAGTGGGATGCTGAAGATGTATAAGGTTGAGGTGTTGGAGAAGGTGCCTATTATGCAGCATTTCCTGTTTGGCTGGCTCATCAAATGGTATGATCCTTTTAGTTTTCTACATTGCTCTATCTAAACAATTAGCGTAGTTTGTAACAATGTGACAAATTTGTATAAAGAAATGAAATGACGGAGTAGTTCTGTATTTTAGTTCGTAGACGAAATGTTCGTTCTGGTGTTATAGTTCTAGTCTTTAGTAGAGTAAAATCTAAGCTGGACCAACTTTGGGGAGGGTGGATGGATACGGCATATTAATTAAGTGCTTAATTTTTTTCAGAGGGAGGCTTAATGACTTGTTATGCGTATGGGGGATTTTTAGAGACTGTTCTGTGTGTTGGTTCAACCTTTGTTGAAAAATTAGCCTACAAGCATTTAATAGGTGTTGTTGTTAGGTCAGATGCTATCCTAGGCCAATTGTCTCCATCTTTTTATTTTTGATGTGTCCCCTTTCCCTGTGTGACTTGATGTGAAGATGCAACCATATGGCTTCTTCTCTGAGCTTTTTGTTCAACTTTAACAACATATCTGATACAGCAATATGAGAGCCATGCTTATAGGTGCTCACATCAGACATATCTATCATTATAAGATGAGTATTATCTGTAGTTACAGTCGAGCGATGATTTTGAGATTCCATTTGTGATATTGTGCATTTGAGTGGTCCACTAGCATAGTAGCATTCTAGTGTGCCTGGAGTTGCAGGGACAGCTTATCCAAGTCTCAAAACTGGTTTACTGTCCTCTTATCATGACTGATATGGTTAAAAGTTCAATATATATTCTGTGAAATCCAGAACCTAGTTTTTGGGGGTTACCTGTAACTCTGTGTGTGTTTTTTATTGATCTTTAAGCATAGGATAACAGTATTAACCTTTAAACATAGGATAGTGGTGTAAAGGAATAGTGTCCTTTACTTATGTCAAGTACCAATGCAATAGTAGAATTTTTTTTTAATATAATATAATAAATACGGAAGCGATTACTATTGAACAGAACATGTAGAAGCTGAATTGCTCATATAAGTCATATTGCGTGTGTCAATCATGATTCCAAAGCTGAGTTTCAAATGTGGAAATGTACATTTTAGTGTTCACTATTACTGGATGGATAAGTGTGCTTTCATATTGTTTGTTAACTGATTTTTTTTCTCCAATATTCCTTTTTTTTCCCAGGGAGTAGATCATGGTATGAGATATATTGCGGCATCTTTTGTGGAAGGGAGGCATTGGATTTCTGTCAGGTCATAAGTTAGTAGAAGTTTAGAGAGGTACTAGATCGAAAATATACTTCTACTCGTTTGTAAATACTGCTCTGGTTACTGATTATGTGGTCTTGCTGTTATGTGAGTGCATTTTGTTTTGATATAAAAATGTCTCTCTGAATGGAAGAGTGATGTGTTTCTGAAATGGAGAATGGAAAATTGATCTCAAAATAGGAGTATACGCCCATGATATTATATGGATGATAACTATTCATGTGGAGTCTTTTCCTCAGCAAGTATAAAGGCTTAGTGATCAGTTCAGAAGTTGGTATTAGAATTTCGTTTTTTGTCTTTTTCCTAGTCCATGTATTGGTTTTATTTCCTTACACAGCCCCTTGTGACTTCCTTTCATCAATGTTTTCTCTTCATGTCAATTATCATCTGTCTATCCTGCCTGCCTACATAGTGCCTGCCTTCATAGTTCTATGGAGGGATTATTGTTTTCTTGGCCGTTTAGTGTTGCTCCTTCTACAATCACAAAACATTTGACATCCGTTTTCTGTGTAGCAACAATTATTCATAGTTCGGTTGGCATATTGATCATGAAGGAAATTCTGACTTTACATTCTGAACTGCCGTTGAGTAAAACAAAGGTTTTGCATTTTCAGCCATGGCAAGTAGCAACCGAAACCTAACAATTATCTTACATTTTAAGTGCGTACTTAAGCTAGCCTAAGAGTAATAAAAGTATAAAACAGTTCTTGCTGAGCCCGCAATTGTGTACGAAAATACAAGAACTTTCCATGGATTTATAGGAGGCTAGGAGCAGAGCTCATAGGAGCAGTTTCACTTCGATAAACCCCAATTGCTACGTTCCACGTTTCAATGGGTAAGACTATCCTTGAACACCCAAGCAAAACCAAGAGCAAGTACATGACTTGACAGCTCCATCGCTAACAGTTTCATCTATTACGGTCTGCAACAGAGCAAGGCCGTTCATAGGAGCGTTGAAGTCAATCACCATTGGTGACCAGTGTTGAAGCTAGCGCTGGGAACCTTGTTTAAAGAGACTACAGTGTTGGGAGAGCGACGCCCTCACCTAGATTAGGGTTTCAAAATTTTCAAGTTCGAGTTAGTGGATGCATCCATGCTTGATAAAATACGAGATATGTGTGATTCAAGGAAAGAAATCAAACGCCTCGTTTGGTTTCCGGAAAAGAAAGTAATTCTTCCTCTTTTCCCACAAGAAGGGAATTTGAGAGTGAAGTGAGTTTTTATTTCCTGTGTTTGGTAACATAAGGAAAGTTAGCAGGAAAAATGTAAAAAAAAAAAGTGTAATTAATGTAATAAAATAATAGTTATGAGTAATAAATATAAGAAATTGAGAAAGGAAGTTGGTTTTTTAGGTTTATGAAAGAAAGTATTTTCCCCTCATTTTCCCTTAATGTAGGAAAGTTGTTCATTTCCTTTGTAAATACCAAACAAGAGAAACGAATGAACTTTCTTTCCTAAGCTCTCAATTCCGCGAAACAAACGAGGCCTAACCTATTATTAATGAAACCGATATGATTCACTTCTAAAAAGAACTATGATTCCTTTTTATTTAAAAAAATCCATTAACCCTAATCACACAGCACCATGCCATAAACTCTGAGGTCTGAGCACGTATCATTGTTTCTAGCTTAAGGCTTTAAGCACGGACAAGAAGACTCACTTCTCACTGTCTTCAGTTTCCAGTACTGAACTCTCTTCCACAGGTAATACTAATCACTCTTTGCTTTGATCACTCGGGTTCTGATTCTATCATTGATGGGTTAAACTATACGAAACCAAAGAGTAATATAGAACATGCATGCATGGCGGTGTCTCAAGGCACTTGAATTTGTAAACAGATTGGTAAACTTTTGATGGAATAGCATACTGAATCGGCATTGGGGCTGTCAGGTATTTCAACTACTCATTTGGAGGATTAATCAACATGGTTTCATGGATTATACTCGTTTTGCAGTTTTTCCATTCTGCTTCTGCCTTGTGGGATAGTGTAAACGTTGATTTTTCAAGTTTTTGTTTCTCGTTATCTGAAGGCAGATAGAGGGAACTGGTTCGGCGTTGGGATGAATTAATACCCGAGGCATTGAGTCTAATATTCAACAGCCTTTCTTTCAAGGAGAAGCTAACCGTGATTCCAAAGGTTTGCAAACCATGGAGCGAGGTGGTTATTGTTGAGATTCATGTTAGAATTCATGATACTTCACTTATGTTATTGAACAGTGTATGATTAAGATCAAACTTGTGATCAGAGACCAATTTGCTTTGGCGAGTGGCGACCAGTTCGCAGTGGCGAGTGGTGACATTTGCTCTTGGCGAGTGAAGTATTTCACACTATTTACTATGACGAATAGTGTTTGAAGAAGAGTAGATGAACTGAATTTATGCAGCCTTTTCTTTGATCTAATTTTCTTAGTGTTTGCAACTGCAAACACTTCCCTTTTATAGGGTACAAAACAACCTACAAAATATCTTAATAACAAGATAATCTAGTTTAAGAGTTCAACAAATATCTAGCTGAAAATACTTTGAGTGGAGCTACAGTGAAGTGGCTGCTGGAAAGCATATCAGCTTTCCAGGCAGATTCCTAATTCAATAAGGAAAAAACATTAACTTCAACACTCCCTCTTAATGCTTTGCCTCATCATTCCAAGCAGGCCTCTGAGGTATTCAAACCTCTCTCTAGGCAGAGCCTTGGTGAAGATATCAGCAACTTGGTCATCTGTATTGCAGTATACCAAATTGATCTCATTCTCTTCTACTGCATTCCTGATATAATGAAACTTCAAGGCTATGTGCTTGGCCTTACTGTGATAGACAGGGTTCTTGCTCATTGCAATTGCAGACTTGTTATCACAGAGAATGGTGGTTGCTGATCCATTTTTCTCACCAAAGTCTTCAATGACTCTTCTGAGCCATATTGCTTGTGAAGTGGCTATTGAAGCTGCTACATACTCAGCTTCAGTTGTGGACAATGCAACTGATTTCTGCTTCTTTGAAGTCCAGGAGAATACTCCAGTTCCAAGTGTGAATGTATATCCAGATGTGCTTTTTAGATCATCAACATTTCCTCCTCAATCACTATCACAGAAACCAAAGAGTTTTGATTCCACATTCTTCTCATACAGAATTCCAAAGTCCATAGATCCTTAGATGTATCTCAGAATTCTCTTTGCAGCTCCATAGTGTATTTTGGTAGGATTGTGCATGAATCTGGACATCAAGCTTGTTGCATACATTATGTCTGGTCTTGTTGCAGTCAAGTATAACAAGCTTCTCACTCAGCTTCTGTATAAACTCTCATCAGCAGAACCACTTTCATCTTCCTTAGAGAATTTCTCACTGACTACTAGAGGTATTGCAACTGGATTGCAACCTAGCATCTTGAACTTCTCCAGGATAGTCTTTGCATATTTCTTCTGAGTAATGAAGATTCCCTCCACTGCTTGAATTATTTCAATTCCCAGAAAATAATGCAGTATTCCCAAATCACACTACAACACAGATCCCCTTTTGCGACCAACAATTTCCGACAACGTCCAATTTTGGTAGGAAATAACAGTATTTTCGACAAAAAATATTTGGCCGTCGGAAATTCGTCGGAAATATAATTTTGGACATACATTATTTCCGACGGAATGAAATTTTGTCGGAAATGAAATTTTTTTCCCAACGAAATTCGCTATCATCGGAAAAAATTAGGCATTTCCGACAAGAATTCGTTCCCTCGGAAAGTCGTCAAAAACATTGTAGTTATTTCCGATAAAGCTTCCGTTCCGTCGGTAAGTTGTCGGAAAATACAAAGCTTAGTTACTACCACATATTCACCGTTAGAAATTTAGAAAATTGTATGTAAGATGTAGAATAAACTATATTTTTCAAAAGACAAATAATGAAGTTGTCTCAGCTAATAAAAATACTAAAAGGTGCATTATCTTAAGTATAATCCGCGTTAAAAAAGTAATGTAGTAGCCAAAAAAGTTTTCTTTTAAAGAAGCGAAACATGGGTTCACTCTTCACCCTTATTCAAAGTTTTTTTTTTTTTTTTTTTTTTTTTTAAAGGGGTTTGGAACCCAGTCTTACTGGGAGGCTGAACCCTACGCCTTTTATTAATAGGGAAAAAAAATACAAAAAGGAAGGAGAGTAGACTGAACCATGTACTCCCAAGGAAAACAAAATAACAAAAGATACAACTCAAATATATGTGCACCCATAGGCATCCATACTAAAATTTGTCATTTTGTCAGTTGCTTTCAGATTTCTCAACTCCAACCTTGTCAAATGGATAATACTGCACGTCTGTACACAAAACAATTCATATTTTGTTAAGTTACGTGTTAAAAAAAACAAGCATACATAAATCACTAATAGACTTAACTAAAGAACAATATATACCTCACTATTATTCATCTTCTTCCTCGTTACAGTTTGCATATGTGTGACTCGTCTGAGATTGTTGCTCTTGATATGGTTCGTCATCAGTAGTTGGCATTTCAAAAACATTTCTAGGTTTAGTCTCCACCACGACACTCCAAGTTTTATTTTTTATTCCTTCAATATAATAAACCTGGGTTGCTTGGGATGCTAGCACAAATGGCTCTTGGGTATCCAACTTACCCTTATTATTAACACTCAGTATGCCGTAACGGTCTTCCTGATAACCTTTGCCTTTAGTAGCTGTATCAAACCAAGTACACTGAAACAAGACGACTTTATTCTGATCTGTATACCAGAGCTCAACAATGTCAGTAAGAGTTCCATACCAAGGCACACAATCTGTCTGGTTCTCTCCTTTGACCATAACTCCACTGTTTTGTGTTTGCATAGTCACATCATGTTGTAGTGTATGGAACCTAAATCTATAGATACTGTACCCTTTATAGTAGACAACCTGCTTTCCCGGACATTCGGCCAAAGAACGCATCTGATCACTTACTTTTCCGTCTGCATACAGTTGCTGGATCTACATGTAGAAAATAAAGACACTTTTAGAAAGAAAAAAAAAAACAACGTTAAATATAACTAATATTACTTTTATCTTAAATAAATAAGATTTTTACCCTTTCAGAAAACCAGCCCACAAATTTTTTTTTGTGCAACTCATCCACATGATCATCACCATGTTGTATACGAAGAATGTCTTTATGTTCACTGCATGTAAAAAACTTAAAATTAATTATTTTTGTATACATTTTAAAAATTTAAATACTTATGGTGGTAGAATTCCTTACTCAATATAAGGCAAACACTCATCACAATTTGTTAGCACATAATGGGCGGCAGCATGATGAAGATTATCGGTCAATACTATCAATTCACCTTTGCCAATAGTTTTACCCGGTAGTGAGAAGATAGATAACCGAGAATTGTCTTGCAATGGTTGACTTCCATCATAGTTTCTCTCTACTCTGTTAAATCTAGTCTCAACTTGATGTAAATATCTTAAACAAAATGTGATGCACTCGTCTGCCAAATATCCTTTTGCAATTGAACCTTCTGGACGGGCCTTGTTACGAACATAAGTATTCAACTTATGCAAGTACCTATTTATCAAAAAAGCAAAATAATAGTAGTCAATAATTAGTTAACCAACAACATAAATAACATAAGTTCGTTAAAAAATGGGAAATGTTCAAAATTATATAATCACCTCTCAATGGGATACATCCATCTATACTGTACAGGACCAGCCACTTTTGCTTCCACGCTAAGTGAATTGACAAATGAACCATGACGTCAAAAAATGCAGGAGGAAATATCATTTCCAACTTGCATAGAGTTATGACAATTCGATCTTGAAGAAATTCCAAGTCAAGGACATTCAGTACTTTAGCACACAACTCTCTGAAAAAGTAAGACAGCTCAATCAGTGCTTCACATGGTTTTTTGGGTAGTAACTCTCGCACCACAAGCAGAAGTAGTCTCTCCATGAAAACGTGACAATCATGACTTTTCATTCCAGAAATACTGCGTCGTTTAACATTCACCCAACGAGATACATTTGCACAATAGCTATCAGGAACTTTCAATTTCAGCAACCATTCACATATAGCATTGATATCATCGGATGACAATTCAAAAGGTGCTGGATCATAAACCCACTTCCCATCCTCCTCTCTAGGCCAATACTTTTTCCTTATACCCATTTCTTTGAGATCAAGACGAGCTTTTACTGAATCTTTTGATTTACCATCAATATCCATCATTGTGCCCACCACGTTGTTGAAAATATTTGTTTCAATATGCATCACATCCAAGATATGGCGTAGCACATTTGTTTTCCAGTAAGGCAGTTTGAAAATGATACTTTCTTTTTTCCAATTGTGAGTCCTTCCAAATCCAGGGATGATTTGTTTTTTCTCCTTCTTTCCAAGTTTAAATGTCTTTAACCCCTGAACTTCATCCACAATATCCTGACCAATTTTTCTCACTGGTGCAGATTTCTTCTCCCATGTATTGTCAAAAAGTTTACGTTTTTTACGCCACTCATGATCCGGTGCTAAAAACCGACGATGTCTCATATAACATTGTTTTGAGCCGTGTTTCAATCTACGACTAGAAGTCTCGGACGCACAACATGGACATGCCAATTTTCCCTGTGTACACCAACCAAACATATAACCGTATGCTGGAAGATCATGGATTGCCCACATGAGTGCAGCTCTCATCTGAAAATTTTGCTTCGTAGAAATGTCGTACGTTTCCTTACCATGTTCCCACAATTGGTTTAACTCATCGATCAACGGCTCAAGGTAAACATCAATATCATTGCCAGGACTTCTCGGTCCTGGTATGAGTAAGGTTAAGAAGATGTAAGGCGCTTTCATGCACATCCATGGAGGAAGGTTGTATGGAAATAGTAAAACTGGCCAAGTACTATGACTAACATTCATATTCCCAAAAGGGTTGAATCCATCAGTTGCCAATCCAAGCCTTACGTTTCGAGGCTCGTTACCGAATAAAGGATGTATTTGATCAAATGTTTTCCAAGCCTCTGCATCTGCTGGATGTCTTAGAACACCATCTTTCTCACGGTCTTCGAAATGCCACCTCATATCTGAAGCTGTCTTAGACGACATAAATAGTCGTTGAAGTCTTTGTGTGAGTGGAAAATATCGCAAAAATTTCCATGAAATATTTTTAACCTTTTCCCCTTTTTTCTTTGTGGTGGTGCGTTGTGTTTTCCACCTTGAAAGTTGACACGTAGGGCATTTGGTTGCATCAGCAAGCTTCCTGTAATATATTACACAATCATTTTTGCACGCACCAATTCTCTCATAGTGAAGTCCGAGCTCTTCAACAATCTTTTTCGCTCTATAGTTTGATGTCGGCAATTTGTCACACATGGGAAATGCGTTTTTCAACAACTTCAATAGCTGGTCAAATGCTTTGTTGCTCATATTACCAGTACTCTTGATGTGCATCAAGTTAACAATAAATGACAAATTAGAGTATTTCTCACACCCGGGGTACAACGGCACCTCAGACTCCTCCAACAATTTATAAAAATTTTGTGCATCTCCATTGGGATCTTGTTCGATACATTCTTCCACAAGGCCTTGCATATCATCGCATTGATCAAAATTTGTAGCTGCATTACCATCATTGTACTCCTCACTATCAACACTATCAGTATCTTCATTCTCTCCATGTTTACGCCATACTGTATAGTCTGGCATAAAACCTCTGTACAAAAGGTGTTTATGTACTTCTGTTGAAATATGTCTATCTCCATTCATACAATCTCGGCATGGACACCACATTCTTCTATCTGAGCAATTTCCACGACTTTTAGCGTAGTCTATAAAACTTTGGACTCCATTGAAATATCTTATATCTGACAGTTTCAACTGCATCCATGATTTATCAATTGACATTTTTTGTAAAATAAAAAAAATTTAAATACAAAAATATTGATAGTTAAATAGATAGTAGTTGTTTTTTTTAATCTGAATAAGCGAGATGCATGATTCATTTTAGTGGTACTATATATTACCAAAAAACATTTGATTATTTCTTTACGAAAGATAATTGGCAAGCTCGTAGTGCACTATATATTGTGGTATCTGTCATAATTTAATATTTTTTAAGGGTTATATAGTTTTTTTATCCTTCTAAAAAAAATATAGGTTTTTTTTAGTTCGATTTAGGAAGACCAGGAAAGGCAACCATGAAATACAACAACACTTTATTTTTTGTGCAGTTCTGAGACATGTTCAAGTAGCTTTGCCGAGTGTTACGACTATGTACGCAACAATTATAAGGCAGTAAGGTATAATATATCTAATCTTTTTTGTAAAAATAAAAAAAAAATTAAAATTAGAGAGAGATTAGGAAGAGTAGATTACATGTTATCTGATATTACACCGTTTCTACCTTCTCAACTTTCTCGTCTGAAAAAAAAAAAAAAAATCTCATCATGTCAAATACAAAAGTAAATATTTATGTAAATGACAAACCAATCATACATACCAGTCGCAAAATTTAATGGGATAATGGAACTAGTTTCCTCGAAGAGGTCTCCCCTATCTTCCTTTGAGCTGCATTAATAAGATACCATATGATCCCCCTCTTTCTTTCCTTCAAAAGCCTGCTGAATTTTTTTTACGGATTCCATTAAGGGTATAATTGATTAACACATATAATATATGTTCCATTTAATACTACATACGGATAGACTAGAATACCTTAAATGACTTTACCTTTGCTTGATGAAAAGAGGTTCCTCCAGGTGGTTACTTAGCCAAACGTACACAACCAATTCTCCTTGGACCACTTATATAGAACACGAAACATAACAAAGATAAGCATAAAGAAGCCAAAAAAATTTAGGAAAAAAAAGGAAAAGAAGAAACAGAAATGCCATCAGTATGAAATGAAACTTCTTACCAATTGAGTTTTATCGAACCTGACCTTTTAGTAGCAAAGCCGCCCAGACTCACCACACCTCAAATATCTGCACGTATGTCATGAGCACATTACAAACTAAGAAATCATAACAAAACTAATAACTTCAAATTCAATGAATCTGAGAAGAGAAAATAAAAAGATATAATAAATATTATGTTCATGTAGATATTGAACAAATCCGAGACTGGTTGAAAGAAGTTCCTGCATATATATAAATGACTCACCCCAGAATCATCTAGGAGTCAAAGTTGAGCATTGTCTTAGCAAAATGAGATTATCACCTAGCTGGTTGGACAATTAAGTATATGCTATATGTAAGGAGGAACCCGACTGCCAGTAAAATAGAGTTCACAGAGAAGAGAAGATAATTGTCGATTGAAAGAACTTGTTTCGTTAGCAACAACAAGCTATGCTTAAATAGCAAATAGTTTTACATAATTTCTCAAAAGTTGTGGATATAATATTCGAAATCCGTATAATATTTTTGATATATTCAACGTCCAACAAAATTCTGCTCGTGTAACTAGATTAAAACTGAATTTGAAAACTGTATAACTAGATAAGTATGTGTCATAGTCCAAACTGGACTTTTTCTAGGAGAAAAGAAAGGAGAATATAGAAAAAAGAGGTCTTTTCTTTTAGGGAACTAAAGGCGTGTTTCTGCAGTCAACTAAAGGCGTCTTTGCTCTTTCCCCTCTTTGCGCTCGTACAACCCTAGAAGGCTAGAACACAGTTTCCTCTTTGCGCCATCTCAGTCTCAAATTTTAACTTTGCCCGCTAAATTTTCCTTCCCGCTTTCTTAATTATGGGCAAGAAGTATCACTTAAAGCGGTTTAGTTTTCTATCTCTCTCAAAACAGTCAGTCTCAATCGCTCTCTCTTATGGCAACTTGAAAACTGACGGCTTACGAGCTCAAAAGGCTCGAGAACATTCGACGAAACAAGGAAAGATTGGCTTCTCTGAACATTCCATCCATGGGCGACCAACCATCTGCCTCAACCAAACGCCCGAGGTCAGTAATCCCTCAAAAAACCGTCCACCGTCATTATACCTTGTTCTTCATTCGATTTCAATCCTCTTTTTCTTTGTAGATGTGTACCACATATGGTTGAAGCCAATCAACAAATAACAGGTTTGATTTATAACCTTTTGTTATACTGTGTTTCCATTGTTGCTCACTTAGGATTCAATGTGATTTATATACAGAATTTAGCGATTACTTCTTAAAGCCTCTTTGTATGTGGTTATTGCTTACTGAGTCTAGTTATTTGAGTAAAGCATATTGGCTTAAGAAGTTAAACACATGACCAAGAGATGGTCAAGAACTAATTAGTTTTAATAGGAGTTGGTGACTCTGATTGATATGAAATTTTGCAAAGTTCTGCCTCCACTTGTGTACTATTAACCTGAAAAAATTTTATCCTTTTTTTTTCTTCAATGTATAATCAAATTTGACTACTGTTGACAGTAGCCAGAGAGGCTACACCAGGGCCCACAGACCCGCAGCAAGCGCACCAGGGCCCGGACCAGGACCCAGGATCGGACCACCAACACCAGGCCTCGGGCCCCAGCGGTCTATCCTGCCTCCAGGGATCCTGGGACCAGGGACGCCCGCCTGCCAAAGAGGGCACCAGAATGTCCAAACAGAAGAGAACTAGTCCCACATCGAAGAATGAGGCCAGCCCTCACCCCCAACCACCTATATATAGGCCTCAGCTACCACCATAAATAGGTAACTTGTCTCTCTCCCTGCTTACATACGTGCCCAGGTTATATATATTCCAACTATACTAACTTAGGCATCGGAGAGGTGAAGGCCGGCCGGCCCGCCCGGTATTCCCCTTAGTAAGCAGGATTGCAGGAGATCGAGTTGGATTCATCAAGTATCTACCAAGACCCCCGGGTTTAGGCAGAAACAATTGGCGCCGTCTGTGGGAATATCGTTCGAAAAGTCAGTGTCGCTGTGCCGGAAAGTAGGGCCCTGGTGACCCTTTAAGAGATCGCTAAAACCGTAGTCCGGAAGCCATGGAAGGAAGAAAGATAAAGACAAGCACGGAAGGATCGAAAGGACGAATTCAGTTCCCCGACCGGGCCCCACACGCAGGGGCCGCGATCGGTGCGAGGTTCGTTCTTTCCCCCGACCGCAAAGGAAGTCCGGAAGCGCGAATTCAGTTCCCCGGCCCGGCCCGTAGCATAAAGGCCGAGGTCGGTGCGAGGTTCGCACTTCCTCCTGTTCGAAACAAGGCTCACGATCGTCAAGTCTCAGAGAATCCCGACCCGGTTGGAGCAGGGGAAATAAGAAAGATGAAGGCAGAAATTGAGCGATTGCGAAAGGAGGGCGATCATGATCGGTTAAGAGCAGAGGCCCGAAGTCGGGAACTGAAGGCAGTAACCACCGCCCTGTTAGCAACCCTGGAGCGAGAAGGCCAGCCGGGTACCCCTCGGGCGGCCTCGCACACAGCGAGCAAGGCTAGCGAATTCCCGCATCTCGAGATAGGGCTGCCTACGGGCAGGAGGAAGACCGTCCATATGCCCGTACCCCTCTTCTCAGAGGCTCTGAAAGATTCCGGCCCAGTCAAGCTCCCGTACCGCACAGATCAGGCATCAGGAGAACGGGATAGCTCCACCGCGCGAACGATCGAGGCACTTTCCGCTTCGGTATCGGACATAAAGAGCCGCATGGAGACCAGCGAGCGGAAGGCGGGACGACCGCAGGACGGCGCACGGTTTACCGAGCGCATTGGACCCTTCCCACGCCGGATCCGGGAAACGGGGGGATCTGGCGACCAAAGGCCTCTGAAGTTGACATACTCGGGAACGAGCTGCCCGTACCGGCACTTGGATAGCTTCAAGTCGAAGACAAGCGCTAGGGGCTATTCGGATGCCGTGAGCTGCAACATATTCCGAGAAACGCTCGCAGGGGAGGCATTGGGTTGGTTCTACGAGCTACCGGTGGACTCGGTCGAAACTTTCGCACAGTTGGCCGATAGGTTTGTCGGCCGGTTCGTCCTTAAAGCCACGGCAGCCCAGCCATCGACGGTCCTCTTCGATTGCATGCAGGCTAACCACGAACCATTACGCGCCTTCGTTAACCGGTGGCAGGTCGCCACGTCCGGGGTAAGAAACTTGGATAAGAGGATTGCGGGGATGGCCTTCAAGCAAGGATTAAGAGCTGGGGAACTTTCATACAACTTACAAGCGCAGGGGCCGCTGGCGTACGACGAGCTGATGACCGTGGCCGTTAGGCATGCTCAGGCAGAACAAGAGACATATGGGAACAAGGCGCCCAAGCGGATCTCAGATGGCATACCGCCATCCCCTCACGGAAGCAAAGCCGGGTGGCTACATATCAGCCGGGTACCTGTAGCCGCCAGGGGGATAGAGGCGCGAAAGGAGTGGCAACCCCGGCGAAGCAGTGACAATGATCCCCGACCAGGAAGAGGACCACCTTTTGGGCACCCAGCTCGGATCCAGGTAGCTGTGTCAGCAGAGCGGACACCACGGGCCCCGGTTCCTTCGCCAGCAAGAAAACCCTACGAACCGGACCTTCGGATCCCAGATCGGAAACCACAGAAGGCGGTCGTACAAGACCAAGCCCGCCCCGGTAGCCCCAGCGCGGACCGACCGCGAGCTCGGCCGATAGGGACTATATGCACACGAACCCCTGGGTGGATCGAGGTACACGGGAGCATTAACATGATCCACGGTGGGGACCATATCGGTCAGCTCACCCGGAGCTCAAAGAAGCGGTGCCTGAGATCAATCCGGGGGAGGGAGGTTTACGCCTTCAGAGAACGAAGCGTCCAAGCCGCTAAAACCGGATGGAACTCGGTCACTTTCTATGAGGATGAAGAGCCGGAGGATGTGATCCAACCGCACACCGACCCCTTCCTTATCACGGTCCAAATAGACCACTGGATAACCAGTCGTATGTTGATCGATACTGGAGCCTCTGTCAACGTAATGTTCCGAGACGCGTACCGAGGGCTGCAAAGAGGGAGGAACAAGTTATCCCAGGATAACGAGCTGCTGATAAGCTTCTCCGGTGAGGTAGTCCAGCCTCTAGGATCCGATTACCTACCAATCATTTTCGGCAAGGGAGACAGAACGAAAACAGAGCATTTGGAATTCATCATCGTCGACTGCCTGTCGTCGTACAATGGTATAATCGGTCGGCCAGGGTTATGGAGGCTCAAAACGTTCATTGCCGGCCATATGCTGATGTTGAAGATGCCTTCACCAGCCGGAGTTATAACTATACGCGGGGACCAGAGAATCGCCCGTAAGTACTACGCAGAAGCCCTGACCCACGGGAGGAAGCGGGCCGAGGTCTTTACAACCGCTCAGCAAGTACCAACGCCGGATCTGAGTCTTGACCCCCGTGATGACATCGCTCCAGGTAGAGTTAGGCGATTCACGTTCACCGAGAAACCAGAGCGACCTTCGGCCGTGGAGGAAACCGAAGCCATCTGTATTTCCAAAGACCACCCGGACCGAAGCGTAGTGATAGGGACACAACTCGACCCGGTCGTCAGGGAAGAACTCATCGCCTTTCTCCGGGACCACAGTTCGGTCTTCGCATGGTCCTACGAAGACATGCCGGGCATATCCCCAGAGATAGCCGTTCACCGGCTAAACTCATTACCCAGCGTCCCCCCGACGAGGCAAAAGAGGAGGTCTTTCAGCCCGGCAAAATATGAGGCGATTAGAGAAGAAGTGCAGAAACTCATGGGCATAGGTTTCATCCGGGAAGTCCAGTACCCGCGCTGGCTCGCCAACGTGGTCATGGTACCGAAGAAGGCAGCCGGTCAGTGGCGTATGTGCGTGGACTTCACTAATCTAAACCGGGCGTGCCCAAAGGACAGCTTCCCGCTCCCTCGGATTGATCAGCTCATTGACTCCACATCCGGCTTCAAGCTGCTCAGCTTCATGGACGCCTACGCCGGGTACAACCAGATACGGATGCACCCGGATGATGAAGAACACACGTCATTCACAACCGACCGAGGCACCTACTGCTATAAGAGGATGCCGTACGGTCTAAAGAACGCCGGCGCCACCTACCAACGGATGGTGAACCAAATGCTGGAACAAGAGATGGGCAAAACCGTGGAAGTTTACGTTGATGACATGTTGGTCAAAAGCTTAACTGCGGGGGCCCACGTCCGGGATTTGGCCGTGGTCATCGGTAAAATGCTCAAATTCGGAATGCGCTTGAACCCGAAGAAGTGTCTTTTCGGGATTTCAGAGGGTCTTTTTCTAGGGCACATCATCAGCCAGCGAGGGATAGAAGCCAACCCGCTGAAGGTCCAGGCAATCCTTGATATGGAAACACCAGGAGAGAGAAACCAGGTCCAGATCTTGACCGGCCGGTTGGCCGCCCTGGCCAGATTCATCTCCCGTTTAACCGATAAATGCGTCCCATTCTTTAAACTGCTCAAGGCACAGCAAACCAGGAAGATACTCTGGGCTGCGGAGCATGAGGCAGCGTTCCAGTCCATCAAAGCATACCTGGCTGCAGTTCCTCTCCTATCCAAACCACTGCCGGGAGAAATGTTGTACCTTTACATAGCCGCATCCGCAGCCGCCGTCTCCGCCGCTCTCGTCAGAAAGGAGGGCACGCTCGAACTTCCGGTATACTACGCGGGAAAGGGACTTACAGGAGCCGAGGGCCGGTACCCCGATATAGAGAGATTGGCTCTAGCCTTGATTGTTAGCGCCAGGAAGCTCCGGCACTATTTCCAGGCTCATTCCATCACCTTATATACCAACCACCCCCTGCGGCAGATCCTGCAAAAGCCAGACACCAGCGGGAGGCTCGTACGATGGGCAGTCGAATTAGGGGAATTCGACATCACCTATGCCCCACGAACAGCCATCAAGGGACAGGCTGCTGCGGACTTCATATGTGAGCTCACCCCAATGGCGGTAGAAGTCCATCCCGCCCGGCTCGAGGACGCAGGGGCAGAACAAACCGCCAAGATCGAACCAGACCTTCCCACCGGCTGGAAACTTTACGTGGATGGCTCCGTAACCGCCAAACGGAGTGGGGCCGGGGTCCTGATAACCTCACCCGACGGCCAATCGTACGAGTATGCACTACGGTTCCTTTTTACCACCTCCAATAACGCTGCCGAGTACGAGGCCCTCATAGCCGGTCTGCAACTGGCCAAGGAGCTGGGAATCTCATCCATGGACATATACAGCGACTCCAGCTTGGTAGTCAACCAGATGAACGGGGTGTTCGAGGTTAAAGATCCTCAGCTATCCTCCTACCAGGCTTTGGCCAAAACACTGATCGGGTTCTTCCGCGGCGCCACGATCCAACATATTCCCCGGGAGGCAAATAGGCATGCAGACGCCCTTGCGAGGTTAGCAACCGGAAACTACCCTCCAGAGTACCGGAGAGCTAAAATCGAGACCCTCCAAAAGCCAAGTATAAGCAAGACCATCTCCGAAATATTCGCGGTAGAACAGGTACCACCGAGCTGGATGGACCCAATAGTCAAGTATCTGACCGACAAAACCAGCCCCCAGGATGCGGTGGAAGCCAGGAGGCTGCACCTCCGGTGTGCCCGGTATGGCCTCATTAACGGCCAATTATACCGAAGGGGCCACAGCTTCCCCCAGCTGAGGTGTGTGACTAAGGAGGCAGGAGAAGCAATCATGCGAGAGATCCACGAAGGGGTATGCGGTAATCACTCCGGCGCAAGGTCATTATCCCACAAATCACTCCGAGCGGGCTATTTCTGGCCCGATATGGCGGCAGTATCGAGGAAAATATCACGCGGCTGCCACAAATGCCACATGTACGCCTCGGTACCTCGTGCCCCGGCAATCGCATTATCAATCCTGTTGGCACCTTGGCCTTTCGCAGGGATTAGACATCATCGGCCCTTTCCCCGTGGCAGTAGGACAATACAAGTACGCCATTGTGGCAGTGGATTACCAAACTAAATGGGTCGAGGCAGAACCGTTGATAAAGATCACTGAGGAACGGGTTAAGAAATTCCTGTGGAAAAACATCTACTGTAGGTTTGGGGTGCCGCAGACTATTATCACGGATAACGGGACGCAATTCAACAACGCGGATCTCATCCAGTACACAGCCTCCCTGGGGACCCGGATGTTGTTTGCCTCGGTAGCACACCCGCAGACCAACGGCCAGGCAGAAGCGGTCAATAAGATTATCAAAACTCTTCTTAAAAAGAAACTGGATGCCAAGAAGGGATGCTGGGCCGAGGAACTCCCTGCGGTATTATGGGCCATCCGGACAACGGCAGCAGAGGCAACAGGAGAGACCCCGTTCTGCTTGGCATTCGGGAGTGAAGCAGTGCTCCCTGTGGAGACTGAGATACCCAGCGGCAGGGTCGAGAATTACGACGCCGACACAAACGCCGACGGCTTACTACTCAACCTGGACCTCATCGAGGAGCGGCGCGACCAAGCGCACATGCGAAACCAAACCTACAAGCAGCGGGTCGCCCGGTACTACGATAGAAGGGTCCGGGAAAGAAAGCTGCAAGTCGGCGACTGGGTCATGAGGAAGGTCCAGAAAAAGCCATTGGCCTTGCAGCCAACATGGGAGGGACCCTACCAGATCACCGCGGCCGTAGGCCCGGCAACATTCCACATCATAGACGCTACGGGCATCTATTCCACCAGGCCGTGGAATATCGAACACCTACGCTTTTACCCTAGATAGTAGCAATCGTAAAGGAACGAAAGTGTAATTGGCAAGCATTGCAATGTGCAGTTATGGCATTTAAAGAGACTACACCAATTACAGGATATATGTACAGAGCAAACACCTAGCTAGCGCTCTCGGAACCCACAACCCCCGGCCCGCCACCTTTTAGCTCCCGCTCTTGCTCCCTCATCACGATCAGGGCTATGTCAGCCTCCATCCGCTCGGCGTCGAGCCACCCTTTCTCCCGCCACTCCAGATAGGCATCACTTATACCCTCCGTGCGGGCCTTCTCCAGCATCTCCTCAAAATCTGACGACTCCCGAAACTCGTCAACGGCCTTATCGGCCACTTCAGCAAGTTCGGATTCCACCAGCCTCTCCCGTCCCCGAACGACCGCCGTCATTTGGGCCTGCAGCTCCAAAACTTTTGCCTCCAACTCGACAATCCTCCCATCACGGGCGACAAGCTGTCGGCTGGCTTCCTCTCTCTCCCGCACGAGTTCCGCGCTCAGCCGGCCGCCTTCCTCCCTTTCCTTCGCAAGCTTGGCTTCCGCCACACCCACCTTAACACCCAGCTCCTCCACCCGCTTCTCCAGGACGGCGGCAGCCTCCATTCTGGGGCCGGTGACATAAAACCTCTGAGCCAGCTGCCAAAAGAAAGCAAAAGGAGCATCAGCTCATGTCACATTACGGAAGAGGACTCACAGAAAAACATTTACCCGTAGAGCCAGTCCCACGGGCTCCGCCACACTCTCGCCCGGATTTTCGGTCCAGGACCCCTCCCTGTCGAGCCCCAAGGTTTCGATTATACCAGCCACAAGCCTACTAAATCCACCACCAGAGCTACGAACGGTTTCCGGTTCCTGAGTCCTTCGACCACCCGCCTCCACAGTCGGGACTATGGCTCGCTCCATCGGCCCGGCTGAGCTTGACGCCCCCGCATCAAATACCCTCGCTCTCTTTGCCGGACTTTCACTGTGGCTGCTTCGACGGTGCTCGGGCAAAACCACCGATTCCCTCTCCCGCGAGGTACGCACTGCCATTTGTCGCGCCACAGGCTCTGGCCCCGGGAGGCCCTCCGCCCGCACCTCCCGAATCCGGAGTTGGGAATTGTTCTCGCCGCCCGGCCGCCTCCCATAATGAGCGTCCGAGAACACTAGCGGCACCGGCCTTGCATGCTCCGTACGCTTCTGGGTAGCCACGTCAAGAACGACTTTTGCGGCCTCCTCCCCTATCTCCATCAACCGCGCTGCTATAAGCTCCTCATCCGGCTCGATAGTCTCCTCAACTTTAAGCGCGGGCCGAGGACCATTAGTAGGTTTTCTCCCCATCCCCAGCACCTCCAGCATGTTCCACCGAGTGAAATTGTAGGTGCTCCGGCTATCATGGTCCCAGCCATAAAACAAACGGAATAACCGTTGCTTCTCCAGGTTCTCCAATTCGTAGGTCTGGTCCCCGATCGGTTGATATGCCCCGGGCACTTGATAACCCCTCCAGGTACGCTGCCACTTACCACCGGCCAGCACCACCGACCTCCTCCAGCCATCCAAAACCGTCGCCGGCAGATGCGTAATGGCAGCACCATGCTCCCGCGTGGCAAAATTCACGCAACCACGGCACTGGCCCTTTCTGCAGTAAGAAATCCTGTACAGCGCCCGAAACTCATTAACCGTGGGCCAGTCCATATAACTCAAACAGAACAGGCACCCAAGCCCAAGCAACTGCCTCCACTGATTGCTCGGAAGCTGGGCTGGGGAAAGATTCAGTGAGCTCAGCATGTACTGGACAAATCCCGGCAACGGCAGCGATAGTCCGTTGCGGAACTGGTCATCAAAAATGGCGACCCAGCCCGGCTCCGGATTACAGGCCAGCTCGCCGGGATGCAAGCCTCGAAGTTTAACTGAAGAGTTGATATCCCACCTCGACCGAAACTCCCTAATCTCCCTCTCGTCCATACTTCTGATTGCTTCGTCGCAGACAATCGTCCCAGCACCATCCCGCAGCTCGTGCCTCCTAGGCCCACGACCGCCACTGGCATAATGCGCAGATCTCCCAGACGCCATCAAACCTCAAAACAAAAGTTCAGTTCTGCCGAAAGATGGAAGAGGAGAGCAGAAGGCAAAGGGTAAAGCAAAGTGCGGCAGGAGGAAAGCAGATGAGACGATAAATAGGGCAACAACAAAGGTCAGGCAACCCCAGCTGTCGATCCCCTCCATCTCAGTCCGCCCCCTGCCGACACGTGTCCACGGCATCAATAAAGGATCCCATGCCATCATAAACTGATGGAACTGATGGGCTCCCCCTTCATTGCATGTCAGCCACATGTCCCACCCGCAAGCAACAGTTAGTAAGCAAGGAGCACGCAACGAGGCGTCCCCTCTCCTCGCTTCACAAAGGTCAACCTTCAAATCAACCCGACACCATGACGTGTCACGGTTATTTACACCGGCTGAATGCCATTTCACTGGAGGACTCACCCCGATATGGCAGACCGCCCGGTCGAGATCCGCCCAGCACTATGGCATTCCACCGGGCATGTGACATTCAACCAGCTCCAAAATATTCTACCGGATGTCATTCCCTACGCCTACGGGCAGGGACGAGCCAGCAACAACTCGAGGCTTCTAAACGCATGGGCTTTATAAACCCGGGCGAGCTTACATCTAACCAATGTACTCTTGTCCAGCAGGATAAAAACCCTGCATCACACTGAACTGTGATACCCTTGGGGATACATGGCGAGACTCGTTATCTCAACGCCACTCCACCGGGCAGATTGTCTCTCTAACACAGAGCAAGTCTCCCCGCAGGCTAACAAACCTGCACATTACCTCAACGCTTAAACAACAAAAGCTGAGAAGAGCTAGCAAGTGTTAAAACAACGCCTCAGCGCGGCCATAACACCCTTCGGGCACCTGTTGGCCTATTCCACGCACCAACAGGCCTCCCCGAAGGCTAGTCTGCAAGTTTATCCGGGACTCGTTTTGATATGGCAGGACGCCCGTCGAGCTCCCGTGAACTCCGTCCCGCACCGATATGGTTCATCCGGGACTCATTTCGATACTTTAGGAACGCCCATTCAAGATCCAGATACTCACCTCGGTCACGCCCAATCTTTAACGCGGACTTGGGGGACTGAGCACCGGTAGGTTGGTAACCCTGCGGGTCTGCAGGCCAAGAGCAAGACAGATCTTAAGTCCCCATTCAAGATTGCACTTGACCGGGAACTTGGGGGACTTGTTGACAGTAGCCAGAGAGGCTACACCAGGGCCCACAGACCCGCAGCAAGCGCACCAGGGCCCGGACCAGGATCCAGGATCGGACCACCAGCACCAGGCCTCGGGCCCCAGCGGTCTATCCTGCCTCCAGGGATCCTGGGACCAGGGACGCCCGCCTGCCAAAGAGGGCACCAGAATGTCCAAACAGAAGAGAACTAGTCCCACATTGAAGAATGAGGCCAGCCCTCACCCCCAACCACCTATATATAGGCCTCAGCTACCACCATAAATAGGTAACTTGTCTCTCTCCCTGCTTACATACGTGCCCAGGTTATATATATTCCAACTATACTAACTTAGGCATCGGAGAGGTGAAGGCCGGCCCGCCCGGTATTCCCCTTAGTAAGCAGGATTGCAGGAGATCGAGTTGGATTCATCAAGTATCTACCAAGACCCCCGGGTTTAGGCAGAAACAACTACTTTGTCATATATTGGAGTCATGACAAGGAAAGGAAAAGAACAGGAAAAGACAGCAACCACTTTGCACCCCGAGTCTTCTTCACTTTCTCCGCGTGAAGACATTCCGAATGAATCAACACATGAAGAAGAAGAGGTGGAGGAGCTGAACACTGTGGCTATCAAAAGGAAAGGTAGAGGCCCTGCAAAAGGCGATAAAGGCTATGGCACGAACGCACATGTTTTTCGAAAGAGGTATTGATCTTTATACGATTGTACATCCTCTTTCATTATTGATTTTACAAAAAAAATTCCATACTAAATTCTTATGTTTACAATGTTTAGGATTGTAAGTCCCAAAGCTTTACGAAGCATTTGGCCTCTCTTCAAGGCAGAGCTGCAGGGTCCATTCACAACATGGGGGAAATATCCGCAAAAGGAGTTGGATAGGTTGTTTAGACTCTGGAGGAACAAAAAATTCAACTTTGACTGCTCTGAGGAAGAATTGAAAGAAGTATTCAGTGAACATATCAAGAGGAACTATAGCGATTGGATGAGTGAAATTCGGAACAGTGTCTTTCTAAAACACAAGACTGCTGCAGCTCGATACGCCAACAACCCTTCATGCGTGAGCCCAGATATATGGACATTGACGGTTGATGATTGGCTCGATGGAAAATGGCAGGTGATTTCATAACTAATTTGTATGATCTTTGGTGTTAGTGAATGAGTCCCTTGTTTCAATTTATTAAATTGTTTTGAAGTCACAAAAACAGTTTCTGTTTTCGTAAGTTTCTGTATTTAGTTTTCTGATATTTTTTTCCTATACCAAAACAACTCTGATTCCCTCAAAATTTTGCATACATATAGTCAATTTGTCTATGGTGTTCTGTAAAATTTTCAGAAAACTTCAATAAGTGTATGTTACCTAAATAATTTTTCATTGATGACTATGCGGTACAGTAATTAAAAGTTGTTTGTGACATTGGGTTAATATTTCTTGTGTTTCTCGTCTTTTGCTTCTTTCGAATGAAATGTAAAGGACAAGAGTAAGCGAAATGCGGCCAATCGTGACAAATTAGAGATGCTCCATACAGCGGGTTCAGTCCCCATGGCCAAATACATAAGGAGGAGGTGCGCATAACACATAATTTTGGATAAAATTTCAGATTTTCATTAATTAATGATTGATTGGGCCTTCCACATCTGCTTTATTTTCCGTCTACTCCTTTTGGTTCATTTATTCAGCATTACTAAATGCTTTAAACTTCTTCTTCTTTTTTGTAAGATTTAACCTTATTCACTTAATCTTCCAGATTGACAAGACTGGAGTTGAACCGAGTCCAATTGAGATGTTCAGAATGTTTCATATTTCTAAGACTAAAGATGATCAGCCGGAAGAATGGGCGAGTGCAAAAGCAGAGAAACTTTATGTATGATTAATATTTTGTTTCTAATTCCCATTGACATATTGGTGTATGCTCATATTGGCTAATATGTATGTTTCTATTCAAGTATGAAATGCAGGATCAAAAACATATGGAGGAGATGCTTGGAGATGATGAAGAACAGTTGGATGATTGGGGAATATATAAGGAGATGGTCGCAAAGCCTAAACATGGCAAGATTCTTGCCTTAGGTGATGGAATGGAACCACCGAATGATAATCGTGATTCTAGCAATCAGACTTGCACTAACCGTTCATGCTTGGAACGTGAAAAAGAGTTTGGAGAACTGAAACAAGAAGTTGGAACTCTTAAGGATGGGTTGGCTGATATGAAAAAACTCCTTCAAGTTTTAATTGCCAGAGAATCACCATCTGCGGTAAGTTACCAACATTAAAGCATAGTGAAAATGTTTTTTATTTAATTTTTATATATAGGTTTTGAGATTCTGGTCAAATGCACATTTTGTTTCAATATTTATGTCGCATTATGTTTTCATGATACATGATGACCTTAAGATTAAGTGTTGTCATTTAATTTCGTATTCCATTTTTATGTGCCTGATGTAAAGCATTTTACTGGTTTGTCTGTGTTGGGAATTGCTTGGACTTTTTCTTGTAGAATGTATTATGATCGAGATCAACAATTTTGGATATGAGAACATGTTCTACTGGTTAGGTTGTAGCAAAACTTTAACTGAAATGTAATATATACAGGGTATAATATCTTTACTGGTCTTTGGATTATCATTTAAAAACATAAGAGATGGAACTAAAGAGGAACACTTGAACAATAATTTCAAATCGTTTTTAGAACAAGATTATAACTTGTTAGAGTTTGCTAAACATAAAGGGTTGATCCATTGGTAAATGACTTGATGAGGAGGACAAAGTTATGATTTGTACATCTGATTCTTGTTTATGTTAGTATAGAATGTAGACAATTGATGCTTAGGTTATGATTTGTACAGCTGATTCTTTTTTATGTTAATATAGAATATAGCAATTTTTTTTTTCAATTAGAATAAAATATAGACAATCGATGCTTACAGAATTAGACCATTTGAGCTTAGAGTCTATTTTTTCTTGCCTACAACTGCACTGGTTTTATGTATTGCTTCTCTTTTATCATAAGTTGCCATGTTTTCTAATGCCTATACTTATTATGTGTAACTTATTTTTATGTGTTTTTGTTGTTGTGAATACTTATTATTAATACTTATGTGTTACAGTCTGCTTCTCCAATGTCACCTGCAATTGCAATTGCAACTGCAACGATCACAAAAGCTACTGATGGAGATGCTGATGCACGTGGACATTGATCCATAGTTGGTACTTGGTAGCTGCTACTTATTAGGACTTTGAAGAAACAATATCTATCTATCTAGATGAGGCAATATAGCCTCTAAACAATTAAACTATTTTCTTATTCCCGTTTTAGTATTTTATCTCGCACTATTTCGACTATTATGGATGTTGCTTTTTTCACATGTACTGAGACTATGCACTTGAATTCAAGTTAAATATTCAATATGAATTTCTTTAGTTCTTCATGTTCTTTTTTTTCTTATAAGAAGTTCTTTATGTTCTGGAAAATTACTCAGTTTGTGAGAAAATAAGAATTATTAAAATTGAATGTAATTGCATGGTAATTCCCACATGCCGAGTCAATGAAAATAGTAAATAAAAAAAACAGGAAATTTAAATTTTCCCAAAAACTTTATTCCGACGACAGTATTGGATGAAAATGAGTCGGTCGGAAAGGGTTTCCTACAACGATTTACGTCGAAAATGATTCGTCGGAGAAAGTATTCCGATAAAAAAATTGGTCAATATTAACTTGTCGGAAATACGATTTCGACCGAACTATGGTCGAAACTAGTTCGCCGGAATTGAAATTATTTTCGAGGAAATGCCGACAAGTTAATTTTGTCGGAACAAGTTAAACAATTCCAACCAAAATCCGACGAAATTGTTCGTTGGAAAAGACAACGTATTTCCGATGGTTGGTCAGAAACGTATTATTTTCGACGGGGGTATTACCGACGGCTTCCGACAAAGGATATCTCGTCGGAACTTTTTTTTCCGACGAAATTGGTGTTATTTCCAACCAAATCCGTTGTCGAAAATCACAACTTGTGTTGTAGTGTCACTCATTTCATATTTCAACATCATATCAGACTTGAAATTTGAAATCATACTATCACAGCTTCCAGTAAATATCAAATCATTAACATAAATGGAGACAATAAGGATGTTTGATTTACCTTCAGTCTTGGTGTAGAGGGTAGGTTCATTTTCACTTCTCTGAAAACCCCTCTGAGTGAAATAAGAATCAATCTCACCAAACCAAGCTCTTGGGGCTTGCTTCAGGCCATATAGAGCTTTCTTCAGCTTGTAAACTTTCTGCTCCTTACCCTTGATGATGAAACCTTGTGGTTGTTCCACAAATACTTCTTCTTTCAGTACTCCATTTAGAAATGCAGACTTGACATCAAGCTGGTGTAGATACCAGCCTCTTTGTGCAGCAATTGAAATCAAACCTCTTATGGTCTCATGTCTTGCCACTGGTGCAAAAGTTTTGTTGAAATCAACTCCAGAAATCTGTGAGTGGCTTTGCTACCAATCTTGCTTTGTTTCTTTGCACAGACACATCTGCATTCAGCTTGATTTTGTATATCCACTTCAAACCTATGACATCCTTGTTGTCTGGTTTGTCAACTAGTTCCCATGTGTTGTTTTTGACAATCATATTGATCTCCTCTTGCATTGCAGACCTCCATTCATCTTTCTTCACTGCTTCTTCAAATCTCTCTGGCTCAAACAAGCATGCATTACAGCTTTCATACACTTCATTTAAGCTTCTTAGCCTTACTGGTGTAGAGCTTGGTATTGATTGAGCATTTGAAGGTGCTGGTGAAGGTGGTTGAGGACTGTGAGATGGAGTCTGTTGTGGTGGATTGAGTTTAAGCTCTTCTGGATCCTCTTGTTCATCTTGAACAATATTTTCTGACACTCCTTGCTTCAGCACTGAATCTTAGTTCCAATCCCATGATGAATTCTCACTGAAGAGAACATCTTTTCTGATAATTATCTTCTTCTTCTGTAAACTGTAGAGCCTATAGCCCTTTATGTGTAGACTGTACCCCATGAGCACACATTTTTCAATGGTTTCATCCAGCTTATATCTTAGCTTTTTTGGGATATGTGCATAGCAAATTGAACCAAACACCCTCAAGTGATTTACACTTGGCTTCCTGCCACTCCAACCTTCAAATGGAGTTTTGCCTTGTACAGCAACAGTTGGATGTCTGTTCATCAAGTACACAGCAGTATAAACTGCTTCGTCCCAATATTCTTGAGGAACATTCTTGTCATGAAGCATAGACTTGGCCATCTCTATGATTGTTCTATTCTGCCTATCAACTATACCATTCTGCTGAGGTGTGTAGCTCACAGTGAGCTGCCTTTCCAGACCAATGTCTGCACATAACTTCTTGAATTCATTTGATGTATATTCACCTCCTCTATCTGATCTCAACCTCTTCAGCTTAAGACCTGATTGTCTTTCCACCATAGCTTGAAACTTTCTGAATATAGTGAACACATCAGACTTCTGCCTTAGGAAATAAACCCAAGTCATTCTTGTGTAATCATCAATGAAGGTCATAAAATATATGTTTCCTCCATCAGTTGTGGTTTTCATTGGACCACAGACATCAGATTGGACCACAGACATCAGAATGTACCAGCTCCAGAGGTACTTTAGCTCTCCATGCTTTTCCCTTTGGAAATAGGAGAGTGTGTAGTTTTCCCAATGCACATCCTTCACACACTTTATTTACATCAGATATTTTGGGCAGACCTTGCACCATTTGCTTCTGATACAGTAACTTGAGACTTTGAAAATTCAAATGTCCAAGCCTCTTGTGCCATTGCTAAGGATCATCATTCAGCTCCATTCTTCTTGCACTTTTAGTTGCATACTTGAGAGTTAAAGGAAAACTTTTGTTCCTCTTCATCTGGATTTCCACCATCAAGTTCTTGCTGCTCCCTCTCTGATAGATTTTGCAAGTGTCATCACCAAAATGTAGATGATACTTATGCTCAATAAGTTGTCCAACACTTAGCAAGTTGGAATCCAGAGTTGGAACCAGTATCACATCTCTGATGTACATTTTTCCAGTCTTGGTTTCAACAACAATGCTTCCTTTGCCTTTTGTATCCACCAACATTCCATTTCCCATCTTGACTCTTGTAATGCTGTTGTAGTCAATGTCATATAGAAGGTTGGCATTTGCTGTCATATGATTACTGCAAGCACTATCAACAAGTCACACATTCTCCTCTACTGCAACACTTGCAGCATGAGTGACACAGAACATGTTTGTGTCACTTTCCTCAATGCTTTTAGCCTGTTGATTTCCTTTGTAGTTACAATCCTTCCTGACATGACCAAACTTATCACAATTTGTGCACTTTGGTTTTCCTTTGAACCAACATTCGCCTGCATGAAGCTAATTACAGATAGTGCATTTATAATACCCTGAGTTGCTACTTTCCTCATTGTTGCTCTTCATTCGCTAATTTGATTTTCTCTTCTCAGGTATTGGTCCCTTGTAGGTTCTCATATGATTAACAATATTCGTCAATCTAGTGATATAATCACCTAACAACTCAGTATCATTCATTTTTGTATACTCAAAATCTCTTCTAATAGATTGTACCTTGACAGCTCTGACCTTTGCTGATCCTCTGAACTCAAGGCTGAGTGCATCTCATGCTGCTTTGGCTGTTTTCTCATTTGAGATTCTGGGAAAAATCTCATCTGTAACTGAAGTCTGCATAATATTAAGAGGTTTCGCATCTTTCTTAATATTCGACTTCAGCTCCGTCCTCTGAGCTGCTATTAGCTCCTCTCCTGCATCTGGTCTTGTGTATCCTTCTTCTACGAGACTTCATAGATCTCGTGAGATGAACATGGTCTCCATCTTGATTATGCAGAAATCAAAGTTCTCTCCATTGAAGATTGGAACTCTGCTTTCTGAACTACTTCCTGATGTAGCCATCCCAGTAGCAGAAAAATAAAGACTTGTGTTTGTTTTTTTTTGTTTCTGATTCAACAGATGGTACACCCCAGTTGATATTGATCAACAGAGCTTTGATACCATGTTGAGATTCATGTTAGAATTCATGATACTTCACTTCTGTTATTGAACAGAGTATATATGATCAAGATCAAGATCAAACTTGTGATCAGAGACCAATTCGCTTTGGCGAGTGGCGACCAGTTCGCAGTGGCGAGTGGTGACCTTTGCTCTTGGCGAGTGAAGTATTTCACACTGTTTGCTGTGACGAATAGTGTTTGAAGAAGAGTAGATGAACTGAACTTATGCAGCCGTTTCTTTGATCTAATTTTCTTAGTGTTTGCAACTGCAAACACTTCCCTTTTATAGGGTACAAAACAACCTACAAAATATCTTAATAACAAGATAATCTAATTTAAGAGTTCAACAAATATCTAGCTGAAAAAACTTTGAGTGGAGCTACAGTGAAGTGGCTGCTGGAAAGCATATCAGCTTTCCAGGCAGATTCCTAATTCAATGAGGAAAAAACATTAACTTCAACAGTTATGGGGTTTGAATGCTGGCGAGAGATACACATTGAGGACTGGAATGATGAATGGCACCGGCCGCAACATTTCGATCGCATGATTCAAATGCTGGTTGCAAGAAGTGGTGTATCAATGCGAAAGCTGTGTGTTTCTAGACTTGAAAACAGCAAAGTTTTCTCCTTCATTGCTGAACAGTAAGCAGAAAGCAGTTGTATTACATATTTCATCTTCAAACATTTTTATTGAAAATAATGAGAGAATGAGGAATGGTTTTGAGTCTATATCTCTTGCTGGCTGACCCCCAAAAACATTTTGCTAGAGTCTGAGTATGAGGCTTGCATTTCAGACTTTGGCACTGCTAAGCTGCTAGAGATCGATGCATCTAACTGGACTACTGTTGCAGGCACATTCGGATATGTAGCACCAGGTGACATAACACATCCAAATGTCGAATATAAATCCATAATTATTTTGTAACTAACATGTCCCAGTGCGTCTAAATCATTGTCTGCTGTATATCCTAAGTTCATAATTAACTTCTAGTGTTTACCCTTTTTGGCAGAGCTTGCTTATACAATGAAGGTGACTGAGAAATGTGATGTGTACAGCTTTGGAGTGTTGGCACTTGAAGTGATGAATGGGAAGCACCCCAGTGATCCAAATCCACAGTTTAGGCCTACCATGTATGACGTATCTCAGATTATAGCAATGCAAATCTCTCAGACAGACTTGGACAAATACAATTCTCAATCAGTGTTTGATTATTTGGGGAGCAGAATCTGAACTTGGGTCTTCTTTGTACAGCCTAGGTATACAGATACCAATCAATCAACTGAGACATATCTTGGTATAGACTCAATTTCGTATTCAACCCACTGGGATATTATTGTACATGTAACACAAATATCTAGCAAAGTTTATAGATATGTAATTCGGGTAAATGTTGCTAATCATAATATGTAGACTTGGACTTATATTTTCTGTCTCTGTTTTGGACCATGATTATTTGATTTCTCCTCTTCAAAATGATGAGAAAATGAAACGCCAGTAGTGCCTTTCGGTACAAGACATGTGGTAGAACAAAGGAATTAAAAATCGATATTATCGGTGATATTTAGCCAATATTTTCGTTTTTCCGTTGAATCGATATTTCGATTCAATTCTTTCAGTTTCTCGTCGAAATTTCCCGATATTTTTCGATATTTCGCCGATATTTCCGATATTTCCGCGAAATTTCCAATATTTTCTGATATTTTCGAGAAATTTTTTATCTTACCTTCAAAAACTAATTTTCAACAATTTAAAACACATAATTTTCAACACCTAATTTTAATTTCTAGCTTACCTTCAAGAGCTAATTTTATCATACTTCTGTTTTGATTTCCTAATACGTTTCTTACTCATGCATGCCTAATAGTAATGTGTCTTACACTATATATTTTACTATAATGTATATTTTTGTAACATATAATTAAAATAGTAATGTGTAATCATTTTACATGATAATGTATGTAATTACAATTTTATTGACATGATTTTTCTATGATGTTCTAATAAGCTAGGTTTTTTTTTTTTTTTTTTTTTTTTTTTTTTTTTTTTTATGTAGCGATTCAACTACTATATAAAGGCTAGTGGCAACGGGTCAACGACTATATAATATCAATTTTTGTATGGTTTTAAAAAAACTTCATGTAGTTGCTTTTGTGAAATATTATGTACAAATAATGTTAAATGGTGTGATGGTTTAGCCTCATTTAAGGTTTCAAGCATAAATTATATATATTAAATCATATTTCAATAAATATCAACTCTATTCACATAGTAATTCATATAACATTTCAATAAATTGATATTATTGATCTTTGATACACAAGACCTTTGATCGCAATTCATTCTGCAGAATCAAAAAGCCATGAAATCTTCAACTTACTTTGATCATGTATGCTCAAAGTAAGTTGAAGATTTCATGAGTTGGTTGCATTATCTTGTTTCTTGAGTTGGTTTCATCACCAAAATTTGCTTCTGCTGATTCTGCTACACAAGCAGAAGCACTTCTCAAATGGAAGGCCAGCTTTCTGAATCAAACAGTGAAACAGGGAATAACAATCTCACCTCGTGGACTTCCGGTAACGCCACCAATTCATCAAGTGCATGCAATGTTTGGACCGGTATTTCGTGTAATGCTGCCGGAAGTGTCAACCGGATCAATCTTACCAGTTCTGGTATAAGAGGTACACTACATGAACTCTCATTCCAGTCCTTCCCTGACCTTGAATATGTTGACCTCAGTGCCAATGAACTTTTCGACACCATCCCACCTCATATTAGTTCCCTCTCCAAACTCATCTACCTTGATGTAAGTCAAACATAAACAAATCACAGAGACAAGTTTGGGGATTTTTTTTGATTTTATTATCTTCTCCCAATAGGGGGATATATATACAAAGTATTCTAGCAACCTATTAGGAAAGAGATCCCTATTTACACCGCAATATTCTACAATCCTAATTACATACAATTGCTATAATAAAAGAATACAATTAGGAATGTAATCAGGAGTGAATCAAGGGTGACTCACGCCAACACTCCCCCTCAAGTTAGAGATCACGTATGTCCAACTTGTCAAGTGAGTCACAGACGCTCTTGCTAGAAACTGCCTTTGTAAGAATATCCGCCAACTGTTCTTCTGTTGGCACAAATGGAAAGGAGATAATCTGCCGATCCAACTTTTCTTTAATAAAATGTCTATCCACCTCCACATGTTTGGTTCTGTCATGCTGAACAGGGTTATGAGCAATCTCAACTGCAGCTTTATTATCACAAAACAACGGCATAGCCTTTTTTGGCTTAAAACCTAAGTCTCTCAACAGGTTCCTTAACCACAATAATTCACACACTTCTCGAGCTATTCCTCTATACTCTGCTTCAACACTTGAACAAGCCACAACCTTCTGCTTCTTACTTTTCCAAGTAACTAAATTTCCACCAACAAATGTAAAATAACCTGAAGCACACCTCCTGTCAGTTACACAACCTGCCCAGTCTGCATCTGTATACCCTAACACATCAAGATGTTGATGTTTAGAAAACACCAACCCCCTACCCGGTGCAGACTTCAGATACTTCAAAATTCGAAACACACCCTCCATATGTGTTTCAGTAGGATTATGCATAAACTGACTTACAACACTAACAACATAAGCTAAATCTGGTCTGGTGCGTGACAGGTATATCAATCTCCCGACTAACCTTTGATACCTGCCCTTGTTTGTTGGTACTTGATTTGGATACTCAGCTAGCCGATGATTCTGCTCCATAGGGGTATCAACTGGTCTGCAATCCAACATCCCTGTTTCTGCCAACAAATCAAGAACATATTTACGCTGACTCAACATAATACAGTCTTTACTCCGAGCAACCTCAATGCCCAAGAAATATTTTAGATTTCCCAGGTCCTTCATTTCAAATTCAACAGATAACGCTTTCTACAGCTTCCCTATCTCCTCCAGATTATTACCAGTGACCACCATGTCATCCACATAAATAATGAGTGCGGTGACACTACCTTTCTGATGCTTCAGGAAGAGGGTGTGATCAGAAGTACTTTGTCTGTACCCAATTCTTCTCATAAACATTGTAAACCGACCAAACCAGGCTCGTGGAGACTGCTTAAGACCATATAATGACTTTCTCAAACGACATACTACCTGTTCTTCAGTGGCAGTGCGTTATCCTAGAAGCAAATCCATGTAAACTTCTTCATTCAGATCTCTGTGCAAGAAGGCATTTTTATCATCGAACTGCTTGAGAGGCCAATCCAAATTGGTTGCTAGTGACAAGAGCACTCTAATAGTGTTGATTTTCGCAACGGGAGCAAAGGTTTCATCATAATCCACACCATATTTCTGGGTGTATCCTTTTGCTACTAGCCTGGCCTTATACCTGTCTACCAAACTATCAAAGTTGTGCTTCACCGTTTACACCCATCTACAACCTACTATTTTCTTCCCAACAGGTAGTTGCACAAGCTCCCAAGTACAATTTTTTTTTCAAGTGCATCCATCTCAACAGCCATTGCTTTCGCCCACTTCTCATCCTTCATAGCATCCTGCACTTTACTGGGAAGTGATACAGAGGATAATTGATTCACAAAGAACGAATATGGTTTAGATAATCTATGGGTAGACACATAATTTCCTATAGGATACCTAGCCTTAGCACTCAATAAAGGTTCATATTGCTTTGGTCTTTGACCTCGAGTAGTTCGTTCTGGCAAGACTCGTGTTTGAACTTGTGAATGATTAACTAAAGGCACACTACTATTAGACAAAGGAGGATTAGAAGACAAAGACAAAGTGGGTACCTCGGGTGAAGATGGGGCAAGAGAGACCTTTGGTGGAGAGAGGGAGACTGGAGAGTCTTCAAAAGGCAAATTTTCTGATTCTGGACAGAATGATCGATCGCTTTGTACCTGGTGAGGCATCCGTAGTTACTGGTTCCTTCTCCTTTGCCAACGATCGATCGCTGCTATCCAGGCGATCGATCGTCAACTCATGGATTGTTCGGGCCCTTTGGGCGATCAATCGTTGAGCATCTGAGGATCGATCGTTTCAGTTTCTGAAGTCCCTAGAGTGTGCAGCGATCGATCGTTAGAGGACGAGCGATCGATCGTCTCTCTGCCAGAGGTTTCTGTATTGCTAGGTGATCGATCGTTCAAGTAGGAACGATCGATCGTTGGACCTGCTGGATAACAATCTTCAAAGTACACTCCCCCTTGCTCCCTCTGAATAGGGGTCGTAGATGGCAAGAAATAACATGTCTCTTACTGTTCAAAATTACTGTTCAAGCCCTCCCCCGACGGGTTACTATTCCTCCGCCCGATCTCCGCAGTCCGGCCACCCCAGCTCGCGCGCCACCCAGCAATCGGCGCGTCTCGGCCTCCTCGTCATTTCCAGCTAACGATCGGCCCGGGTGAGCAACCGTGCGCGACGCAGCAAGCTCGGGAAGTCCGGCCACCGTGCGCGACGGCGCTCCAGGCATCGTCGGACTGGGCGCCACCCATCGATCAACTTGGTTTCTCCTGGCGGTCCTTTCTGTGCTAGTGGGTTCTGCCGAATCGAGCTCTTGAGCACGGATCGAAATCGTGTTCTTCCCGACCCGTTTCCACTGTTCGACCCGGATCCGACCCGGAGTTGACCCAACCCGGCCCACCTTGACCCGACCCGGACCCCGTTGACTGACCCAGACCCGGCCCACGTTGACCGTCAGTTAACCGTTGACCAAGCTGTTGACCAGACCGTTGACCCGATTTCCATAACTGCAGCGATGCGATCCGACGCGATCCTGCAGCGGTCCGAAGCGACTCTAATTTGATATTTACCACCTCCGGTAAATTAAGGTGAGTAAACCTCACAGTATTAATATTAAACATGAGTTTAATTTTAGTATATTATTATTATACGTAAATGATTTATGTGAGATATATATATATATATATATATATATATATATATATATATATATATACTTGGTGGGAAAGTGTGAAATACATGTATATATTGAGGAAATGATTACAATGATATTTGTATATTGGACTTATTGGGGGAAACGTGAGCTCGGATTTTTATTCACCATATTAGGGTCGTTTGAGCTAACTAGCAGTAGCGTGGGACGCTACTTTGCAGCCACTGAGATGGTTCCGACCCTTAGCCTGAGAGGCTGGGTCGTTTGAGCTAGTTAGCAGTAGCGTGGGACGCTACTTCGCAGCCCTGGGAGGTTCCGACCCTTAGTAAGCATGTGATTGATACTGTGAGAAACCGGGTCGTCATACGCTAGCTAGCTGTAGCGTGGGACGCTACATAGTAGCCACTGGGATGGTTCCGACCCATAGCCTGGGAGGCTCACTGTAACATCTGGGTCGTCTTGAGCTAGCTAGCGGTAGTGTGGGATATTGTTTCAGTAGCCCTGGGAGGTTCCGACCTTTAGCCTAGGAGAGGCTTAGGTCGTCTTATTGTCCACGCTGGTTTAGTAGCCCTGGGAGGTTCCGACCCGAGTCTGGGAGGCTTACTGTTATATGGTGGTGCTGACTTTCCCCTGATGTATCTAATATGATGTTATAGTTGATGAGAATGATGTTGATATTTATTATTTGGACTTCGGGAATATTTTCCTTTTATGAGACTTCAATTTATTTAATAAATTCCTGAAATCAGCAGAGTTTGCTATTCTATTATGAAAATATCTGAGAATGGGCCGATGGAAATGATATTGCTTGATTTAAGTTATTATTACTTAATTGTGAATCATACTTATTAAAAATATAAGTGTGACCCGTTTTGTTCCCAGTGGGAGGGAGATTGCGGTATGGGAGCAAAAGGAATTTTTGTTGGTTAATGGATTGGAATTTGGACATGTTTCGGATTTCCGAGGGAAATCCTGGGACGGGTCCTCACAGTTTACCAATACAAAGCATCTTAGCAGTTACTTTAGAACTAAGCTGGAACTGGTTGAACTTCTCATTTGTTTTAACTACTTGTTCTTGCAACAGAAGATTATCAAGACTAAGCTTGTCAATAACATTTTCATGAGTGATAACTTGTTGTTGTAATCGGTCTAATTCAGACAATAGAGTGGATCTTTCAGTTTGCCAGTCTTTTTTAGAAGTGTTGCAGGTAAGGATAGCAACCCTTTTCTCCAGCTTTCTCTTTTCTTTGAACCATGTTGCCTCCTTTTCAATCAGTTTCAGCTTCATGTCTGATAATATGCTTTGAGCACTGGCTAACTGACTTTCAAGGCTTCCATTTTTGTGAATAACTGAGTCTACAAGGGAGCATAGCTTTTCATACTTCTGATCCATGGAGAAGTCATCATAAAAACAGTTTCCTTCTGCATCACTCCCACTGTCAGTTTCAGAATCAGTTTGATTGAAACTTAGGCCCATTTTGGAATTGTTGTGCTGTGAGCAGAATTGCTTTTGAATTTGGTGTGAGCAGAATTGCTTTTGAATCTGTTGTGAGTAGAATCAACTAAGGTGTTTGGTAAGCTGTTTTTAAAAGTGCTGTGAGAACCAAAAAACAATTTTGTGTGTTTGGTGAGTTATAAGTAAAAACTGTTTTGGATTGGTATAATGACAAAAATGGGCATTCTTATAAATTGATATTAAAATAAATAATTGTTTATTTTGTATGTAATTATAAAATTAATCCACAGTATTACATAAGATTTCTTAACACTATAGTAAATAATTGATTATGATTTAATTAGATTAGTATATCACAATCTAAGAAAAAATAAATATTACCATTTGTTACAATTATAACTGATTCCTGCAAAAGCATCTCTTACCCTGCTTCTCCAAAATCCACTTTTAAGAGAATCAATTCTTCTAAAATCAGTTTTATGGGTTGTTACCAAACACTTAATATTAGACCCAGAATCACTTTTGACCCTAAAAACAGCTTGGAAAGCAATCCCAAACTGGGCCTTAGTCTGGCAACTAGAGCCAGATTCTTCTTCGGATTTTTCTTAGCCACATCTTCATCATCACTCTCATCATCACTACAAGATGCCCTCAGAGCTTTCTTAGCTCCACTTTGATTTTTCATGTTGCCACAATTAACAGAAATATGGCCAAAACCACCACATTCATAGCATTTTGGTTTGCAATTAGGATTTCTCCTATTGTTAGCAGGAAAAATTTTAACATCATTTTTGTTCTCAGAAAACTTGTTTTTTCTAGTCATAATTACTTTTTTCTCCATTTGAGTTTCCATTTCTGTATCTAAGGATTTTCTTAAATTCTTTGGTTAACAAACCAAGTTCAGAAATGTCATCACTAACCTCCTTCTTCTTTGATGCTTTGAGAGCAAAACTCTTTGAGCTTCTTGAACCATCATTGTTGTCTTCATTCAACTCAGCTTCAAATGCTTTTAGACTTCCAATGAGTTCAAACAAGGGATACTCCTCAAGATCTCTGGATTCATAGATAACATACTTCTTTATGGCAAACCTTTTGGGAAGAGACCTCAATATTTTTATAACAATATCCTCTTGTGAAATCTCCTTCTTTTTGTTGATATAACGAATACCACTTGTAATAACAATTACACGCTTGTAAAAGTGATCAACAGTCTCTTCTTCTTTCATCTGCAAGATTTCAAACTCGTGAAGTAATAGTTGCAATTTATGGAGTTTTACCTTTTTGTTACCTTCATAGGTTTTCTCTAGGGTCTCCCAAATCTCCTTTGAGATGTTGCAGTGTTTGACAAGTGCTCGATCGTCCTCAGATAAGGCAATATATAGGGCATTTTTTGCCTTATTCTCAGCTTCACTATAAGCAAGTTCAGAGTGTGTCCATTTATCAAAACTTTTAAATTTTACCTCACTTGTTTCTTCAAAAGCCTTGGAATCAATAGGAGAAGACCAGCCATGAACGACACATTGCCAAGCCCTTGAGTCTTGAGCAGAGATGAAAGCCTGCATCATCCCTTTCCAATCCTCATACCCTTCATCTTTTAAGAGTGGAGGCATATTGACTGAAGTTTGTTCCATCTTGTCCGAGATCAACACTATGTATGTATAGTGAAGCTGCTCTAATGCCAATTGAAAATACACAGAGAAACTGAAACTTCAGTGAGTAGTGATATTAGAACACAAATGGCTTTCACTGTGAAAAACACAGTGAGTGAATGTTTGAATTCAATCAACAATTAATGAAATACACAGATTGTTCTAGCTCTTCAACACAGCGGGTAATATACAAATCAGCAACTCTAAACACAGTTGCTTTAACTATCAAAACTAGTTCTTCAACACAACTAGGTTTACAGGATAATTAACCTACTCTAAACACAGTAGGATTTGTTGGAGATTCTTTGACACAATTTCAACCTCTTTAAGGAACAAGGACTCTTTGTTACAGCCTTGATCCTTCACAGGTTCACACACTCTTGGGCTGATTTCTCTACTTACAAAAAGTCCAAAGCAAGTTTAACTTCTCTCAAGCAACACCAGATGCAGGATGAGACGTTTATGTAGACTGAAACTTTTTCTTTTTCTCTCAGCGAAAACCAGTTCCTGCAACCATGAACAACCATCAAGATATATAGGGTAGAGTCCAAGAGAAGAATCTCTTAGACTCCCCCATAAACCGAGATCCTCACAACATAATGATGAATTAAAACTTATCTCTAAGGCAGAAGATCATTCCTAAACAGTTTCAATCTCTTATGTAATCAGATAAGATTTGGAAGGAAAGAATAACTTGTGAATCAGATATGATATCAGTAAATCAAAATCAAATAATAAGAGATCCAATATCAACTCTGGAGATTTACTGAATATTTTGCATTGAAGGTTCCGATACTCCTATCTTGACTAGAAAGTCCTACTTTGGATAGGGAAGCTAATATCTGTGAAACTATTGTTTAGGAATAAGTTTTTGTTATTATTAGATAATGTGTATTGTATTCCCTCAATAAAGAGAAACCTAATTTCTGGTACTCAATATGTATTAAATGATGGTTATGATTTCTCTAGTAATAATAAGTCTATGTGTTATTATTATAATTCTTCTTGTTTTGGTGATGCTGATCTACTTGATGGTTATTGGCATGTCAATTGTGTAAATGTTGTTGATAAAACACATGATATTTTCAATGTTTCAAGCTCAGTTGGTGTCAAAAGAAAATTTCAGCATGAAAGTTCTTCTTTTCTATGACATAAGAGATTAGGACATGCAGCAAGACAAAGATTACAAGGTTTAGTGAAGTAAAATATTTTACCTGCATTAAATTATGATGATTTTCACTCATGCATAGACTGTTTGAAGAATAAAATAACTAATCAAAGGAAATTCAATTCTAAGAGGTCTATTGTATTGCAAGAATTAATACATACAGATGTCTGTGGCCCTTTTATTGTGCAAACAATATGTGGAAAATTATATTTTGTGACTTTTATAGATGATTTACAAGATACTGTTATATTTATTTAATTTCTGAAAAATCACAAGTGCTAGATGTTTTCAAAGTTTTTAAAACTGAAGCGGAAAGACAAACAGAAAAATTCATTAAGGTTGTGAGATCAGATCGAAGTGGTGAGTACTATGGAAAATACTCAGAGAAAGGGGAACATAAAGGTCCATTTACCAAATATTTAGAAGAATGTGGCATTGTTGCTCAATACAATACACCATATACACCACAGCAAAATGGTGTGTGTGAGAGAAGGAATAGAACTCTCATGATTATGGTGAGAACCATGTTTTGTAGGTCAAATTTACCAAGATTCTTATGGGGAGAAGCTATCAAGACTACAAACTACATATGCAACAGAATTCCCAGTACTGCAGTGATTAATACTCCTTTTGAAAATTGGTACGGTCACAAGCCAACTCTGAATCATTTACATTGTTGGGGGTGTCCAGCAGAAGCAAGAGTTTATAATGGTGAAAAAGATGATAAATTAGAGTCAAGGTCGATCAGTGCTTATTTTGTTGGTTATTCAGAAAATCAAAGGATTACGAGTTCTACTGCAGATCAAGATATAACGGAATCTTTGAAACTCATCGAGCAACATTTCTTGATGAAGTGTTTGATCAGAGAGATGACTTCATGACAAGCAATGGAGTAGAAGAGCAATATTTTAATATGGAAGAATGTTTTGTTTATCCAGACACTATGAATCAAAGCACTGTTACAGAAATTGCAAATGATGATGTAGTTGTTGAAAATCAAATGCAAACAGCAGTAATTGAAGCACCAATTGGTCAAAAAGTTCAAACAGTGCCAGTTGAGCAACCAATGGAAGAACCTATTCAACAAGAGGCAGTAGTTGTAGATGATCCACCTATTTTGAGGAGATCACAAAGAGAAATAAAATCTGCAATACCTAATGATTATCACTTGTTCAATACAGCTGTTGAATTTAATTTGAGGGAAGAAGCTGATCCAACTACACTAAAAGAAGCTATGCAATCTGAGAAAAGTCACAAATGGAAGCTAGCAATGGAAGATGAACTTTTCAGCATGTCTCAGAATGGTGTTTGGACATTAACAAATAAAACAGAAGCTGCATCAAAGCCAATTGGATGTAAATGGGTCTACAAAACTAAAAGAGATGCAGAAGGCAAAGTAGAAAGGTACAAAGCAAGACTTGTGGCAAAAAGTTATAATCAGAAGGAGGGCATAGACTATAATGAGACATTTTTCCCAGTCTCAACCAAAGATGCATTTAGAGTAATGATGGCTTTAGTTGCTCATTTTAATTTGGAATTGCACTAGATGGACGTAAAGACAACATTCTTAAATGGGGACTTGCAAGAAGATATTTATATACTACAACCTGATGGATTTGTAGAAGATGAGAATAAAGTCTATAAGTTGAAAAAGTTGATTTATGGATTAAAGCAAGCATCCAGGCAATGGTATTTGAAGTTTGATACAGTGATTACTAGTTTTGGTTTTGAAGAGAACAAGTTAGACGAGTGTGTGCCATAGCAAAATCAGTGGGAGTCATTTCATATTTCTGGTTTTATATGTGGATGACATCTTACTAGCAAGCAGTGATATTGGTTTATTGAAATCTACCAAAGTTTTTTTGAAGAAAAACTTTTATATGAAGGATATGGGGAAGCACACTATGTACTTGGTAAAGAATTACATTGATAAAGTGTTGAAGAGATCTGTAATGGAAATATGTAGGTCTGGCAATGCACCTATTTCTAAGGGTGATAAAAGTCAGTGTCCCAGAAACAATCTGGAAAGAAAGAATATGGAGAATGTGCCTTATGCAGGGCTGGTAGGCAGTCTCATGTACGCACAAGTATGCATAAGACCAGACAAGTTTTGCAGTGAACATGCTTTCCAGGTTTCAATCTAATGCTGGACAAGAACACTGGGCTGCAGGCAAGAAAGTTTTGAGGTATTTGATGGGAACAAAAGATCATATGCTGGTGTACAAAAGAGTTGAAGATTGTGAATTGAAGATGAAATGTTACGCTAATGCATCATACAAGCAAGATTCAGATGATTTAAAATCTACTTCTGTATACATTTTTATACTTGCAGGTGGTGCAATCTCATGGAAAACAAGTAAGCAAAGTTTAACTGCCACTTCAAAGTTTCAAGTAAAATATATAGCTATTTTTGAAGCTACAGGTCACGCTGTATGGTTATTTTGTTTCTAGAATGAAGGTGGTTGATTCAATTGAGAAGCCTCTGGTGATTTATTGTGATAATGTAGCAGCTGTGTTCTTTTCAAAGAACAATAAGAAGACATCTGCTTCACGGAATATAGATGTGAAGTATTTTTCTATTAGTTAAAGTGTCAGAGATGATGAAATTGAAGTGGTGAAGATTGGTACAAGGGAGCAGTTGGCAGATCCTTTGACAAAGGCATTGTTGGAGCTTTTGAAGATCATGTAAAAAATATGGGAGTTTTAAATAGCTTTGATGATTAGCTATGAACTTTATTGTAAAACATTATCATTAAGTACAATATATGAATATTCTGCAATTGTTGATCTTTTCAACATTCATTAAGTATTGCATATATGTATACTAGAATGATTTTATTTTCATTCATACAAGTATATATACTTTCAGACTTTACTGATATAATATCCGTAAGATATGCATAACTTTTAGCCATCTGGATCAATATGTTTCAATTCAATCATTTATGAGAAACATGTCTTGTATTAGTGGTAATCTATGCGTTTTGGTTGATCATCTTGTGATTATAAGGGACTGTTAATTTTTCAGTTTATCAGAATCTCTTATAGTTCATTATGGTTAAATCAGATTGGCAAGATTTTAAAAAACAAACTTGTAAACTGAGTTCATATGCGCAACTCAAGAAAATTTTGTTTTAGATATATACTATATATAATACTAGTTCAGTGGGAGATTGTAATATTAAGCATGGTACATAGCAGCAAGAGAACTAGCATTATATATACTTGTATCTGTAATAGATTTTTTTATACGACCCGAACTTCGAGTTACCTCTTGATAGTTTTATTTTTTATTTTTACGTTCCAGGATTTGTTTTCACGATTCGAAAGTTCTAAAAGTTGACTTTTAAATAAGTTAACCCGACGGAGAATTTATTTCTCGACGAGATAGAAGACGTTGAAACGAGTTCATGGACATGTGATACGTTTAATTTGGAATTCGTGTGAAAAAGTTACAACGTAGAAATCGGTAAATTGCCATTTTTGGACAAGTATAAATAGTCGATAGAAATTTCCCGAAATGACAACTTTTCTTTTCCCTTTTTCTTTTCCCTTTTTCTTTTCTTTCCTTTTCTTCTTTTTCTCCTCCTGTTCCCCCCGACGCGACGCGACACCACTGACACAGTCGCACCTTCACCTAGCTCCACCGTCCGGCCACCAAACGGCGCGCCACCGGTGTCGTTCGACTAGTCTCGGCTCCCTCTTTAAGTCTGTGGCGGTGGCGCGGTGTGAATCACTGCCGTTCGGCTGGTTGAAGCTCGAGAAGGTTCAACTGTGTTGAACTGGTAACTTCCTCCTCTGGCCATGGTTCGGCCCGATTCTTAGGGGGGATTGAAGGTCTCGACTTGTGCAACAAGTCCATGAAAGGAATTGATCTAATTCGAACCAGGTCGAGGGGTTACTCGACGTGACAAGAGCTCAGAATAGCAGCGCGCTCGGCCGTACTGTGAGTGGATTTTATTTTAAATAAATGCATGCCTAAATTTTTTAATAAAATACAGTTTATTTTAAATAAATGATTTCTGAAGCATGATAGTTCATATAATTTTATGATATTGATATTTAAAGTGAATTATGGATTTGGGTTATATATTTACTATTATTTTAAGTATTTCATAATTTTATCCGGAAATGAGATTTCTGGAAATAGTATGTTTTAATCATTCATATTTGATCTTTCTGATTAAGTTTTATATGAATTTAAATGTAAAGACCGAAAATGAGATTTCCGGAGATTTTATGTTTTCGCTATTTGTGATTTTACTTGTTATATATATATATATATATATATATATTTTTTTCGATATTATTTTACGGCATGTGGGACATGTTGTATATATATTTTCTTCGAGACTATTATGATATATTTAAGCCTCAGATGTGCGGTCGGGGACCGTACTGATCTATGTTATATAAGGGGAAGCGTATTTTTGGTTTTGTTTTTAGATTTTCATCATATCAGGGTCCATATATATATTGATGCTAGCTAGCTTAGTCACCTGAGCACATGCGAGGTGACGACATGGCCACATAGGTTAGATTCACCTTGGTGGTCGACGTGTACAGGTTTAGCGTGGGACGCTACAGAGTCTTCGAGGCTCGACCCTTAGCCTATGAGGCTTAATATTAAATGGTGATGACATTCCCCTGTTCTATTATATGACCAATGGGATTGGTCATGATATTTTATTATTTAGATTTCAGGAATATTTTCTCTTATGAGACTTTCTGTTTTTTAATAAATTCTCGAACGAGCGGGGCTGGGTATTTATATGACCAATGAGATTGGTCGTGAAATGTTATTATTCGATTTTTCAAAAGTATTTTTCCTTGAATATATAAACAAAATATCATTTGTTTATTTGACATATCAGCGGGGCTGATTTTTAAATACTATTTTCCTAAACGTAGGACGTTTTATTAAAATGCATATATTGTGGTTTTTATTTATAAAATATTAGGAAAGTAATATGATACTTTTATTTAAAGTATTATATTAGATTATTTTATTTTTATCCACTCACTCTAACGTTTTTAATTTACTTTCCCCTGGGCCATTCGTTTTAAATCGCCCAGTTTGTAGACTAGTTTATTTGAGATCAAGAGTACTCGTAGTCGAGGCATAGTCATCGTCGTCTTTGCTTCCACTCGGTAGGATCAATTGATCCTTTTACATTTCTATTTTGTATTCCCAGTTCATTATTAGATTGCTCTGATTACCTGTGAGTCAATTGAGTTGTGATTGTATTTTTTGTTGCAGTTGTTGTGATTTGGGGAGCATATGGCTCCAGGTGTTGAGGTTGGAACTTGAATTAAAAGTGTTTTTATTTATTGCAGGTTTTAGAGTCGTCCATCTTAAGATTGACTTATCGATGTATCGATAGAGTTAGTCTTAAGGTGGTCCCCGCATGGTCTAATTTGGGTTTCATGGTGAAATTCGGGGCGGATCCTATCAGTTTTAATGAACTTAGGATTCTAAATTTCATTGAACTACACATGTATTATTAATGTTATCAAGTTAATTCTGTGTAGTTGTGTTTGTTTAGAATTTGAAATTCAAATGAATACAGGATATTAGGAAAAAGATAAGTTTAAGACAGTTCCTTGATGGAAGGAACTGTCATGTAACTTCCATAATGCAGTTAGAGAAAATCACTCTATAAATATCTTTCTGATCTCTACTAGAACACTTACGTTTTCTCATTTATTTTCTCATTACCAAAGAAGATATCAAGGAGTGAATCTATGAGAAGATTGAATGGAATCAAAAACTGGACAACCAAGTCAGTATTTTAGTCTATATATTTGATTTAAATATCTGTCATAATTTTATATATTTATAGTTATGAGTTTATAATAAATATAACATCTTGAGACCTTCAGGTCCCCAAGTCCCAACCAAACAAAGGGTTATTCTTCAAATCTACTTATTTGGGGTCTGTGATAAAGAGATTCTCAAAGCCCAGACATGGCGAGCAGGCTCAACAAGACAGCCCAACCACAATTCCCTTGGGTTTGAAATCTTTTGTCCTCCATTCCCAAAAAAAACAAAAACTGTCTTTTGTCCTAATATTGTGCGTGTGAAAAACCACAATTCCCGTGTGAAAAAATTCTTACAGATCAAAATTGATACAGGGTCATCACCGTATTTTATCTGATCTGATGTTTTTCTACCTGAATTTTTCATCACCGTATCTTATCTGATGATACAAGGACATCTCCAACACATCTAAATTAAGGTCTCTTACTTAGAACTTTCCATCTCCTACACATCTAAACCCACTATTTTATTAATTCTACATATTGTAATGTGATAATTAACTTCTACCTCTCTAATTCTTTAATGATATATAAAAACAATTAATAAATATCTTTGATTACAAACAATGAGTTTAGTTGTATGAGGGTGTCGAGAAATTCTGTCGAGGAGATATAGTGACTAGTATGCAAGGAGATCCGGATGAGGGTATCGAGTGATTTCCAAGTGGGGAGTATTCTTCTCAAGGAGCATGCGGATGATAAATAATTAGTTTCTCGAAGTACATCCTCATATAAGGAGATATACCATTGAGACAAGTATGGGTGGAGTGATATACCTTAAAAACAATTTAGAAGACGTTCCATGTTCCAACTACCTGAAATATCTAAAATAAAATGTGAAATAATAATAACTTTAAATTAAAATAAATAAATAAATTTTTTTATCAAATTTTGTATCATTAAAATACAAATTAAAAATTGTATTTGATTCTTAAAGCATAATGCGTAAACATATATAACAAATTCAAAATCCTGAAATATAATATATAACTATAATTTAGCCCTAGCGGATTGGAGACGGTCAATGTCACATTAATGAATAGTACTGATTTGCAGGGCTAAAATTTAGTGTCAGAACTATTTTTAGCCTTTTTGGTTAAAGTTGGTCTAAGAAGTCACCGTCTTACAAAAACTTGATAATGAGAATTTTCAATCACACGTACTCTTATTTTGCAAAGGAAAGTTTAGATAGGTTTCCTCTTCGATATTGTAAACATTAATTAGATGCCCTAAAAGTATTTTTTTAACAAGCAATGTTAGTCATATTTTAGTTAAATTTTAGCCAAAATAGCTAAAAAGTCATTTTGGCTAGCCACTTTAGAGATAAGTCTATACCAGTTCTCTTTATTTTAGTTTGATTTGAATTTAAAATATTTATTAAATGAATACAAAGTAGTTTAAATGTATAGATAAATTATATATAATTACATATAAGAAATGTATTAAATTTAAATGTTTTAATTTTTAACCATCACGCTCTCTAAATTTGGCTAGCGAAATAGCTAAAAGTTAATATAAAGTTATAATAGAGAGTCTGGTATAACTGCTATTTTTTTACAAAAAGCTAAATATACTATCTAAAATAACTAACAGGTTATAATAGAGAATCTGTTGAAGATGCATTAAAAGTATTTCTAACACTCCTTTCGGCCAAATAAGATTACTTGATGCTATAATTTGCCTTGACTTCACTCAGACAGATGATCAATAGTTTACAATTTTTCTTCCCAATATAACTTTGGTTAAATAATTATTAGTGACTAGTTTAACAAACTAACATGTATATAGCATGTATCATGTTATATCTCCAATATTAAATCAGGCGGGTTTAGAATTGGAGCCTGGAAGCTAATTTTGCTTTCGGTACTTGTTGTACACCAACTACTTGGCTCCAACTAACAAAGCTATATCAATTTGTACACCAAAGACTTAAAAGTCGCTTGACTTGGAATCATAACGTGTATAATTCTCCAGTCATTTCATATAAAGTGCCGCGGAGAAATGCGAAAAATCCGTCTATTCGTGTTTCCTATTTTCTCAAAGCACACGCTATTGCTAAAAACTCCACTCAACCAAATGACACGGCAATTAACAAGTCCAGTTTCAACATTATAGATTCAAAGCGACAAAGACTTTGACTCCTTGAAGTGTATGGAACTCCCAAAGTATATCCCAAAAAAAGAAGAACCACAATTGCCGAAAGTAGATGTGTGCAATCAGCCTATAAATAAAGCCTACCGGATTTAATAGCTATAACATACTTTGTAGTCTGTACACCCCAAGCAAGATAAACAAAACCCATGAGATCCTCAACTATAAGAGAAGTATGCCCTCTAGTTTGCATCCTTTTCTTGTACGTTCACCTCCTTTCATCACATAACTACTTTCCACATTTTGCTTCTGCTAGTTCAACTACTGAAGCAGAGGCACTTCTCAATTGGAAAGCTAGCTTTCAAAATCAAACCACCCACAATAACCAGTTCAAGGATTGGATATACTTTTCCGCGACTAATACCAATGCCACCAATTCTTCTAGCATCCCCAAAGAAAACGGAAACCCATGCAATTGGACTTGTATTTCATGTAACGCAGCTGGAAGTGTCACCAATATAACCATTGTCAGTTCTGGCATACAAGGTACGCTACATGAATTTTCATTCTCATCTTTTCCCCATCTCGAATATCTCGACCTCAGCGTCAATAAACTCTTTGATGTCATCCCACCTCAAATCAGTTCCCTTTCAAAACTCATTTATCTTGACCTCTCCAATAACCAATTTTATGGGAGAATTCCACCAGAAATTGGTCTCCTTAGAAATCTTACCTTCTTATATTTATACCGAAATAATCTTTTTGGCACCATTCCAAAAGAGGTAGGGAACTTGAAATCTTTGGTGGATTTAGAGTTGAGCCACAATCAACTCAGAGATTCAATTCCGACAACATTTGGTGATCTAACCAACCTCACCACTCTTCTACTGTATAGAAATAACCTCTCTGGAACCATTCCAAAAGAGTTAGGAAACTTGAAATCTTTAATGGATTTAGAGTTGAGCCACAATCAACTCAGTGATTCAATTCCGACAACATTGGGTGATCTGACCAATCTCACCACTCTTTTTCTCCATTCAAATAATCTTTCTGGCACCATTCCAAAAGAGTTAGGAAACTTGAAATCTTTGGTGCATTTAGAATTGAGCCACAATCAACTCAGTGATTCAATTCCGACAACACTGGGTCATCTGACCAATCTCACCACTCTTTTTCTCTATTCAAATAATCTTTCTGGCACCATTCCAAAAGAGTTAGGAAACTTGAAATCTTTGGTGAATTTAGAGTTGTGCCACAATCAATTCACTGGTTCAATTCCGACAACATTTGGTGATCTAACCAACCTCACCACTCTTCTACTCTATGGAAATAATCTTTCTGGCATCATTCCAAAAGAGTTAGGAAACCTTAAATCTTTGATGTATCTACAGTTGAGCATCAATCAACTGAGCGGTTCAATTCCGACAACATTGGGTGACTTGCATGACTTGAAAATTTTAAATCTCCGTGACAACCAGCTTTCTGGCTCCATTCCGCAACAGCTAGGGAATATCCAGAAATTGGCAGCGCTGCAGTTAGCTACAAACCAATTTTCGGGTTATTTGCCATCGAGCATTTGCAGTTCTGGGGCGCTCACAAAATTTTCAGCATCATCCAATCATTTAATTGGCCCAATCCCAAAAGGCCTGAAAAACTGTACTAGCTTAGTCAGAGTTCACCTTGAAGGGAATCAATTGACAGGAAACATATCTGAAGACTTTGGCTTTTATCCGAATCTTGATTTTATAGATTTGAGCGACAATCAACTCTATGGTGAAATCTCACCAAATTGGGGACTGTGCCCAAATTTAACAACCCTGCGAATAGGGGGAAACAAACTTACTGGTTCTATACCAGCTGAGATTGGAAATGCAACCCAAATTCAGGTGCTAGATCTTTCTTCAAATGGTTTAGTTGGGACTATTCCAAAGGAGTTTGGGGGATTAACTTCAATGTTGAAGCTGAAGTTGGATGGCAATCAATTTTCGGGTCGGGTCCCTTCAGAGCTGAAATCATTGATTGATCTAGAATATCTTGATCTCTCAGCAAACAAATTCAATGGTTCAATTCCAAGCTTTGTAGGTGACTTTCTCAAGTTATTTTACTTGAATTTAAGCAACAACAAGTTTGGTCAGGCAATTCCATCTCAGCTGGGGAGGTTAACTCAGCTGTCCAAACTAGATTTAAGTAAAAACTCACTTGACGGTCAGATACCAGCAAAAATGAGCAACATGCAGAGCTTAGAGATACTCAATATATCCCACAACAATCTTTCTGGTTTCATTCCAAAAAGTATGGATGACATGCATGGGCTAACGTATGTTGACGTATCCTACAATCACTTGGAAGGTCCCCTTCCCAACATCAAAGCATTTCTAACTGCTTCTCAAGAAGCATTGCAAGGGAACAAGGGGTTGTGTGGCAACTCAAGTTTCCTGCATCTCTGCAACAAAGAAAGCCCAAAGAAGGACAATAAACTTGTACTTATGATTATCTTTCCTGTTCTCGGAGCACTTGGACTTCTAGCCTTTATATTTGCTTTTGTTGCAAAAAGGAAAAAGAAGCATCAAGATCAACAAGAAAATAACAGTGATAAAGAAATTTCTTTAAGCATATTAAAGTTTGATGGGAAGACGATGTATGAGGAAATTGTAAGGTCAACAGAAAATTTTGATTCTAAGTATTGCATTGGAAAAGGAGGACATGGAAGCGTCTACAAAGCAAATTTGTCAACTGTTTACATAGTAGCTGTGAAGCAACTCCATTTGCCCTGTGATGATGACAAGAATCTTCATAAGGTATTCTTGAATGAAATCATGGCACTAACTGAGATGCGACACCGGAACATTGTGAAGTTTTATGGTTTCTGTTCACATAGGCGACACTCATTTTTAGTGTATGAGTATCTTGAAAAGGGTAGTTTGGCTGCAATGTTGAGCAAAGATGAGGAAGCAAAAAAATTAGGATGGAGTAAAAGGGTGAATATTGTGAAAGGTGTAGCTCATGCCTTGTGTTACATGCACACTGATTGCTTGCCACCAATTTTACATCGAGACATATCGAGCAAGAATATTTTGCTGGATGCAGAGTATGAGGCATGTGTTTCAGACTTTGGAACAGCTAAGTTCTTAAACCCAGACTCAGCTAATTGGACTGCTCTTGCAGGCACATACGGATATGTTGCACCAGGTACGTAATGCAGTTTTTATTTTATTTTATTTTATTTATTTTGGTCCTTTTTATATTTTAAGGGACCTTTCATTATGTTCTTTTCTATATGTTCTGAATACTGAATTTGTTGCATAGTGTAATTTGTTAAGCTTCCATTAACACATTGTTATCTGTATTTACTAAGATGTGAGTATGTGACTGAAAATTTTCTTTGCTTTCTGAGCAGAGCTTGCTTATACAATGGTGGTAAATGAGAAGTGTGATGTATATAGCTTTGGAGTGGTGACATTGGAAATAATTATGGGAAGACATCCTGGAGATCTTCTGTCATCTCTATCCTCATCAACTGCATTTTCAGCCATTGAAATGCCAATTGTGGAAGTTTTGGACCAACGCATATCCCCTCCCACTGGTCAAGTTATAGGGGAAGTGTTCTCTATTGTAAAGATGGCATTTTCATGCATGAATTCCAATCCTCAATCTCGTCCAACAATGAAACAAGTTTCTCAACAATTGGAAACTCAAAGGCTGCATTTATCAAAACCACTAGATGTGATAACATGTGGTGAATTGCTTGCTCTCAATGGCTTGACTATTTGAAACTGAATATCAAAGAGTATGCTAGCTTCTTCCTACATTCATATTTCACTCTGCATGTCTTATTTCCACTATAATGATCGTCTTACATGTTACCTTTTTTGAGTACTTTTGTGACTAAAATATAAAAAGGTATTTCATTGGAGTTCTCTTATTTGGGCATCAGGTTGGATTATGAGATTTCGGCTGCTGGCTCATCGAATATCTTGGAGGTACTTGAAAGCTGTGTTGAATTGTTTCTCAAGCTATTAGCATTTCTTTGGGTTGTTTTTCCTGACTTTTCTTTGCTTTGTATTATTTGGTGAGAAAGATTTTGGCATCGTCATTCTTTCTCTCTTGTAATATTTTTTTCTCATTCAATAAAATTTCGAGTTAGGGGATGGATTAACCCGTAACTCGCTTACCCAAAACAACTAAACTACTTGTGCGCTAACATTATCAAAACGGATTTCTTTCGTTTATGGTTAATGGAAATCAAAACATTTACATATATTGTGTATTAGTTTTAAGTATTAAGTGTTCAAGATAGGAATTTGTAGAATCCATTGATTAAATCTTGGTAGTTTCAATTAGAGTTTAGGTTTCATTTAAGAAATTCAGCAACACATACAAACAAAGCCTCTTTGGAAAAAGAAAAAAGAAACAAACAACAGCCCTAAATTTGATACAAGATGGGTATATCCCTAATCCCATATGCATGTTTAATCAATTGTTTTCTTATTAGGTTCTGAGTTTCTGTTGTACATATACAAAACAAGGTGACGCCCGCAATAGCCTAATCGTCAGATAAATATATAGTATGGAAAAAGATGCAAATGAATCGATGAGTACTTAGCGATAGTTCATGAACAACTCAATGGATTCAAACCAAATGGAAGGTTTTACGATTAACATTACAAAAACAAAGGGAAAGAGATAAATTAGTTAGAGTACTAACTTGATAAACAATTGAAAGAACAAACCAGTGGCTCATCGATCGGCTTTGAGATATCTTCACACTTCCTCATTTTCTGCAATAGGTCGCTGCCCCATGCTGTTACCTGGGCATACTAGCTTTGGGAACGTCTATGGGCTCAGGCCCGATGAGTCAGCTACTTGTCCACCAAATCAAGACATATTCATGTAAAACCCGGCAAGGCTGCAACTAAATTATTTTTTTTATCAAAGTTAGGTAGACAAGTCAAATTCTAGATAATGCAAGCTAATTGAAAGAAAATGACATGGTGCCAATTTAATTCCCATTACAGTTGCAGAAGAGAAAATCATATGCTGAGAAATGTATCAGCCATAATGTGCTGAAAATGGCAATCAACTATGTATTTCAAACATTATTCAATCCCAGTGATATTTTGAAATGATGAAAAGAATGATATTCCAGAGCCATGAGCAGTTCTCTTTTCTGCCTACCAACAAAGCATACGAGGAAAATATTACTTTAGAAATCTCCCAAAATGAAAATTGAAAATATGTTTTATTAGTATTTTGATTACCGTGATTTGTTGGTAGACACCAAATAAGGGTCGAGCTAGTGACCCGCAACACGGTAAAGGAAAGCCTAAACTAACTTGTCTTGATTTCCTTTGGGCTGCAACCCAAGTAACCTTTTAACGTAGATCCGTCCCTGCTCACACAAATGATCGATAAGCATGCAACCCAAGTAGCCTTTGATGTAGATCTTTCTCTGCTCACACAAATGATCGATAAACTCGACTATCGTAGTTGTATAGTTTCAAATTCTTTTCCCTATAACTTTTGTTAAACAATAATGAGCAGCGGCTAGCTTAAAAAGTAGTGACTAGCTTAACATTTTAAGACAGGCTAGAGAATATATAGCATGCATAAATTAGTTAAGTTATATCTCCAATATTATTAATTCAAAGGCTGGTTTAGGATTGGAGTCTGAAAGCTAAATTTACTTTCGGAATTGTTCTTCATCGACTTCTTGGCTCCAACAAACAAAGCTTGTTGCAATCGCCTTACTGCAATCGTAACATGTGGGATTGGATATCCTAACATGTAGTAATTGATGCACATAACCCATCAATTCTATCAGACTCTTGTCTAATAATTTTTCAAAGCACATGCTATTGCTAAAGACTCAGACTGAACCAAGTGATACGGCAATTAACAAGTCCGTTAGACTATGTCAAAGTAGGTCATTGTCAATGAACCAAGTTTGGATCAGAGACTCATTTTATAGCCACACCACAATTAGAAATTCTATATTTTGGGGTTCTGAGAAATGCAAGAGTGACATTTCCAGTCCTTAATGATGATGTTATTGCTCTAGTCTCTGCCTTATCTTTTTATACTTATAGATGAGCATAAGGATTTCAGTTAGTTGTCAATATACTCTTAATCCAAGCTCTTTATTTGTTTTTGAACTTTAATGGAATCTCTGTTATGTCCAAATAATCAATTGAGGAAAGAAGATATGTGTAATCAGCCTATAAATAAAGCCTATTGGGTTTAACAGGTATAACATACTTTGCAGTCTCTGTAGCAAAATAAACAAAAGCCATGAGAGAAGTATGCCCTCTAGTTTGCATCCTTTTCTTGTACGTTCGATTCACCTCCTTTCATCACATAACTACTTTCCACATTTTGCTTCTGCTAGTTCCATTACTGAAGTAGAGGCACTCCTCAATTGGAAAGCCAGCTTTCAAAATTAAACCACCCACAATAACCGGTTCAAGAATTGGATATACTTTTCCGCGACTAATACCAATGCCACCAATTCTTCTAGCGTCCCCAAAGAAAACGGAAGTCCATGCGACTGGTATTTCATGTAACGCAGCTGGAAGTGACCAATATAACAATTGTTAGTTTTGGCATACAAGGTACGCTATATGAATTTTCATTCTCATCTTTTTCCAATCTTGAATATTTTGACCTCAGCGTCAATAAATTCTTCGATATCATCCCACCTCAAATCAATTCCCTTTCAAAACTCCTTCATCTTGACCTCTCCATTAACCAATTTTCTAGGAGAATTCCACCATAAATTGGTCTCCTCAGAAATCTTATTTTTCTCTATTTATACCGAAATAATCTCTCTGGCACCATTTCAAAAGAGTTAGGGAACTTGAAATCTTTAGTGGATCTAGACTTGAGCCACAATTAACTCAATGGTTGAATTCCAACAACATTGGGAGATCTGACCAACCTTAATACTCTTTTATCTCCATAAAAACAGTCTATCTGACATCATTCCAAAAGAGTTTAAGAACTTGAAATCTTTGGTTGATCTATAGTTAAGTACCAATCAACTTAATGGTTCAATTCCGACCACATTCGGTGATTTGACCAATTTTACCACTCTTTATCTCTATAAAAATAATAATCTATCGGGCACCATTCCAAAAGAGTTAAAGAAACCTGAAATCTTTGATGGATTTAGAATTAAGCACCAACCAACTTAATGAGTTAGTGGTTCAATTCCGAAAGAATTGGGTGATTTAACCAACCTTACCACTCTTTATCTGTTGAAAAATAACATATATGGCATCATTCAAAAGAGTTAGGAAACTTGAAATCTTTGGTAGAATTAGTGTTAAGCACCAATCAACTTAATGGTTCAATTCCAATAGAATTAGATAACTTGCATAATGTGAAAATTTTACATCTCCGTGACAACCAGCTTTCTGGCTCCATTCCGCAACAGTTAGGGAATATCCAGAAATTGACAATGGTGGAGTTAGATACAAACCAATTTTCGGGTTATTTGCCTAAGAACATTTGCCAAGCTAGATCTCTTATAACCTTTACAGCAGGAACCAACCATCTAATTGGCCCAATCCCAAAAGGCCTGAAAAACTGCACTAGCTTAGTCACAGTTCACCTTGAAGGGAATCAATTGATAGGAAACATATATGAAGACTTTGGCTTTTATCCGAATCTTGATTTTATAGATTTCAGCGACAATCAACTCTATGGTGAAATCTCACCAAATTGGGGACTGTGCCCAAAGTTAACAACCCTACGAATAGGGGGAAACAAACTTACTGGTTCTTTACCAGCTGAGATTGGAAACGCAACCCAACTTCATAAGCTTAATCTTTCTTCAAATGGTTTAGTCGGGACTATTCCAAAGGAGATTGGGAGAGGGGGAGATTAACTTCAATGGTGAAGCTGATGTTGGGTGGCAATAAACTTTCGGGTTGTATCCTTCAGAGCTTAAATCGCTGACTGATTTGGCATATCTTGATCTCTCGGCAAATAAGTTCAATGATTCAATTCCAAGTGATGTAGGTGACTTTCTCAAGTTATTTTACTTGAATTTAAGCAACAACAAGTTTGGTCAAGCAATTCCATCTAAGCTGTGGAGGTTAACTATTGAAACTAATGAGAGAATGAGGTATGGTTTTGAATGTATTTTTAGTATATTATGAACAACGTGTACAAAGGGTTAAATACAATAGAAGAGATCTGGTTTGTGAGTAAGGGATCAAACCGGAGACTAAAGCTAGGAAGAAACTATTGAACAATACATCACAACATGACATTTGGATTGAGAAACATCAACACTACTTGATAGCTTGTAAATCGGACTGATTTGAGGTGAGGCTTGCTTGGCGGAGAAGGCAGCTCACTCTTGAGGAAGAAACCAGCCACTAGGGTTTCAGACATAACCCCGCATTTAATACGCAGCTCCATGAATGCAGCCAGGAATACGACCAGAATACATGGAGAAAATCCTAGTATATGTTAACAATTTTTTTCCAAACCTATTTGCCTACGTGAATGCTTGATCATCTTTATGTGCGTGATCAAGCTCTGGTTTACATGATGCTATTTTTAGAGTTTATGTATGCTATTTTTATGTATACTCAATTCACTATTTCAGGCCACACTACCAGAAAAAAGGCTTTTCCCGACGAAATAAAAAAAAACGGCCGACGAAATAAAATTTTCGTCGGCTATTCCCAAGAATGGCCGACGAATTTTTTTTTCGTCGCTAAAAAAAAAATTCGTCGGCTATTCCCATGGAATGGCCGACGATTTTTTTTTTTCGTCGCTAAAAAAAAAATCGTCGGCTATTCCCCTAGAATGGCCGACGATTTGAATTTTCGTCGGCCTTTCTCTGAAAATTTAGCCGACGAAATTTTTTGGAAGTATGGCCGACGAGTACTAGGTTTGATTTCGTCGGCTATGATTAAAAAAAAAAAAAAAAACAGCTTCCATTTTCTATCACTATCGACAAACCATTGCTTCGTCCTTCAAATGCAAATGTGTCGTGAAATAAGATATGACCGAAATAATGAAATACGTCTACGGTTGAAAAATGACAAGATTCCGAAAAAATCTGTGTGCCGAATGTTGCGGTTAACTGTTTTTTACTTCCGTTTTTCTATGGGTAGCCTGACGGTCGGTAAATATTTTGAGGAAAATTTTTATACGATTAGTTGCGTCTCATCGATTTGAAACTATTATCTGTTGAAGGTCAGGCCAAAAAACGTCATTTAGACAGGCCAATTACCATTTCTAAGCGTTTAAAGGGTTGACTCACCCGGTTGACCGTCCCGATCGAGCCTTTAACGTTGTCAGATGTAGTTGGATTTTTTTTCATACATGTATTTAATCTTAACGGTGATATCTGACGGTTGGAATAGATTTTCCAAACTTTTATATTCAAAATTGGAACATATGCACTAATGTTCCTTAACTTGTTTACTAAGTGTTTAAGTGAATGTATAGTTTCAAATAGTTACTATACGTACACTCTTCAAATGCAAATATGTCGTCAAATAAGATATGACCGAAATAATGAAATACGTCTACGGTTGAAAAATGACAAGATTCCGATAAAATCCGTGTGCTGAAATAATGAAATCAGTCAAAACCCGGTTTACTGCAGATTTGGCGTCCGGCGTCCGAATGATGATTGTGATACCATTCCGGAAAGGGAACGACGCCAGGAATCAAACTCGTAGCTTTGCTACGACGTGTGGGCTTTTTCGGGCTTTCGAGTTCGTTTAGGGCCTCAAAACGGCAGTTTAGTATGTTTTCATAGAATAGCCGACGAAACATTGTAAATCGTCGGCTATTCTCTAAGTTTAGCCGACGAAAATTATATTTCGTCGGCTAAACTCCTTCGATCCGCTTATTGTCCACCGTTGGATGACTCAGATCCAACGGCTGCTGATTTTCCAAAGCATAGCCGACGAAATATTTGAATTCGTCGGCTAAACTCTTGCGATCCGCGCCTTTTTATTGTCCGCCGTTGGATAGGTCAGATCCAACGGCTGTTGATTTGCCAAAGTATAGCCGACGAAATATATTAATTTCGTCGGCTATTCTCTAAGTATAGCCGACGAAATATATTAATTTCGTCGGCTATTCTCCTTCTAAATCTTTTAAATCGCTTCCTCCCGCCTTTTTTCTCTCCTCCTTCCCCCCCCCCCTCCTCCGGCCTCCTCCTCCTTCCCCTCCTCCGGCCTCCTCCTCCGGCCTCCTCCTTCCCCTCCTCCTCCTCCTCCTCCTCCTCCTCCGGCCTCCTCCTCCTCCTCTTTCCCCTCCTCCTCCTCCTCCTCCGGCCTCCCCTCCTTCTCCTCCTCCTCCTCCTCCTCCTCCGGCCTCCGGCCTCCTCCTTCCCCTCCTCCTCCTCCGGCCTCCTCCTTCTCCTCCGCCTTCCCCTCCTCCTCCTCCTCCTCCTTCTCCTCCTCCGATCCGGTATTTTTTTTTCCTCCTCCTTCTCCTCCTCCGATCTGGTATTTTTTTTTGCCCAAAATGCAGTTATAGCCGACGAAATTGACATTATTTCGTCGGCTATAACGTTAAAATATTAATATATTCCGACGAAATGGCCGACGAAATAGCCCAAATCGTCGGCTATACTTCCGAACAAATAGCCGACGAAACCAAATTTCGTCGGCCATACTCAAAAATATGGCCGACGAAATCATTTTCGTCGGCTATAATTCGTCGGCCAAGGTTGGAATGGCCGACGAATTGGTTTTTTTCGTCGGCCATTGGTATTACCGACGGGCTTTTACCGACGAATTATAGCCGACGAAATTTTCGTCAGTAGAAGGAATAGCCGACGAAAATTTGGAATAGCCGACGAAAAAAATTTCGTCGGCTATTCTGTCAAAGCTGGTAGTGCCATGTGTTGATCAAGCTTTTAATATTTTACAAGAGTAGATTTAAAATCATCTAATGTGAGTTTTGTTTTCTTTGTTTTGCAGGTGCTAATGCCCTTTGGATGGTTTTCTAATATGACCTTATTGGATCTAAAGGCCATCGGAATAAACTGTAAACTGCTTAGGGGTTTTTGCCGGAACATGCATCCATTGTACTGTTGAGGCAGCCATATGAAAGATGAAGCTCAATCATTGCCACTACAATGCCTAGACTGAAGCACCTTGAGCTAGCATACAATTTGAAGGTACATGATTGTCCTCCCATGGTTACTCATGAAGTCCAAAGAGAACGCATGGAATGATTGATCCGAGTTTGGAGTTAATCTGGTGCAGTTGTGGATTTCCCATTTCAACTAGGAAATATTTGGGTGTAGAAATCAATTCTTGGTGATTGAATCGGATGGATATTTGACTAAGGGATAATGCGGAAGCCTAGAGTTCAAATGGAGATGAAGTTCTTTTTGCTGCGTGGTATTGAGACTTGGTGTTCAAGTTAATTAACTTGGTGATCAAGTAGTTAATTACTTGACGTTGTAGATTAGTGAGTCTTGGTTTTCAAGTTATTATGTCTTGATTGTCAAGTAACTACTACATATGTACTAGTATATATATGTGGCCGGCTCTCTTAGAAAAACACACAGAGAGAGACAGAGAGGTATTCGGAGAGAATAAAACAAGAGAGAGTTCTGAGAGAAACAGTGTTGTCTAAGTGTCTTGAAGAATTGTGTTTACGACTTAGTGTCGATTTGAGTGTGGACTTAGTGTCCTTAGTATTGTGTGGACTTAGTGTCTAAAAGATCAAGACTTGTGTAGTCTTCCGTTGCAACCTCAACTTGTGTAGTTGACAGAAAATTTGTAACTCAGTATCAAATTAATAAGGTTACATGTTTTGTTGCTATATTCATTTTTTCGCTGCATATATCTGTTTATATTGTTATTCTCGTTCTATCTAATACTTTCACAATTATATCGACACACAAGGGGCTCTTGAAATACCCCAGAGCTGAGCTGAGCTTGAATTATTCTACTTGAGAGGGTGTGGGGATCTCGACCTTGATGACAAGTTCTTTGGGCAGAAGTTCCCAAAATTGAAGGTTTTAGGGCCTGACGAGGACCTTTACTATGATGAGGACTGGGAAAGTTACATTAACGAATCAGAATTCTTTTCCAAAATGTCCATCTACCAATCTGAGGATCTCTCCGACGACTATTTGTCTGACTGATAACTGATCTGATCAACTTCTTGTTGCTGGTTGGCCACTTGTTCGATCGTTGGCCCCTTTACCTCTAGTCTTCCGTTATCTTTTGCACCACAGAACACGTCTTTTTAGTCCATGTCCGTGAATCTTTGTTGTTGATATCCATTATCTATTATCAAGTATTGTTGTGCATGCTAAGCCTCTGGACCCTTGCCCCTCTACACAAGAACGGCTGCATCAATGGTCTAAGCATGTCCACACGAACCCCAGAAGTGAGTACTTATTTGAATGAATGATGTTGTCGGCTATTTCAGCCTGCCAAGTCTCCTACACCTGATTTGGGATATCTGCAGAGACTGCAATGACCAAAGACTACCAAACGGCCGATGCCATTGCTACTCGCTATCAGTAAATTACACTTACTGTTTAGTAATATACATGTGCTTTAACCACAACAGGCTCATTTGGTTATATTGGGTCCTACTTTTGATTCGGTGTTCTCACATCTTTTGTTCGAACTCTTCATTCCCTTAATTTAATTGTTGAACTATAAATGTAGTCAAGGAAGGGACTGCAATGTGCTGTTGGATGTCCGGGTTCCTGATAGATTAGTCTTTGGGTGTAAGAAGTTTTTAGAATAATCTGAAAGGAGGGTGTCAAAAAAAAAACGCATACATGTGTTTTGTTTTTAATTTTAGTATTTTCTTTTTGAATGTATTTATCAAATGATTTATTAATATAAAAAATAAAACTTACAAATTTTGTAACAAGTAAGAACTTGCCACAATCAAATGAATAACTTTCAAATCAGGAGAACTACCTGATTTCAAAGCAGACTTAGGTAATTCATGGGACACCGTAGTGGCTTGACGATAAGCATGTTGGAGTATAGAGCTGGACACTATGGCCTCAGTTTTAAGTGTCATATCATATAAGTAAACACAAATTTTTATTTTTACTTTTTTCTTCTTGCCAAATCATAATTTTATAACACTAATTTTAAAATTTTTGTCTTTCGTTTTAGATTTTGGAGGTGAATAATGATGGGATTAATCAAATTGATTTAATTTAATTTAATTTTAATATATTTTCTAGATTCAAATCAATATTTTAAATTTTCTAATTACTCTGTAATTTGTTATGGATTAATCTCTACTATATTTATTTTGGCAAGAAAAAAATTACAAACCAATTAAGAAGAAGTAGAATTTCGATAATTTAATATTCGATAATTTCGATAAATTAATATTTTATATCGGTTTTAAAATAAGAAATTAGTGTTAAATTAACACTATTTTAGAAAAAAGGACTATCCACTTTTGAAAATTAGAAAAAAAACATCTTCTTTTTCACTTTATAAATAAGGGCATTATTTTAATATATTTATTATAAAAACCTCTATTCTATTTCACTAAATTATAAAAAAAAAGGCTGTTTTTAATTTTGTTTGTGACTATAATACCCTTTTATTGTTTTTTCTTTTTCTTTTTTAACATGATCCTATCATAATACTCTCTCTCCATAAAGATTTTCTCCCCTCTCTCTCTCTCTCTCGAGAGATCAATAGCTATTACATTCAGAACCTGTGTGTCACTGTGTACTTAGCTTATTATCTCTCTCTGTGTGAGCTCCGATTTGAACCGAAGGTTTGTTCTTCGGCGACGGAAATGTCGTTTAAGCGAGTAGAGACGACGCCGTTCTACGGCCAGAAGCCTGGTACCTCCGGCCTCCGCAAGAAGGTTCGTATCTAACCTCTCTCAATTTCTGATCAAGTGTTTCCGAAGCTCGATCTATGTACTTACAACATTTGATTACTCTGTTCGTAATTCGATTCGGTGAATTTTCGCATTGTTTTCGTTGATTTCGTATTAGCAGATCATCGGTTTAGTGATTGAAATTGTTGCATTTTGATTTGATCTAATCAAATCTGTTGCTGCATGTGTATAGTTTTCGATCAATTGTGGTTGTGCAATTGGATTAGATCATATTTGTTGCACCGGAATGAGAATTTGTTTAAGTTTAAGTTGAAAAGGATACTAGCTTTGTTCTGTTTCAGATGAAAGATTGTGCTGATCACTCTATTATGTGCTTGAATTGATGAGAATATATGTTCTCGCTAGAGATAATGCTTTAGACAAAAGAAAGAGATGAATGTGGAGTAGAATTTCGCTTGCGAAAATGCTAACGAGAGATGTCGATTCTTATAATGTCAATGTTTAGTGGTTGGTCTTAAGAAAATATGGAGCCGATTGTGTTCAATATGTTCCATAAGTCCATGACGAGCCACAGTTACTAGATTCCCTGTAGATCTAGTGTTCTATGAAAATGAATATGCTAGACAATGTTAGCTGCCATGGCTAAATTAAATATCAGGAGTAATCGATCACTGTTTCATGGCTTTGTATAGAATTGCGTGGTGGCAGATGCATATCTTCTTAAGCTAAGTACGCCATTGAGGTGTACTGACTTTTTTCAGTATTGTATTGTATGGTACTTTTCAGGTGAAAGTTTTCATACAACCCAATTACCTGCAAAATTTTGTTCAGTCAACGTTCAATGCTCTTCCAGCAGATCAAGTTAAAGGTATATAATGTATTCTTTTCTTCTATTCATACTTTTTAGGAATAAGGCTTCATATGGGTGTTGCATGATTGAATCTGAATTTAAAGTCAATTATTGCTAATAAGGCACGAGAACTGGTGTATGCATGTCTGTTTGATTTGGCAGGGTTATGATTGACCTTCCCTGAGAAATACTTTGAGAAGCTTCTGTGTCTGTCCATCAACAATCTCGGCACAGACGAAGGTGCGCTTACTAGAGTTATTACCACCAGGGCAGAGGTTGACCTGCATCGCATTGCGGAAGAATACCAGCGCAGAAACAGTGTTCCTTTGGACCGCGCAATTGAGAAGGACACTTCTGATGACTATGAGAAGTTTCGTCTGGCACTGCTTGGACATGGAGATTGCTGAGCATTGCTCCTATTCCCAGAATAATCATTATGCAGACTGCAGACAGTTCATGTTATTTGCCATGCCTCGTCTTTGCTTGTATTCCTCTTTGTCATGGTTGTGTGGACTCTATTCTATTTTCTTGCTAGTCTGGCTATAGTAAGATTATGGATATGAGTTGGTGTTATTTATGGATTGAGTTCTTGTTATTTATGGAATTACTTCCAGTTCTATATGTTAATTTTCGATTCCTTCCCCTCTCTCTCTGTCTTTTTTTTTTTTTTTTTTTTCAGAAAATAATTAGCTAACTAAGTTTGGTAAGTTTACAAAGGCTCTGTTTATTTAAATTTAACTCGTTGCTCAAATGCGGGAGCTATATGTATAAGTTTCAGCTGAGGCAGCTGGTGTTGGCAAAGCAAATTCATATGTTAATAACTATCTTACTAACTATCTAACTAACTATCATTTTAGTAACTATCTAACTAACTCTCATCTTACTAACTATCATCTCAGTAACTATCTGACTAATTATGCTAGTAATTAGTTTCTATATGACTAACTTTTGATAATTATCTGACTAATTATGCTAGTAACTATGTTAGTAATTATCAAAGTAACAGTTCTTGTTTGTTCAAAAGTTGAGAACTGTCCAAGTAACTATCACAGTAACTATGAAAAATAAAAAAAATATAGAGACAGAAAAGCAAGAGCTTAAAAATCGAAAGCAACTGAACCAACAATGAAAAATGCATGACACAATGCAGCGTGCCGCTGCACCGCACCACGGTAACCTAAATATCAAAGTAACATTTTTTGTAACTATCTTACTATCTATCATTTTAGTAACTATCTTACTAACTATCTAAGTAACTATCATCCTAGTAACTATCATCTTAGTAACTATCTAACTAACTATTATTTTAGTAACTATCTTACTAACTATTTAAGTAACTATCATCTTAGCCTAAATATCAAAGTAACATTTTCTGTAACTATCTTACTAACTATCATTTTAGTAACTATCTTACTAACTATCTATCTTACTAACTATCATCTTATTATCTTAGTAACTATCTTACTAACTATCTATCTTACTAACTATCATCTTAGTAACTATCTGACTAACTATGTTAGTAACTATCAAAGTAACAGTTCTTGTTTGTTCAAAAGCTGAGAACTATCCGAGTAACTATCTGAATAACTGTTAGTAAGATAACTATCTTACTAACTATCTAAGTAACTATCATTTTAGTAACTATCTTACTAACTATTTAAGTAACTATCATCTTAGTAAATATCTAACTAACTATGCTAGTAACTATGTTAGTAACTATCAAACTATCTGACTAACTATGTTAGTAACCATCATTTAAGTAACAATCTCACTAACTATATTACTAACTATCTAAGTAACTATCATTTTAGTAACTATCTTATTAACTATCTAAATAACTATCATTTAAGTAACAATCTTATTAACTATCTTACTAACTATCTAAGTAACTATCATTTTAATAACTATCTTACTAACTATCATTTTGGTAACTATCTTACTAACTATCTTACTAACTATCATCTGAGTAAACTATTCTGTGTAACTATGTTAGTAACTATCTTAGTGTTTGTATTGGCATTGCGTAACTGTCATTGTAACTGTGCTGATAATTATTTTCTATTGAGTAACTATCTTGGTAACTGTATGAATAATTTTGTTGATATTGAGTAGTTGTCTCGGTACTATATTGTTATTGAGTAACTATCTCGGTAACTATATAGTTAATAGTTACTCAGATAATTACTTGAATAGTTACTTAGATAGTTACCATAAACAATGTATTAGCCACTGAAGAATGTGACTCCAGACCATAAACTAACCCATGAAGTTGAGTACTAAAACTAAACATTGCTTCTGAGGCACAAACAATACGCAAGAAAATGTCACTGCATTGGCCTTAACTTCACTGCTTCTCATTTCCATAAAAATACCAACAGCATTACTGAACTCTACCTTTTTAACATATCCATGAAGCATGACATTCCACAATACAGATTCTTTGTGGGACATTTGATCAAACAAGCGGCGTGCATCATAGATACAACCATTGTTGACATACAATTGAAGTAAAGAACTACCAGCATATGCATCCACCTCAAAACCCATGAACTGCATTGAATCGTGCACAGCTCTACCCAATCTCACATTATTCAGACCACCACAAGCCTTAATTACGCTTGGAAAAATGTAGTTGTCAGGTGAAACTCCAGTAGCCAATATCTTAAAGTAAAACAAACAAGCCAAAATTGAACCTGCCCTTTAGACTAAACCCTCTAATCATACAGTTCCAAGGAAAATTATATTTCAAATCAAGCTGATAAAACAAGTTCTTCGCATCCACAACACTAGCACAATGGAAATACAGGCCTAGGAGCTTTGAGGCGATATGAATATTTCGGATAAGCCCAAGTACAGTCTTTGCCCTGTCGGGCAGATACTCCAGTAGATTTTCCCATTTTTGCATCCTACATAACCAAACAAGCTAATGTATGAATTATAAACTCAAACATGATCAAACTGCTTTGGAAGCTCTCTCTGAAATTAAACCTCCAGAATCATCGACCGGATCTCGTCCTCCTTCGCCGGATGGCCGAAGCTCTCCATGATCGCGTCGAGCTCCGACGACGAGATCTTGCCGTCGCCGTTGAATTTCTTGAAGACCTGCTCCAGCTCGGCGATCTGCGCGCGCGTCGCGAACGAAGGGGAGCGCATCACCGGCGGCGAAGAGGTGGCGGTGGCGGGGAGGTGGGGGTGGATTTCTTCTTCGGGGAGGAGGGATTTGAAAGCCATAGTCGGAGGATTTAGGAGAGTGAGAATTTGAAAATGAGATTTGTGTGATTGGATCAGTAAAATAAGAGAGAGAGAGAGAGAGAGAGAGAGAGAGAGAGAGAGAGAGAGATTGGGGTTTAATTTCAGAGAGAGGAAGGTGTTGGGGGAGGGGGGGCTGGGATTTAGAGACGATTATGTTTCTGTTTTAATTAAAAGAATTATAAATGAGAGAAGCAGTGGCACACTTGTAATTTTTTTATCTTTTGAGGACAGAAGATTAATATGGTCCTTTTTTATAATTAGTCTAAACATTATGCCTTTTTTATAATTTTAGACCTTTAATTGCCCTTTTTTATAAATACCCCTAAATAATTTTAATAAATTAATAATTTAAATTAAATAATAATTTTTAAATGTATTAATTTATAAAAGCTTAAGAGGCAGCACCGTGCTATATAATAAACTCCGACTCTGAGGCTCTGAGCAAGAAAGGAGATTCGGAACTCATTCACTTCTCACTCTCAAAATCTCAACTCTTTCCGCAGGTAAATTTGATCACTTGGGTTTCAATGGAATTATCAATTGTAATTTATCTCTTCGTTTATATTGAGAGAAATGTGAATCATGAAATGCATATCTAAACACCTTGATTTTAATTCATACTTCTCTGATTAGTGAGTGTTAAGGGGTACTTTTGATTTTGGTGATAGTAAAACTTGGGTCTGGTTTTGTAGTCGTTACGTTCTGCTTGCTAAGCATTGATCTTCCTACTTTTGGGTAATCACGATCGACTTTGATTAGTTGGGTTCTGATTGCGTGTGGGTTTCACCACATTTGCCGAGTTGTGTCGACGGTTTATACTGAGAGAAATGTGTGATACAGTGCACTCCTAAAAACATATGAATTGAACAACGTTGTTAGTGTAGCAGAAGGAAACTGTTTGAATAGGTTAAACTGATTCAAAACATAGATGAAATGTTTTGGAAGTGATTTATTTGTTCACTTGTTTCTTATATTTCAAGTAGTTTTAATGATTTTTCTTTGGTTGAATTGGGGTATTATAGATACCGCTGATGGTTAAGGCACTGGAATTTGTATATGGATCGACGTCCTTGAATGTTCTTTGAACTACAACAAGGAGGATTCTTTGAACTGCAACAAGGAGGATCCTTAATATTACATAGCAACTGTTACTATATGAGTTTGACAACATAGCATACTTACATGGCAGGGTGTCGGTCATTTTAGCTTGTCATTTGGAGGATAAATGATTTTTTAACCATCAAAACATGTTATTCTTTTCAGCAGTTTAGAGGGGGGGGGGGAAGCTAGGTAGAGATTCACCCCAATCTGCTTCTACCACTTGGTTGATATGAATTGTACTTGTTCGTAGCTGGTCTCAATTTGTAGTCTTTCCCATTTGCTTCTTGGCTAGTGTAAACATTGATTTCCAGTTTGTGTTTCTCATTATCTGAAGGCAGATAGATGGAAATAGCAAGTGATGTTCGGCATTGGGATGGCTTAATACCTGAGGCATTGTGTCTAATATTCAACAGCCTTTCTTTTAAGGAGAAGCTAACAGTGGTTCCAATGGTTTGCAAACCATGGTGCAAGGCAGTTATGGGGTCGGATTGCTGGCAAGAGATAGACATTGAGGAATGGAGTAATGAATGTCAGCCGCAACACCTTGATCGCATGATTTTAATGCTTGTTGCAAGAAGTGGTGGATCAATGAGAAAGCTGTGTGTTTCTGAACTCCAAAACGACATGACTTTCTCCTTCATTGCTGAACAGTAAGCAGAAAGCCGTTGTATTTCATATTTCATCATCAAAATAATATTTGCAAACCAATTCTTTCAAAATTTAAGGTTACCTAATAGTGGATTTTATGTGAGTCCTGTTTTGTTTGTTTTGCTAGTGCTAATGCCCTCCAGACCCTGAGACTTCGAAGAAGTGAAATGAGTGATACAGTGGTAGAACTGACTATTGGAAGGTTTTTAAATCTCACCTTCTTGGATCTTAGCTACTGTGGTAAAATTGGCTGTCGTGCTCTAAAGGCCATTGGATTAAACTGTAAATTGCTCATGGGACTGTGCCGAAACGTACATCCATCATACTCAGCAGGAATCAATATGAATGAGGAGGCTCATGCCATTGCCACCACAATGCCTAGGCTGAAGCACCTTGAGATGGCATACCATATCATCAACACACAAGGGGCTATTCAAATACTGAAGAGCTGCCCTGAGCTTGAATTCTTGGATTTGAGAGGATGTTGGGATGTTGAGCTTGATGACAAGTTCTTTAGTAACAACTTCCCAAAATTGAAGGTGTTAGGGCCTGCTGTGGACGACTGCTATGATGAGGACTTGGATTGTTGCATGGGTAGTTCTGATGCTTCTTCTGAATGTTCCCCCTTTGAATATGAGGATCTGTCCGAGGAATGTCTCTCCGAAGATTATCTGTCCGACAGATAACTGATCTGATCTTTTTCATGTTAAGCAGCAACTCTTGGTAAAACTTGGTTGTTGGCCCCTTGTTCACTGGCCAACGCCCTGTATATTTAAACTTTTGTTATCTTTTACATCACCCTTTTTTCTTCTTCAATTTTAGTATCTTTGTTGTTGGTATCTTGTTAGAATCAAATATATAAAATGTATAATCACATAAACTAAAACAACTATGACAAATTTAGGATCGATACATATATATAAACTGTATTGAATATGAAGATGTGTAGAGATACAAACTAGATAAACTACTTCCTTCCATTGTTCTTCTCCTAGATTCACCCTTAATCTCATTTTGTTGATGGGACAATTGAATAGAGGCCTGGTGCTCTAGCAGGGATTAATGAAGGTAATTTACTTTATATCAGAAGAGCGGTTAAGATAGTTCCATCCATCAAGGAAACTGTCTTGTAACATGCTTATCTTAATCTGTTGTATTACTCTAAAATAAACCATACCTATTTGAATTCAAATTCAAACAGATTGCATAAATAAAACTATTTTCGATTACAAGTTTTAATCAATACACTGACGTTATACATGAATTCTAAAACTCTTCACAATATCAGCTTACACCAAATGCTGATGTCTAGTTTCATAAAGTCTTGCAATCTCCCACTAACTAGATATCATGCAAAATTAACTTGCATTTGTAGAGTTCTCTTAAGTGTGCACAAGAGTTCAAGAACATCATCTGTTTTTTAAAGTCCTGTCAGTTTCACTAAACTGCATTGAACCATAGAAAAGTATAATGAAGTAGAAAATCATTAGTTTTCTATAATCACAAATACGGCCAGTAAAATCACAAGAAACTACCTCAAGTATGATTTTGTGCATGTTTAATTTATATACAGTAATCGATTTGTATAACATGCTTGATCCAAAATTATTTTCAACTAGATGGAAAGCTGCATTATCCTATTGAGTATATCAGCATCAAGTCTGCATATGTACATAATTTTACTTGTGCAGCAACTTTATGTTGAAAACTAATTTCATACAAATGACAAAAGTCACATGAAAATTTTTCAAATAATTGATTAACTGAAAACATATTCAATACTAGATAGTACTTAAACATAATATAATCATACAAATGCATCATATATTCACAACCTATTTGGCTATTCTCATGAATAACCATTTAGGAATATAAACATGAATGAGATATTTAGTAATAGGCAGATAATCACGACCATGTTTTAGTTTTCTATAGTAGGCTAGTGACTAAGTTCAGAAGACTTGGTTCAAGAAACTCAAACTCAACCATTTAATTGTCAAGGTATTGATACATAACTAGATAGCATATATGATCAATTCATTATGCATGACTATAAGTAGTTTTACCTGAACAACCACATCTTTTGGCATGGCAAAATAATGAAAAATAAAACTTTCAATAAGTTTCGGATGCCAAATAATGCACAACAAACTACTTAACTTAATAAATGATCAAGACATATGACATCATTGAAGGAAATAGATCTATAATAGAGATTATAAATAAACTAGTGAGTCAATGCATCATAACAGACATATTGTTAAGCCCAGATCTATCTTTAATTCCAGAGCATGATTCATAATCTCAGTGTATTAAATAACTAAACACCAATACATAGATAAAGTACAAAATGATAAAAGTAATATTTCAATCCTAAGATTAGTGCAATATCAAATGAATCTTGATATACTAGCAAAAATTAAAATAACTAAGTAGATGAAAATAAACAATTTTCACTCTCAATCCTTTACGATCAATATATTGTTACTGTATTTAAGCCTACATAGCTTAGCAATCAGTCATTTATGTTCTGGAAATTAAACTAAATACCAAAACTGTATGTCCCAAATGTTTGTTCAATTTTTGAACGACATTATAATGAATGCATATGCACATATCAAAAACTATGATATTTTCAAGAAATTGGTATCATTTGTGACACACTTATCTCTAACATCATCTGAATATTAATTGATGCATAAATGCAACTCAAAAGCCAAATGTCTGAACACTGACGTCTTTGGAAATCAGAGTCAAATTGAATTTTAAGCTTATTCGAATTAAAGTTTTCTGTTAACAAATGATTTAGTTCATGCTACACAACAACCACTGTGATGGCATGAAATATAAGCTGCATGAGATAACCAATAAAACACATATAGCTTGCATATAACATTGTACACACGGCTACTTTGGTAGCATTATGTAATACAATGAAATAAACATCTTTAATTCACATAACTATGTATACAAGCCTACTATGGCAGCATAATGTAAAACATAGTTAATGCAACAGTGATGGTACTTTTCATGTATACATATCTTAAAGAACAATTAAATCAAGTTTCAAGCATATATTAATAATGAAGATAATAAATTCAAATGATCCAAACTCTGAACCTTATTCATTCATATTGTACCATGCATTTATAAATCACATACATATGGCAGTAAAATCATAAAACTGATTACAGCAATATAAGACTGAAAAGTTACCAAAATCATAAGTCAGAACTACCATAAATATACTCCCACTGTTCTTTTACCTTTACTAATTAAAATCAAACAACAAAAGAATCTACATATATAGATTAATAATGAAACTTTCACAAAATATACAAGTCTCAGATTTGAAGGGAACTACAATTTCAGACAGTCAAGTTCAAGTCTATAAAGAAAATAACTAGAATGATAAAAACACACATATTTATATTTCCCCCTGTTTTTATTATTCTTTGAATGAGAAAACTGATGACATACAGGGAAGAGTAGTACAAAATCATACTTGAATGACATAACAAAAATTTGCAATAAATATATTTTAGATGGAGCTTGAAATAGAATTCGAAACAGTAACAAGTATCTAAAGGTTACCAATGAATACTGCGACATAAATAAAGTTTCAAGGAATTAAACAAAACCTTAATCAATGAAAATTTGTGAAACTAAAATATTGGAGTCTACTATATGTTCTCTTATATGTTCTTTACTAGCAACTCAATGTAGAATAGAAACTAAAAGTGTAAGAGTTATGTACATATCATAGATCATATAAAACAGTTCAATGTCACATTTCACCTTCTCAAAACTTGATTCATTTAACAGTTCAATTCAATTTGAATTATGCTCAGTGGAAAGAGTTTTGATGATGGAATGAAGTTGATCAATATATATTCTAGTGTCTCATAATACCAGAATAATTTTAATTTCCTAAAACAAATGAAATTCATAATTGAATGTCATTTAACTGAACTTGTATGTATATATATGTACAAAATGAACTCTCTGTTTTTAAGACCTGACATTATTTGTAGAGTACTCATGTCTAATAGTTTTGAATGTTCACTCAACTAATATACACAAGAAGATTATGATGAAATTGAAAATAGTCTTATGCTATATCACTACCAGCTTTGACAGAATAGCCGACGAAATTTTTTTCGTCGGCTATTCCAAATTTTCGTCGGCTATTCCTTCTACCGACGAAAATTTCGTCGGCTATAATTCGTCGGTAAAAGCCCGTCGGTAATACTATGGCCGACGAAAAAAACCAATTCGTCAGCCATTCCAACCTTGGCCGACGAATTATAGCCGACGAAAATGATTTCGTCGGCCATATTTTCGAGTATGGCCGACGAAATTTTGTTTCGTCGGCTATTTGTTCTGAAGTATAGCCGACGATTTGGGCTATTTCGTCGGCCATTTCGTCGGAATATATTAATATTTTAAAGTTATAGCCGACGAAATAATGTCAATTTCGTCGGCTATAACTGTATTTTGGGCAAAAAAAAAATACCGGATCGGAGGAGGGGAAGGCGGAGGAGAAGGAGGAGGCCGGAGGAGGAGGAGGAGGAGGAGGCCGGAGGAGGAGGAGGAGGAGGAGGCCGGAGGAGGAGGAGGTGGAGGAGGGGAAGGAGGAGGAGGAGGAGGAGGGGAAGGAGGGGAAGAAGGAGGAGGAGGAGGAGGAGGAGGAGGAGGGGAAGGAGGAGGCCGGAGGAGGAGGAGGAGGCCGGAGGAGGAGGAGGAGGAGGTGGAGGAGGGGAAGGAGGAGGAGGAGGAGGAGGGGAAGGAGGGGAAGAAGGAGGAGGAGGAGGAGGAGGAGGAGGAGGGGAAGGAGGAGGCCGGAGGAGAAGGAGGGGAAGGCGGAGAAGAAGGAGGAGGCCGGAGGAGGAGGAGGAGGGGAAGGAGGAGGAGGAGGAGGAGGCCGGAGGAGGAGGAGGAGGAGGAGGAGGAGGAGGAGGCAGGAGGAGGCCGGAGGAGGGGGGGGAAGGAGGAGAGAAAAAAGGCGGGAGGAAGCGATTTAAAAGATTTAGAAGGAGAATAGCCGACGAAATTAATATATTTCGTCGGCTATACTTTGGAAAATCAACAGCCGTTGGATCTGAGCCATCCAACGGCTGAGATCAAAACGGCGCGGATCGATGGTGAATAGCCGACGAAATATATTAATTTCGTCGGCTATTCTCCTGGTCAAACAAGAAAGTCAAACCCCCTAAACGCTTAAAAACGGAAATTAGTCTAGTTAAACGACGTTTTTCGGCCTCACCTTCAACAGATAATAGTTTCAAATCGATGAAACGCAACTAATCATATAAAAATTTTACAAAATTGATTTAACGAACGTCAGGCTACCCATAGGAAAACGAGAGTAACAAACAGTTAACTGCAACATTCGGCACACAGATTTTGTTAAAATCTTATCATTTTTCAGTCGTAGCCGTATTTCATTATTCCGGTCATATCTTATTTGACAACATTTTTGCATTTGAAGAGTCTACATATAGTAACTATTTGAAACTATACATTCCCTTAAACACTTAGTAAACAAGTTAAGAAACATTAGTGCATATGTTCCGATTTTGAATCTAAAAGTTTGGAAAATCTATTCCGACCGTCAGATATCACCGTTTAGATTAAATACATGTATGGAAAAAAATCCAACTACATCTGACAACGTTAAAGGCTCGATCGGAACTGTCAACCGGGTCAGTCAAACCTCTAAACGCTTAGAAATGGTAATTGGACTGTCTAAATGAAGTTTTTTGGCCTGACCTTCAACAGATAATAGTTTCAAATCGATGAGACGCAACTAATCGTATAAAAATTTTACAAAATTGATTTAACGAACGTCATGCTACCCGTAGGAAAACGAGGGTAAAAAACAGTTAACCGCAACATTCGGCACACAGATTTTATTAGAATCTTGTCATTTTTCAATCGTAGCCGTATTTCATTATTTCGGTCATATCTTATTTCACAACATTTTTGCATTTGAAGAGTCTAAAATCCAAAACAAATTAGAAAACTTAAATCTTGAAAACATAGTAAATTGCCGTTTTGAGGCCCTAAACGAACTCGAAAGCCCGAAAAACACCACACGTCGTGGCAAAGCGACGAGTTTGATTCCTGGCGTCGTTCCCTTTCCGGAATGGTATCCCAATCGTCATTCGGACACCGAACGCCAAATCTGCAGCAAACCGGGTTCTGAAAATATAGACATATAGCCGACGAAATTGATTATTTTCGTCGGCCATAGGTGAAAAAAAAATTTCGTCGGCTATTCTTTCAGAGAATGGCCGACGAAATTTAAAATCGTCGCCTATTGGTAGGAATAGCCGACGATTTTTCTTTTTAGAGACGAAAAAAAATTTCGTCGGCCATAGTTTGACTATAGCCGACGAATTTTTTTTTTACCGACGAAAAAAAAATTTCATCGCCTATTATTGGAAATAGCCGACGAAATTTTATTTCGTCGGCCGTTTTTTTTTTTTTTCGTCGGTAATACTGTTTTTTCTGGTAGTGTATATGCCTATTCAATAGCACTTTATTATGCCAATATAGTTGATTTCATACTAAATGTTTCATCAGCACATTCAATGTTTTGAAATATTCATTCATGGGACTACTGTGGCAGCACAGAACATGATGAACTTCATAATGAATCGAATCTCAGTAATTTGAAACAAGCATATAGTATTCAGAATTTCTTTAATATTTATGAATGTCTATTAGACATGATTTATGCATATGGATATTGTATGCGGATTAAAAAAGATTTCCAGATATCGTTTTAAAAAAAATTCGTCTTAGTAGCAAGATCATGTAAATCATCATGTACATTCCCAGCTAGCCTGACATAAATCAGATGTAATCTTCATATCAAATAGAGATTCTTTAGAATGAAAAGATATCATATATAGGAGTCTGCCTTTGCCTAAAGTTAATAATATAAACTTAAAATGCTGATATCAGAATTTTGTATGATTGACTCTTGACTTTTGAAATTCATAACTAATCCCAGAAAATTCTGTTTTTGGGTGATTCCAATTCCATATGACTCTTTAAGAACAATGCTATAATTCTTAAGAAGGAACTGACCTCAAAATCCCAGTAAATCTGTATAATATTGCAGAGGTAAGTGACTTACTCAAAATTCCAGAAACACTGAAAATAGTTAAGATGCTCTTCTTGGGCCAAAAGATTTTAATCACTCAATTTGCCAACCAAGAAAAGTTCTGTAATTCCTAAGAAATATTCAAAGGGTGTAAGGCGGGTTTGAAAACATATCAAATCAAACAAGTGAATAATCTTATGTCCCCACAATGCAATGCAAATATGTCATGTATAAAAGGCATAACCATATTTTTCTCTTATTGCTTACAGTGACATTAACATGAATAGACACAAAATTATATATATCGAAATGTATACGTAACCATAGATAATATTTTAGCGCAAAGTACAACAGTGAAGTTAACAAGTATTTGCAATCTCATAATTCTAGAAAATAAAAGAACTAGGGTATAAATTAGTTTTTCAATCTAGATACTCAATACTTGCAGTTAAACAATGTGAGTTTAAAACCAGATTAATTAATGGTTTAGAGGAACAGACAATATGTCTGATTTCTTATGCAACTCTTCAAGGTTCATTATCGTTTAACAATGATTTCTCTATTCATCAATTATAGTCCAAAGTTATCTTCAACACATATATACCAATGAAACAACCCCCACATTATTAATAGACCAGAAGGAAAAACCTTCTCATAATAGTAAGGGAAGATTTTATCTCTACCTTTAGGTAACCGATAGCTAAATCACAAGCATCCTTTATCATAAATCAATGAAGTTGCATCAAATAAAATGCTGTAAGTAAATAACATCATGATAAGTCGAATAGAAGATTCCAATCACATAGAATATCAATCCCATACCCAATTAGATAGTGAAAAAAAAAAAAAATACCTGGAAAGGAAATACAAGCTATAGAGAATGGAGATTTAAGAGATGCATAATGCGGAAGAATTTGGATAGGTAATACATATTCTCATACGCACAGAAAAGGCTTGATCGACATCAACTTAAGAAGGCAGTATTTGGTGATCAATAGAAGTGATTAGTGCATAAAAGATGGCCCAGGAATTCAAATTGGAAGGAACCAATTCCCTACAATAAGATTGCCACGAATCCTCCTCCATCATCCTATTATTAATTTAGGAATCCCAAGAAGCCCAAAGTCTTCACCAACCAAATCGTTCTCTTGGAAACAAAGATGTAGAATTCCTATTAATATTAGTTGGTTGTAGAAAACAGAGTGCGTAAGTGATCGTATTTGAGCTGACTGAAACAGAAGTCGAAAACGATGAGGATCGTGGTTGGGAGTCAGATGACGTCATGGCTCATGTCCATTCCTGGTCTTGAGTGCGGAAAAATGAAATGGTATTCCCCTGTAAAACAAAAACTTGCGATAGAGTGTTTCTGAACCTATGACTTTACAAAAATGTGTTTATGTAATTTCATATATACCGCAATACGCCAGTATCAGAAATGTGTTCTTATGGATCATTGTAACGGTATCAATCCTAATTTGAGCACAGTTGGCTCTGATACCAATTGTTAGAATCAAATATATAAAATGTATAATCACATAAACTAAAACAACTATGACAAATTTAGGATCGATACATATATATAACAGTAAGCAATATAAACTGTATTGAATATGAAGATGTGTAGAGATACAAACTAGATAAACTGCCTCCTTCCATTGTTCTTCTCCTAGATTCACCCTTAATCTCATTTTGTTGATGGGACAATTGAATAGAGGTTTGGTGCTCTATTAGGGATCAATGAAAGTAATTTACTTTATATCAGAAGAGCGGTTAAGGCAGTTCCTTCCATCAAGGAAACTGTCTTGTAACATGTTTATCTTAATTTGTTGTATTATTCTAAAATAAACCATACCTATTTGAATTCAAATTCAAACAGATTGCATAAATAAAACTATTTTCGATTACAAGTTTTAATCAATACACTGACGTTATACATGAACTCTAAAACTCTTCACAATATCAGCTTACACCAAATACTGATGTCTAGTTCCATAAAGTCTTACATATCTCACTATCTATCTCCCGCGTGGCGTCGGCAAAGAAATGCAAGCCGTCAAATTTCAGAAAGAAAAAAAAAATGTTCTGTGGATTTCTCGAGTTCTTGGCCGTTCCAGAGATCCCTGTTGGAAAGTATATCACAGACAATCTGTTTTGATTAACTTGATATGCACGTATATTTTGTATCCTAGATGTAGATGGGATTTGGTAGAATATTCAATTGTAATTACAGTAGGTTTTGTTTCCTAGTTGGTTTCCTGACTTGTAGGACAACCACTAAAGATCCAGTAGGTACTCTGTATACATTTGTCAGATTGAATACAATGAATTTATTCAGCCAAACTATCTTTTCTTATATGGCATCAGAGCAGGCTTGACGACCTGTTTTCTGTCTCTGCAGAGTCTTGCAGCCTTAATTCCTTTTTATTTTACCATGGCCATCGATGATGACACCTCCTCAAACAACCACAACAATTCGTCCTCTTCGGATGATTCTGCCAGCCCTTTCTTCCTTCACCATTCAGACTATCCAGGTCTGGTTCTTGTCTCCAAGAAATTAACAGGGGACAATTACACATCTTGGTGCCGCGCTATGCGCATATCTTTGAGTGCCAAAAACAAAATTGGCTTCATCACCGGCAAAATTACAGAGCCGTCTGCAGCCCTAGAACAAGATGAGCATGCACTGTGGCAAAGGTGCAATGATATGGTGCTTTCATGGATCCTCAATGCCCTCGAGCCTGAACTTGCCGATTCAGTCCTCTCTTGCGCTACTCCACATGCTGTTTGGGAAGATCTTCGAGAGAGATTTGCGTTGGGCAACGCTCCTCGCATTTTTCAGGTTCAAAGAGACATCTACCGTATTGAACAAGGTCAATTATCCATTGCAGCATATTATACAAAATTGAAAGGCCTTTGGGATGAACTTGCTTCATACAACACAGTCACCTGCACATGTGGAGCTCAAAATGATCGAAGTAAGTTGATGCAATTTCTTATGGGATTAAATGAATCTTATGCTGCTACTCGTGGACAGATTCTGTTGATGAACCCTTTGCCTTCGGCGAGACAAGCTTATGCTTCCCTTATTCAAGAAGAAAAGCAACGAGAACTTGGTTCTTCTCTTCTCATGCAGACACACACTGCAGCCATGGCAGTGCGCAACAACTACAGGTCACAACCTCAAGTGCATGACAATCAAGGCAGTACTCAAGGTAGCAACTTTCGTCCTCGAGCACCAATCAAACATTGCACTTATTGTGACAAGGATTATCATACTGAAGAAACCTGCCACAAGAAGCATGGCTACCCTCCTGGTCACCGTCTCTACAAAGGCCCTAAAGTAACTAACCCTACAAGGAGACATCAAGGAAATCCTGGTGCTAATCATGTTGATGCAACTCCAACATTTGAGGAACTGCAAAGAATGATTCCAGATCTTACAGAAGATCAATACACTCAAGTAATTGCTGCTTTGGTTCCTACATCATCAACTCCTCAAGCTAATGCTGCCTCTGCAACAGAATATGCTGCAGGTTTGTTGCCAGTTGCTCCAAATCGTTGGATACTTGATTCTGGAGCAACTCACCATATTACTTCCTCTCCTACATCATTAATAAATGTCAAGCATCCTCATTTGGCACATGTATCTTTACCTAGTGGAGACACGGCTGGTATTACCATGACAGGATCATTTCGATTTAATGACTCTTATCAATTAAATGATGTCTTATGTGTACCAAGTTTTCGAGTTGATCTTATGTCTGTTGGCAAGACGATCGATGATTTATATTGCTCAGTGACATTTTTCCCATCTTGGTGTATTTTACAGGACTTGGCTACGAGGTCGATGATTGGTGTGGGTAAGCGATGTGGTAACCTTTACTATTTGGCGGCTTTGGCTTCGACTGCTCCTTCATCTCACTTCTCTTGCAACCTCATCATATCCTCTGATCTTTGGCATCGGCGTCTTGGTCACCTTTCATCTGCTCGTTTACAATTTTTATCTAATACATCTCTCCATTGTGTCTTTGATTCTAGTCATAAGTGTGATGTTTGTCCGTTGGCGAAACAAACTCGTCAACCTTTCCCTTCTAGTTCAATTTCAACTTCAAGAATATTTTCTCTTATTCATTGTGACATTTGGGGTCGTTATAAAACTCCTTCTATTTCTGGTGCTCATTATTTCTTAACCATTGTGGATGATTTTTCTCGATTAACATGGGTTTTCTTGATTTTACACAAAAGTGAAACACAACCCCTTCTTCGTCGTTTTTTTACTTATGTCACCACCCAATTCAACACAAAAGTCCAACAACTTCGTTCAGATAATGGGGCTGAATTTCTATCCTTACAAAATTTCTTTCTTGACGAAGGTGTTCTTTTTCAACGTTCTTGTGTTTATACGCCACAACAAAATGGTGTTGTTGAGCGAAAACACATACATATACTTGACACAGCTCGTGCCCTCCGTTTTCAAGCACATCTACCTATTAAATTTTGGGGAGAATGTGTTCTCACAGCTGTTCATATAATCAATAGACTTCCCACTTTGTTGCTTCACAAGAAAACACCTTTCGAAATTCTTTATAATAAGCTTCCTGATTATTCTCGAATGCGAGTGTTTGGGTGTGTTGCTTTCGCTACTATTCCACATCCTTCCTCAAAATTTTCTCCTCGGGCAACAAAATGCATTTTTTTGGGTTACCCTGAGGGACAAAAAGCCTACACACTCTATAATATTGATACTGGGAAAATATTCACAAATAGAGATGTTATCTTTCTGGAAAATAAATTCCATCACCTGCCGGCCTCAAGTCCAGCCGCACCAAGCCCAACAGCCCAATCCCTTCCTGTTGCCATTGACTCTGACCCCTTCTCCAGTCAAAAATCTCCTACGCAACCTTTGACTTCTCCTTCTCCTCTTCTATCCTCTTCCCCGATCAACACAGCGTCGTCCTCCCCGATCCGTAAGTCGTCGGCTCCCACTGCTCCGGCGCCGGTTTCACCTCTTCCCGATCCGCCTCCACCCCCTCTTTCTATTCCCTCTGCGTCGGCCGACGCAATTCCCAATCCATTTTCTTCTTCTGATTCTGATCCTTCTTCTGTTTCTCCATCACCACAGAGTCCTCCATCACTACAACATTCTCCATCACCGGACACTCTTCTCACCCAGCCACCCGATTCGGCTCTCTTTCCCAGTCCTTCGGATGTTCCTGCCGAGCCTCTTCGCCGCTCTCACCGTTCTCGCGAAGCCAATGTCCGCCTCAAAGATTACGTTTGCTCGCAGGTGATTCTGCCTCCACATCAATTGTCCTCAGCCTCGTCCTCTCCGACACCAGGTACACGATATCCTCTCTGTCACTACTTATCTTATGATCGTTATTCTGCTGGTTATTTGAGTTATGTTGCTAATGTTAGTCAAGATGAGGAACCGACTTCATATGAAACTGCCTCGGCTGATCCGCAGTAGCAGGAGGCTATGGCTTCTGAGCTTCGAGCTCTCGAGGATAATGGAACCTGGAGTTTAGTTCCTTTGCCCCCTGGCAAACGCCCTATCAGCTGTAAATGGGTTTATCGCATCAAACGGAAGGCTGACGGTTCCATCGAGCGCTATAAGGCTCGTCTTGTTGCTCGGGGTTTCACCCAAACTGCCGGTATTGATTACCACGATACATTCTCTCCTACTGCCAAAATGATTACTGTGTGTTGTCTTCTTGTTGTTGCTGCCAGTTTGAATTGGCCACTGCATCAGTTAGACGTCAATAATGCCTTCTTAAATGGTGATTTGTTGGAAGAAATTTACATGTCTCATCCTCTTGGTCTTCGGCGACAGGGAGAGAATCTAGTGTGTCGCCTTCACAAGTCGTTATATGGCCTCAAACAAGCTTCTCGTCAATGGTTTTCCAAATTCACAGAAGCTATCCTTGCTGCTGGTTTCTCTCAATCCAAAGCCGATTACTCTTTGTTCATCCGCAAACATGGTACATCCCTCACTGTGTTATTAATCTACGTGGATGACATTGTGATAACAGGAAACCATATGGAATCTATTAATGCTTTGAAGCAATTTCTCCATGCTCGTTTCCGTATTAAGGACCTTGGTGACTTAAAGTTTTTCCTTGGCATTGAAGTAGCTCGCTCCCAGAAATGAATTTATCTTTCTCAACGCAAATATGCATTGGAAATCATCAAGGACAGTGGTTATTTAGGTGCTAAGCCTGTGGAGTTTCCCATGGAGGAATCCAAGCTTTCAAACAAAGGGGAACTACTCCGAGATGCTGATGTATATCGACGTCTAGTTGGTCGGCTGATTTATTTGACCATTACGAGGCCTGACATTACTTACTCAGTACACATTTTGAGCAGGTTCATGCATGAACCTCGCTTGGAACATATGACTGCTGCCCTTAGAGTTGTTCATTACCTGAAGTCATCTCCTGGTCAAGGTATACTCCTCCATGCCAACAATTCTTTGAATCTGAAGGCATTCTGTGATTCTGATTGGGTTGGATGCCCGATTACTCGCCGATCTACTACGGGTTATTGTGTATTTCTTGGTGATTCTTTAATATCATGGAGAGCCAAGAGACAAAAGACTGTATCTTTATCAAGTGCAGAAGCGGAATATAGAGCAATGGCAGGTACTTGTTGTGAACTTACTTGGCTGCGTTATATATTAACAGATTTGCATGTGTCTGTTTCAAGTCCTGCTGTTTTACATTGTGATAATCAAGCTGCTTTGCACATTGCTAAGAATCCAGTGTTTCATGAGAGAACTAGGCATATTGAGATGGATTGTCATTTTATTCGGGATAAAATTGTTAAAGGTGAAGTTGTTACTCGTTTTGTGACTTCTTCACAACAGTTATCAGATGTTTTTACGAAGGCACTTGGAAGAGAAAAGTTTAGGCAACTCATCAGCAAGTTGGGAGTTATCGATATACACTCTCCAACTTGAGGGGGAGTGTTGGAAAGTATATCACAGAGAATCTGTTTTGATTAACTTGATATGCACGTATATTTTGTATCCTAGATGTAGATGGGATTTGGTAGAATATTCAATTGTAATTACAGTAGGTTTTGTTTCTTAGTTGGTTTCCTGACTTGTAGGACAACCACTAAAGATGCAGTAGGTACTCTGTATATATTTGTCAGATTGAATACAATGAATTTATTCAGCCAAACTATATTTTCTTATAATCCCTACAACCTCAAATGATCGATTTTTCATAGCAGCACACTTCATGTAAAATAGAGGGGGACGATGACAATAACTTATTCTATGTTTTATATGGTCTTAAATTTAGTGGCTAAAAGACGAATGAAATTTACGTTTTTCTTCGATACAACATATCTTGAAGATGAATAGGAATTGGAATGTTTTATTTTTTCGAAAAGAAATAGAAATGTGTTGCATTGTTTATTTTTTTTGGCGTCAAAAAGAAAATGCTCCAATTATGCATGCATTGCAGCAAAATGACTAGTCACTTTGACAATTTTGTGAATCAAACTGGGGTTAGAGTTCTCTGAACACTCGACCACTGAGCCGCCACTAATGGTTAGTGGCAACTAAATGTAAACGTCTTAATTTGAGGCATGGTAATACGTGTCGATGTGTACGTGTCTACGTACTGAAGGTTTTCCACTAAATTAACATTCTTGTTTAACCCTTTGATCAAGAAATGAAATAATCCATTTACCCTGATCACAGACACGCGGCAGCACCGTGCTGTAAACACTCTGAGGCCCGAACACGTTTCAAGCGGTTTAAGGCTTTTAAGCACGGAAAGGGACATTTGGAGCTCACTCACTTCTCATTCTCTTCAATTTCTAGTCTTTTCTCTTCCACAGGTAATACTAGTCACTCTTTGCTTTGATCACTTTTGTTCTGATTTTATCGGGTTTCTCTGGAGTTATCATTTACGATTTCGTGTAAGACAGCATAAAAAATTGTACCTGGACTTTCATTGAACTTCTCTGATGGTAAAAAGTTGGAATGGGTAGTTTTATTTTCATCAATTGATTTGGGTGATTGTAGAACTTGGGTCTTGTTTTGCAGTCTTACCCTTCTGCTTAACAAGCATTGATCTTCCCACTTTTGGCTGATCACGGTCGACTTTGATTAGTTGAGTTCTGAACTTCTGATTGCATGTGGGTTTACACGATTTCGATTTATATTCTCTCTATTTCAAGGGGTTATATTGAAAGAAATTTGTTTGATGAAATGCGCTTCTAGACAATTAAACATGCCCTTGAACGATCTTGTTAGGGTGGCAGAAAGAAACCATTCTGATAGGTTCAGCTAATATAATAAAGAGGAAATTATTAGAGGATTTTTTTTTTTTTTTTTTTGTTCTTTTTCTTTAATTTCGAGTGGTGAGTTGGTGACTATGGATGTTAATGCAACAAGGATGTTTCTTTGTTTTATTTCTATAGCAACTGTTAAATATGGTTTTGATGGAATTGGCAACTGTTAATCGTGATTGAGGCTGTCAGATATATTAGCTTCTCCTTTGGAGAAATAATTAGCATTGTTTCATTCGTTTCTGATTTTAAATCCTGGTTCTGCTTCCTGGTTTTATGGATTATGCTTGTTTGTAGCTAGTTTCGTTTCGAAGTCAAACCTTGTGTAATAGTTGATATACAGTTTTTGTGTTTCTGGTTATCTGAAGGCAGATAGATGGAACTGGCAAGTGATTTTCGGTGTTGGGATGAATTAATACCCGAGGCATTGAGTCTAATATTCATTAGCCTTTCTTTCAAGGAGAAGCTAACAGTGATTCCAATGGTTTGTAAACCATGGTGCAAGGCCGTTATGGGGTCTGACTGCTGGCGAGAAATTGACATTGAGGAATGGAGCAATGAATGCCAGCTGCAACATCTTGATCGCATGATTCAAATGCTGGTTGTAAGAAGTTGTGGATCAATGAGAAAGCTGTGTGTTTCTAGACTTCAAAACGACATGATTTTCTCCTTCATTGCTGAACAGTAAGTAGAAAGCAGTTGTATTACTTATATCATCTTCATATCATTTTTGGCAAAACCAATCTATCTAAGTGAATGCTTAGTAATCTTTATATGCGTGGCGGAGCTGTGGCTTACATGATGCTATTTTTATGTATACTCAATTCACTATTTCAGGTCATGTATTGATCAACTTTTGAAGTTTATACAAGAGTGATTTTCTAATTATCTAATGTGAGTCCTGTTTTCTGTGTTTTGCAAGTGCTAATGCCCTTCAGACCTTGAGACTGCAAAGAAGTGAAATAAGTGATTCAGCAGTTGAACAAACAATTGGAAGGTTTTCTAATATCACCTTTTTGGATCTTAGCTACTGTGGTAAAATTGGTAGTCGTGCTCTCAAGGCCATCGGAATGAACTGTAAATTTCTCATGGGACTGTGCCGGAATACACATCCATTGTACTCTACAGGCACCCTGCTTATGAATGATGAGGCTCATGCCATTGCCACCACAATGCCTAGACTGAAGCACCTTGAGATAGCATACCATGTCATCAACACACAAGGGGCAATTCAAATACTTGAGAGCTGCCCTGAGCTTGAATTCTTGGATTTGCGAGGGTGTTGGGATGTTCAACTTGATGACAAGTTCTTTGGGGAGAAGTTCCCAAAATTGAAGGTATTAGGGCCTGCTTTGGACGATTGCTATGATGAGGACTATGAATGTTATTGCATGTGTAGTTCGGATGCTTCTTCTGAACGGTTCCTCTACGATCATGAGAATCTGTGTGATGAATATCTCTCCCAGGAGTATCTGCTCGACGAATACTAATCTGATCAAATTCCATGTTGGGCAGAAAGTCTTGGTAGAACTTGGTGGTTGGCGCCTTGATCACTGGCCCGCGCCCTGTATATTTAGCCTTTTGTTATCTTTTGCATCACCCTTTTTTTCTTCTATTTTCAGTACCTGTAATTCTTTGCTGTTGGTATCTCGCTATCTATTATCAAGTATTGTTGTGTATGCTAAAAAGTTTTACAGATTTCTCGAGTTCTTGGCCACTCCAGGGATTTTTACAACTGCAAAACATCCATTTTTCAGAGAAGCACACTTCATGTAAAACTGAGGGGGACAATGAATGACATTACCCTATGGTTTAGATGGTCTTAAATCTAGTTGCTAGAAGACCAAATGAAATTTACATATTGAGATCTAAATCTTGAAGATGCATAGGAATAGAAATGTGTTGCATTATTTTAAGGACCTCACACAGAGTCTATAGTCTATGCTAACAGGAATGTGTGTTGCATTATTATTTTAGGACTTGATGATTTTGTCTGGGAAAGGGAATGGGGATCCTATTATTCCCCACGCGCGAGTTGCGCCAAAGGGAATAGGAATAAAAAGGTACACACACCCCAGTAGACCTATTGGTCTTTGCACTTTGTAACCATCTTCATCTTCATCTTCATCTTCATCTTCTTGGACTAGTATTATTCATTTCTACGTGGGAAAAGTTGCAGGAGCTCTGCTTCTCTATCAGAATTTTCCAGACGAGTCTCTTTCAAACTGGTGCACACTTAGTCCACAAGCAAGTCACAACCTTTTCGAAGATTCACACCTTTCACTGCAACCAACCACCACCTAATTATTATTTTTTTGTATCTTCACGTTGTGTGGATTCACTGTTCAGCTCCAGTGGGTTAAAGCATGGGTAAAATAGTTAAGTATTCTTCTGCCAATGGAAAGTCAAAAGGCAAAACGTAATTTTCAAGGCTTAAAATTGTCATTTTTTTAAATAAATTTCTCTTTTCGGACCAAAATCTAATACGTTTTTTAAATTAAAAAAAAAAGGCACAAATGCATTAGGGTTAAAATCTCAATTTTGTCTGAAATTTTGGTCTATTATATAAATCGTTATACCGACATATTTAGAAATTATAAAAAACTCTGAATCAAAAATAAAAAGTTGTTATTTAGAAAATTATAAAAACTCTAAAGTAGAAATAAAAAGTTGTCAATTATCTAATAACTGATGCAGGTATGTTCCTATTTTGTTTATTACGCAAGTTGTAATAACTCAAATCTCAACTTCGTTAGCTTGAGGATCCAAATCCGCTTGAGATAACCTACGAGCGTATATTCTTGAAACTCAACTTTATAGATTACAACTTAAAACAAATGAATAATGTCCTCAGTACTTGTCACTTACTAATGCAATAAGATCCACAATACAATTCACTTGTTATAAAATCATATATCAATGATTTTTTTTTAATTGTATATAAATGATTGTCTACTAATTGTCTACTGTTGTGCGTAAGATCCACAACAATAGAATGCAACAAAACGTACTTATTGTATCAGATATTAGATGTTATAGCGACAAATCTACATTCATGAACAAACAAATCTACATTCAATTTTGATAGTTGTTAGGCTGAAGTAACAGACAAATCTACGTTCATGATACTCAACTTTATAAAATAGTTTCAAAGAAATAGATAACGCATAAATTTTCTAACTAACTATACACGTAAGATCGATCGGAATACAATTTACATGTAAAAACTATCACTTTTTAAATAATTATTATTACTTATGTAAATAACATCAATATCTCATCATGCATTTAATTTTATATTTTCGGCTGTATATGTTTGAGATGAACCTACCCAAATATACACTTGAAAGGGTTATGCTTTTGTTCACCTAACTACATTACTTGAGGAATATTAGTTCCAAATAATGATATGGTTGCAGCAAACCTCATCTCCTTTTTCCTAGGGCTACATCTCATTTTTCTCTTATAGCTTAGCCTAGACCAGTTCATCACTCTAACCCAAAATGCGGTATTGTTACACCAAACTAGTGAATGATTACGCACCCAATAAGTCAGCCTAATAAAATCCATAGCAGTACTGCTATTTCTACAAGTATAGTAATCAACAAACTTGGAATTCCACAAAAGTGTGAAGTGTATGGAGCAAGGCATTGCTACAAGACACTGCCAAGCAATTAATCTCTCCCTTGTAAATGTTGCCATCTTCTTCTTCTTCTTCGTCACTCTTCATCTGAGCTTTCCTACCTCAATTGCCAACCTGAATTCACTACACATTCAACCAGATTTACTTTTCTAGGGAAAGTGAAAAAAGATAAATACATAAAGACTGTAACACTAACACACACACACACAGATAGCATTGGAAATTTAACTATGGTCAAAAATCTAACCAGACTCTTTTCAAAGGGCTTCAACTATTTCAACTACACAGTCCTCTCTGATTTCAGATAGGGCAACTTGGTACTACTCTCTTCTGTTACAAGTCTCACAAGTCACCAGAACCAGACTCGTGTCGGTGATTCCATTTCCCACAAATCCCAGTTTGGAAATTGTAAAGGATTTCTCTATCCATTTATTTACTACCCCAATAACTCACAATCTCACATCATCCAATCTTTCTGCAGAACAACAAAAGAAAAAAGTTACACAATTTAATGGAAGGGTTGCAAATAATTTCACCAATCACCACCAATGCCATTAAAACTGTCATTATTAAACCACCCGTTTTTGACAGTTTTTTTCTTTTTTGGTTCTTCCAGTGGGGTTTGTGAGAGCTTCACTCGTATCAATTTAAAGGATCCGGATTCTCTCCTCATGAAAGAAGTGCTCATATCTCCTCATGAGATCTGGGCCGTCCAATTTTAATTCGATGGTCCAGATTGCTTTGCAGGGGTGTTGTGTGAATAGTAACAGATGATTGTGAGCCGTCAGATTAAAATTGGACGGCCCAGATTGTTTTATGAGGAGATATGAGGAGAGAGTTATGAGGAGATGATCCAATTTCCAATTTAAAACCCTCATTACGTCTCTTCTTTGGTTTTGGTTTTGGTTTTGCCTCTTTTCACTCTCTTTGGTTTTGTTTTTACATTTGTTGTTGTGTAGCAGATGGGTCTCGTTTTGTAGCCTTTCCTTTCCTTCTCTCTCCTTTTCTCTCTTTTTCTTTCCCCCCCCCCTGCTTCTTTCTCTTGCGGATAACCCGGTGAGTGTTTACATGATCCCAAATCCTGAAATCTAGAACAACCCACTTCTTAAGGGAGTAAGTTGTTTATGTTTTATAATGTATTTCCTGTTTGAATTTTTTCTGAATATAGAAGAACTATATTGCAGAGCTAAAGATAAAGCTGCAATCTTATTAGGCTGTGTTTAGTTTGGTTGGAAATCAGAGAAGCTCCCTAGTTCAGTTGCTGTCTCTCTGCTTTTGTTTTTCTTTTTCTTTTTATGACTAAAAATGAGTTCCGAGCTTAATTTCTTCTGTCTTTACCTCATTTCCTCAACTAGCAAGTGGAGTTCTTGGGCCTCTCATGTAGATCTGTAGAGAGTTGTTCATGCACTCAATGAACCCTTTGAACAGAAGACAGTGATTTTCGGAGTTTGACCGGTGAGTCTCATTTTCTTTAAGCTCTCATTTAGACTGAAAATTTATCCCTGTTCATGTTTTTCTTTTGTTCTTCAAATGGTGGTGTTGTTCGTTGTTCATTTCTGGGTTCTGTTGGATCTGCTACAAGATTTTTGTTTTAATTTGATGCTTTCATATGTTTAATTTGTTGGTTTTTCTTCTTTCTTCCCTCTTTTTCTTCGTTAGAATCGAAGATAGTTGATCTTCTTCATGCTTTTGTTTTGTTTATGTGGTCGGTGCTGGTAAGTGTTTTGTATTTGTGCCTTTTCTGTCTCATATTTTTATTTTACTCCTTTATGTTTATAATTCTTGTTTTTGTTCTTAATTTTCTTGTTATTCTAGTGAGCCAAAGGGCAATTTGTTTTTCCTTCAGCAGTTGTTGATTACTGGAAAATTATAATGAATTTATTTCTGCTCTGCTGAATATATGGGTTGTGATGAATTTCAAGAACTATTTACTGAAAAGCACTTAGTCTTTCTACTAAGTTGAGAAATTGATTAGATTTCTCATTTCCTGAAAATAGATGGAGGTGACAAGTGTGGCAAGTGATTTTCGGCAATGGGACGAATTAATACCGGATGCATTGGGTCTAATCTTCAAAAATCTGTCTCTCAAGGACATGCTGACAGTGATTCCAATGGTGTGCAAATCATGGGGTAAGGCAGTAATGGGGCCTTACTGCTGGCAAGAGATAGACATTGAGGAATGGAGTGACAGATGCCCAGAACCTCAGCTCCTCGATCGTATGATAAAAATGCTGATTTTAAGAAGCTGTGGATCGCTCAAAAAGCTTTGCGTTTCAGGCCTAAAAAATGACATGATCTTTTCCTTCATAGCTGAACAGTAAGGAGGATATTGCATTCTTGTCAATGTTATACATTTCGTTTTTCAAATATATATGTTTGTGCAAACCACTTGTCCACAATGAAGTTACCCTGCATTCTTTGATGGACCACCTAAAGTTATATGCTTTTGGAAAAAAAATACAGATTTTGATTTTGATTTGTATAACATAGATTGTTTTTGATCCACCGTCATGCTCTTTTCTTTGATCAATCCAGATTTTATATTTCCCTGATGTGAACCCTGTTTTCTTGGTTTTGCAAGTTCTAATTCCCTTCAGACCTTGAGTCTGCCAAGAAGTGAAATAAGTGATTCGATAGTGGAACAAACAATTGGAAGGCTTTCTCACATCACTTTCTTGGATCTTAGCTACTGTGGAAAGATCAGTTTTCGTGCTTTGGAAGTCATCGGAAAGAACTGTAAATTGCTTGTGAAGTTGTTCCGTAACATGCATCCGGTAGATACAGTTGGCATGCCTATTGCGGATGATGAGGCCAATGCCATTGCGGCCACAATGCCCAGACTGAAGCACCTTGAGCTGGCATACCATGTCATTAGCACGCAGAGTGCACTTCAGATTCTCAAGAGCTGCACTGAGCTCGAGTTGCTGGATTTGAGAGGGTGTTGGGGTGTTAAGCTTGATGATGAAAAGTACTTAGAGAAGAAGTTTCCAAAAGTGAAGGTTTTAGGGCCTCTTGTGGAGGATTGCTATGAGGGAAATGAGTGGGATGACAACTCGTATTACTCTGATGCTTCTTCCGAGTATTTAGCCTGGGAATTTGTGGATGATGACGATGATTTTGATGATGATGGGATTTTTGATGACATGTGGGATGGTGATGGAAGACTGGAACAGCTTGAGTTGAGGTTCTATCAAGGAAACGAACATGAGACTGAAGGAGGGTTTGATTGGCCTCCATCTCCTTGAATTAGTACCTCCTAAAATCGAGTTGCCTTTCTCATTTGTCAAACTGTTTGCTTCTCTCTTTTTTCTTTAAGCACTTTGCCAGATGCTTCTGCTGTGTAACTTAATGTGTTGTATGGATAATGTGTAATCTTTCAGTTGAAAAGGAAAAGCATGGTTTGTTATGAGTAATGACTCTGTATTTGCCAATAATATCGCGATTTATACAGTTATTTGAGTTTGAAGACATGGTGTGCTTTGCCTTGATAAGTTGGAAAAAAAAAAAAATTAAATAAATGAGTAGAAACGGAAAGTGGGTTTTTCTCTCCCTCAAATTCTTTGTACTCTATGCAGTCTAGTCTTTTCCTCAAATTCTCTGAAGTGTTCTATGGTGTTGAGACATAGAGCAGAAGGTTCCTATTAGAGTTGCTGTAGTTGTGATAAACTGATATAAAAGCAATATGACTGAATGTGGAAAACATGTACTCTCAGTGTCTAAAATACATGCTCCATTTTCTATATTAAAGAGCATATCAATTACTAAGATGCTTGGGGTCACATCATTAATTTGCATCTAATGCCACTAAGATGCTTGGGGTCACATCATTAATTTGCATCTAATGCCAACTACTTTGGAGAGCTTGGGGAAGTTGGGATAAACTACTACTTCTTTAGTTCTTACTTCTTTAGGTACTAGCCCCATTGATAATTTGAATATCCAAAAGCTTGTAGTTTAAAGTCTTGCCTATAGTTCTCTCCGATCTCTCACTGATGTCCTTTTCTTGTGCTTCTGTTCTAGCTGGAAGCTGCATAGTCAAAATATTTACCCCACCTGTTTGTGTTTTTTTTCATATGATCCAAATGAGATACTAAAACTTAAACACAGCTGGAATAATTTGTTTCACTCTTTCAGTGTAATTATAAACTTAATAAGATGCTGATATTATACCAGCGAAATAAGTATAGCTGATGACGAGTTAAGTGCAAATTAAATTTGTGTTTATGATTCTCATATTATGTCTAACCGCACGTTCAATATGTAAAAAATTGAGAGGTATTCTTCGTACTTCTAAGGTTCATTTGAGATATACATATCTTCTACATGGCCAGATGTGATTATATGATCGAATCATTCTCATGGTCCGACAACTGCATCAATTTAAGATTTTGTTTTTGTTTGTAGATGTGCTTGTTTCTTTATCCTTCATTATCAATACCTACGGATTGTAGCTATTTATCAATACTCTCAGTCTCACATGAGTGCATGTGAATGTGATGCAAGTCTTAGATCTTCCCCCATCCATATGAAGATTTGTTGAGAGTTAAGACCGAGTGTTGGACCAATCTCTCAAACCCTTTAAAAATAAAAAGGGACCAATTTCACATTGAGCCACATATGTGTGACACATTCCTAACCAATCTTCTTGGTTTCAAAATCCAAATGCTGAAAATGAAATATTGAAGCATATGATATGGGCTCATGAGCTTCAGCTGTCTATTTGGGCCTCTTGTCTCCTACTAGACTGCCAGACATCTTCAAATGCACACATTTTGTGTGTTACAACGTCTACCTTGTGTTTTTGCCAAATTCCCTCTTATACTTGACGGCATTGCGTGTCACTGTGCAATTTTGCCGTGTTCTACTCAATTTTAAATCTGTAACTGTGTCTGCATTTTTGCGGGGTTTCTACTCCATGATAGATAGCTCCATAAATTATTTTAAATTTCACCCGTTACAGAACATTAACTGTCGTTTTCCACTCAATGATGGATCACTAAAGTTTACATTAAAAACAAGAGTCGAGTTTAAATCCTATATAGACATAAGGTTATGCACCGTTTTTCTCGTGTTTCACAAAATTATGTATCGCCCAATAAATCTCTTATTTCTATCGTGGATCACACAATAAATTGTATTTATTTTCTTTCATTTCAAAATAAAAGTACATAACTCTGACAATATCCTATGCAAACGTGTCACAATTTTTTTGTGTGTTCCACTCAATGATAGATCAATCCATAAATTTGTCTCTAGTTTCGTTCGTTACAAGACGATGGTAAATTCTTCTGACAACAGTGTTGCGATTTTGTCGTGCTTCACTCAGTGATGGATCACTTCATAAACGGTCCTTAATTCCTTACGTTACAAGACAATAGTACGTTGCTGTAATCATATTGCATGCAACCGCCTGGCAATTTGTCGTGTTTCTCTCAATGATGAATCACTCCATAAATCATCTTTAATTTGTTCATTGTAAAACAACAGTTAACATCGTCTGATAACATCTTGTGTAACAGTTGAGATTGTGATTTTGTTGCGTTCCACCCAATGATGAATCAATCACTCTATAAATTTTCTATGATTCCTTTCCGTTACCAAACAATAGTACATTGCTCAGACAATACTGCATGCAACTGTGTTGCGAGTTTGTCGTGTCTAACTTACTAACGGTGGATTACTCCACAAATTGTCTCAAATATGTCATTACGTAATTATACTGTGGGAAACCGTGTTCAGATTTTTTCGTGTTCCACTAAATGATGGATCACTCTATAAATTGTACTTGTTTCATTACCCCAAGTACATTGCTTTGAAATGTCACGTGCAACCTCGTACTGATTCTATCGTGTTCCATCCAATGATTGTCTCTAATTTATTTTGTTATAAAAAAGAGCGTACACGTTTAATCATTACTCGTAAAATGTTTCTATTTCGTCACATTTATCTGAATGGTCTAATCACTTTTTTTTTTCTTTAACTTCACCCCGCCCACACTCTTAATAGAGCGCGAACACAGTCCTCCCGATTGAGAAACCATGACCCCAAGCCACTGAACACGCACATATGATACATTTCTATCCTCCGATAGTTCTCCACATTCTCAGAGTCTATCAAATGCTTTACACAATTTGAGTCTCGCATTACATATGAGTCACTAAAAGTATTGTTTACGTTATCTTTGCAATAAAAATCTAAAAATGTAACAGTCTTGGGTTGTTTTTGAACATTTCCAAAGTTGGACCAACATCATATGTAAGCTACGTTAGATTGACCTCAGTTACTTCACCAACTCCTGGTCTGTCAGTCCCAAACCTCCAGAATTTGAACACTCTTGCGCGGATTGGCCACGTCATGCTGCCAAGTAGCAGGACACGTGTCAGGTCATCGAGGGGGTTGCTGCTTTTTGCAATTGGGGTTAGGAGAGAGGAGAGTGTAGTAGGGTGGTGCACGAAGTGGAACTAGGTTGGTGGCTGACTTGGACATAATCCCACCCCTCTCTAATTTCTTTTCGCTCGGAAGCTCGGCTGGCTGGCTCGCTCGCTCTTGTGAAATGAATATTGGGAAAGTTTTTTTTTTGAATTGATTTTACATATAACCGTTATTTTGTAAATTAAAGAAGTGAACATAACTACTATCATTGTGTTGTCATTCAAATAATCATTTTAAAGTATAATTTCATTTGTTTTGACTGACTACATGCTATGAATTATAATAATAGATATTACAATAGTTATATATGGTACATAGAATTGATACAAAACTGTAATATCATAAATGAAATAACAAACGGTGAACTTATTCATACATTTTTCTTTCTATACATTGAACTTAGCCTTACATAACTATTACTATGGTAAAAGGAAATTAGACAAAAAAAAAAGATGAGAAGCACAATTTCATTACAGGTGGTTCGAAATTTTATTAAAAATAGTTCAATTTGTAATTGCACATGTTAAATAATAGTATTAAGAAAATAACTATTTTTAGTATTCCACCACACTAGTCATGACAGGCTAAGATCGTAAACATAAATCAAATCGGACGGGAACAAATACAAAAAAATTAAAAAGAAAACCTAATAAAAAAAAATTACATAGAGAAAAAGAAAACTAAATCGGCTCGGCTTCCCTGGCGGCTTGTGATATCCATCCACCTACTTCAAACCCATCGAGTGATCGGATTGAGTAGGTGCATACGTTTTCATCACCTTCCCCAAGCAATTGACTTTTAGCCTGAGATTGTTGAACCCTTTAAAATTCCAAAAGCACCCCTATAAACCCCCCAAAACCCCGAAATTAACCCTCCAGCTCTGGTCTCAAACTATCTCAACTACCCACCACCGCGTCTCTTTTTCCTTATAAAACCACCCTCCTTCTCTGTCCCTCGTTCTCTTCTCAGGTACCGTCTTGAGATTCTCTCTCTCGCCCAATCTCATTTCGTATCTGAATCAAAAATCTAAGTTCGAACCCAACAAGGCTCATTCAATAATGGCTCTAACTACTAGCACTTCTATCATCTCATCCAAATCGACCTTTATTCAGACCCAGCTGCCCTCCACACCTCACCAACCTTCCCTCCCCCGCCGGCCCAACATCGTCGCCGTCCACGCCGCCGAGCCCGCCAAGAATCCCGCAGTGTCAACCAAGCAACAAGTGACAGCCTCGCCTCCAACCGCGGCGTCTAATGGCTCCACTAGCCGGAATGCGGCGCCGGCGAAATGGAGTATTGACTCGTGGAAGTCCAAGAAGGCGCTGCAGCTGCCGGAGTACCCGAATAAGGAGGATCTGGAGTCGGTGCTCCGGACGCTGGACTCTTTCCCGCCGATTGTTTTCGCCGGCGAGGCTAGGAGTCTAGAGGAGCGTCTCGCCGAGGCCTCGATGGGAAACGCGTTTCTTCTTCAGGGTGGGGATTGTGCTGAGAGCTTCAAGGAGTTCAATGCCAATAATATTCGTGACACCTTCAGAATTCTTCTCCAGATGGGCGTCGTTTTGATGTTCGGAGGCCAAATGCCAGTTATTAAGGTCTCAATTTCTTCCTCTGTTTTAAAGTTTTGATTGAAAATGGAGGAATTGGTGGAGAATTACAGGACAAGGAACCGATAGTTTGTTGTGGGTTTTTGTTATTATTAGGTGGGGAGGATGGCGGGTCAGTTTGCGAAGCCGAGATCCGATCCGTTTGAGGAGAAGGACGGCGTCAAGCTGCCGAGTTACAGAGGAGACAATGTCAACGGAGACGCGTTTGATACAAAGTCAAGGACTCCGGACCCTGAGAGATTGATCAGAGCCTACTGTCAATCGGCGGCGACTCTCAACCTTCTCCGGGCTTTCGCCACCGGTGGTTACGCGGCTATGCAGAGGGTTACCCAGTGGAACTTGGATTTCACAGAGCAGAGCGAACAGGGAGATAGGTAACTTTTAAGTTTCAATAGTAAAAAGCCTTGGTAAAGTTTAGATCTTTTGTGGGTCAGAGATTGATTGTGTTGTTATTCTCAGTCATGATCGGTGCCTTGCCTGTTTGTTTTGTTGTGCAATCTTTGAGTATATTCTTCATTTTTATGGTTAAAGACCCGATTCACTTTTATTATATATTTCATGTGATTGCTGATGAATTTTCGGGACCACTGTTTATTCTATGTGTGGCTGGATAGATAGTGATGCATATACTAGATATCATTGCGATGGTGTTTTGATTTGTTCTTCCTAATAAACCAAATCACTTTTCCTTTTTGAGGTCGTAACAACTCATCCAAGTTGGTGCCTGATCATAGTGTCATATGAAGAATCTAATTGATGTTATTTTAAGCAAATTGGTGCCTAATACTAGTATCGTCAGAAGAATCAGTCAGTTTTAAGCATAACTTGGTTAAATTTTGTTAGGACAGGGAGTAACATGTTTATCATGGGCTTGGCATGGTCGGTTTACTGACTGAGAACTAACATTTTGTATCATTTAGAAACCAAAATAATACTTGAAGTGTGCCATTTTTTATTTGGTTAGGCTTGGTACCAACGGACCTCATAACAAGTTTACCGTGATCTTGGAATGACAGGTACCGTGAACTAGCTCACCGAGTTGATGAGGCCCTTGGATTCATGACTGCAGCTGGGCTCACAGTTGAGCATCCTATCATGACAACCACCGAGTTCTGGACATCCCATGAGTGCTTGCTCTTGCCTTATGAACAGTCGCTCACTAGGTTGGACTCAACTTCTGGGCTTTACTATGATTGCTCTGCCCATATGCTTTGGGTTGGTGAGCGAACCAGGCAACTGGATGGCGCCCATATTGAGTTCCTTAGAGGTGTGGCTAATCCCCTTGGAATCAAGGTAATTTGAGATTAGGCCAATCCATATGCCTTTTTTTGTTATGTAGTATTTTACTTTTTCAAGAAATAAATGAACCACAGTTATGCAAATTATTTAGAAAATTTTCTGGTCAGAATATCTAATATTGCTATTGCTATCTTGAAACGGAATGTGGATCTTTTATTAATTTCAACTTTGGAATAAACCAAACTGAAATCTCGAATTATATATGACCGATTCGTATTTCTGTTATTTATTGTTTCATGACAATTTTATGCAAGTTAGTTATGGTGGTGGAGACTAAGCTATGAGCATTCTTTGTAGGTGAGTGATAAAATGGATCCCAACGAGCTTGTTAAGCTCATTGAGATTTTGAATCCTCAAAATAAAGCGGGGAGGATAACAGTGATCACAAGAATGGGAGCTGAGAACATGAGAGTGAAACTTCCTCATCTTATTAGGGCAGTCCGTCGGGCAGGACAAATTGTCACATGGGTCAGCGACCCTATGCATGGCAACACCATCAAGGCTCCATGTGGTCTCAAGACACGCCCTTTTGATGCCATAAGGGTATAGTACTGATTTCATAACCCTTTTTCGTTCTTCATTTCTTCAGCTACTTGGGTCCATTGCTCTGTCATAGGTTGGATAAGGGTAGTGGATATCAAATCATAAGTGGGTAGTTGTTTCTTAATACTGCATATTTTACATAAACCACCTAATATAGACAATGGGGTACAATAGGAAAGAGATCTGTGAAAGCAATAAGTATACGTATTGCATCCATGCAACATAACAAGACTAGTAATACATGTAGAAGCTAGCAAATATAATAGCCATGTGAATCATATAGAATTGATTGTGCTTGCACATTGTACCCGTATGTGTTTGTTTCCATAAGCCTGTTGTTTTTGGTTAGGCTTAACTTATGGTACTTCTTTGGCATTCGTTTTTGAAAAAGACAGCATTATCTTTCATTACATCCCATGGGCAACATATATCTAGAACAAATTGGCATATTTCTCTCGACTTAAACACTGTCATTAATCAGTGCCAAAGTTGATAGAACACCAGTTTTCTGGTCATTATCCAGTAGACTCAACCTGGTTGAACATTTGTAGAAGTTTGTTGAGGCGGGGCCTCCAGCTCAAGTTTCCCGTATGATGGCATTCTGTAGCTTGAAACAAAGTTTTTTTTTTTTTTTTTTTTTTTTTTTATATATATATATATATATATATATATATCTTTTGTCAATGTCCCAGTGTAGTAGGTGGGAAGGGGACAACTTGTTAGAAGTGTTGGGTAGAATAGTTTTTTAGGAAATATGAGAGGTTTATGTAGAGGTTAATATAAGTTCAAATGGGAAGACTGGCTAAGGAAATAATATATTGGTGAAGATATTTGAAAAGTAATCTGGGATTGGTGAGTGTCTGGTCTAAAATTGACTGGGAGTCCATTTTGTGCATCATCTGATATTCATTTAGCGAAAACAAACTTTTAACTCCTTACTTTTTGCACAATGATTTCCATGAGGCCATTTAAATTTTGATTACTTTGGTTGGTTGGATATTGCTTTGCATAAGCTCTGATTGTCTGTTTCATAGGACGATAAGTCGATAAATGCCAATATCATTGTGGGAATTAGAAATACATAATAGAAGAAATCCCTAACCTGCATTCAAAGTTTTTAAGTTCATTATGTTCTTGTTCAGGCTGAGGTCAGAGCATTCTTTGACGTGCATGATCAAGAAGGAAGCCACCCAGGTGGTGTTCACCTAGAGATGACTGGCCAGAATGTGACCGAATGCATTGGAGGGTCACGAACTGTGACATTTGACGACCTTAGCTCGCGCTACCATACTCACTGTGACCCAAGGCTAAATGCCTCCCAATCTCTTGAGCTTGCCTTCATTATTGCTGAGCGCCTGAGGAGACGAAGGATCAAGTCACAACTGTCTGTTTCCTCTTTAGGTCTTTAGAATGGTTCAAGGGTCAAGCTATGGTTTGTTATTTATCTTTCTTTCCTTTTTTCTGTGTTTTAAGGCTATGTGTCTGTGCTAATATGTCACTGTTGTTCTAGAGTCAATTTGCCTTCTGTCTGTTGTATTGTGTATACTGGAAGTGAAAATTGAGACTTTGAAGGGAAACAGAAATAAATGAAAAGAGACTGAATTATGAAGTAATATCTGAAGTATTTTTTGGGATATTGGTTGAACATCTATAGCTCTGTTGCTGTAAACGTTGGTCATCAATCTTGTATCTATGATTTCCATGGGTGAATTATAATCAAGATAACGTGTGGCAATTCTCTGTTCACCAAACCCCTGAAATGACACTTCTGGAGAGAGAATGAAGCTTCTTATGTGATGGATTTATGTTTTGAGGAAATTGTGTGATATTTCTGATTTTAACTATAATCTCCCTGGTTTTTATGACCCAAAAAAAAAGGTTATAGATGGATTATGGCTACAGTTTTTAGTTTCTTTGTAGAATCAATGCGGTCGGATATGGTGATGAAAATGCTTGGTCAGAGAAATCTCCTACTCTGTATGAAGTAAGCCATATCAATACGGTTAATCAACCGATCAGTTTAGGGTTTTAATTCTAGTTAGAAATCGGGTTTGGGTACAAATGCTAGTGAATGAATCTGATCTTCTCATGATTCTACATAATCCTGCGTTGAACTGAGCCAGTAATACACCCACCGCATAGCGTGCAGCAAAGTGCGGAAATACTGAGCTATTTGGTAAATATCCAAAATAGTACCTGAGCTATTTCAAAAAAATATTTTGATACCTCTATTTTTTTTTCCCAAAATTTTGTTTAGTTTTTAAACTCAAAATTTAGTTTATGATCAATGGTTAAAGATATATAACTTAAACACATACACACATATTATTTTATTATAACCTTAAATATACTTTCTTTTATAAACATAATATATAGTTATATGTTGTATTTTATCCTCATGATAGAGAAGTCTATAAATACTATTATTATAAATGTATATTATGCCATTACCAAATATATTTGACTTCTTTTATAAGAGAAAATCATCCAAATAGTGTCTGAATTTTGCCAATCTAGTAGTTTTGGTGTCTCAAGTTTCAGAAATATCAAAACGGTACCTCACATTTTGAACACGACCCAATTTTGGTATCTCTTTCCGTTTCCACCATTACCTCTATTAAAATTTCAGGGTCAAAATAGTCTCTTCATTTATTCTCTTCAGCCAAGAAAAAAACCAGAAAAAATAAAAAATAAAACCCTAGTTTTTCTTTTCTTTTCTTTCCCCACCGCTGCCGCTATCGTCGCTAGCAGCAGCCCCGCCCTATCCTAGCCCCGCTAGGCCTGCCTAGCGCATACTCCGGCAAGCTTCCCCGGGCCCCGCGCCGACAACGCCAGCCTCGCGCTCCCCTTGACGATGCCAACACCGCCGTTGGTTCCAACCTTGATCCGAAGCCTCCCGATCTCGACCTCGACCTCATGATCGTATCCGCCAAGCACCAAATCCGAAGCCCCTATGCAGTCTTCTGGGTCGACCCAGTTCGCCGCCTCGCCACCAAATCCGACAACTCCTGCTTAACTACCCTTGCCCCTCCGTCGCCTTCCTCCAGAGCTCTTGACCCGAGGCCAATGACCCGACCCAGCAACCTTTGGTCTCACCGCCGTCCAGTGCCGGTCCTTTCGAATCCATCGACGCCGGAGCCATTCCGTTGCAGGGCAACCCCGATCGGCTGCTGTTTTCGCTCGACCCGAAGCCCCTTTTCTATCAAATACCATAACATGATCATAGCTTGAGAAGATGGTCAGTTGTGTGGAAGAGATCGAGAAGAGACATGAAGGGACCATTTTGCCCCTGAAAGTTTGACGTAAGTAACGTTCTTAACAGTTCTAGATATTAAAACTGGGTTGGGCTTATAATTTGGGATACTATTTTGATATTTCTGAAACTTGAGACACCAAAACTACTAGATCGGCAAATTTTAGACACTATTTGGACGATTTTCTCCTTTTATAAACAAAACAAATTTGTAGATTTTTTTTTACAAAGAAAATATTGATATATCAAAATAATAATATTTTTTATTAGGACAAAATACTGGTCACTCCTCTAGCTTTCACTAATTTGACAGTTTAGTCCTTAAGGTTTCAGTTTCAACAGATCACTCCTTCAACTCTCTAATTTCGAACAATCTACTCTCTCCGTCAATTCTCCATCCAATTGCACCGTTAAATGAGTGATGTGGCAACATACACACTGTGTAATGTCATCAATACCCCTGTATTCTTCTGTTTTAACCTTTCCCGACGACTGCTTCGTCGGTAAATGGATTTACTTTTCCTTGTTTAATCTTTGCCGACAACTTTTTCGTCGGCAGTATTAATTATTATCTCTGCCGACGACAGATTTGTCGGTAGAGATGCTGCAGCATCAAGTGGTGTCGGACGAGAGAGGACGTTGATGCTGCAGCATCTCTGCCGACAAAGCTGTCGTCGGCAGAGATAAGAATTAATACTGCCGACGAAAAAGTTGTCAGCAAAGATTAAACAAGGAAAAGTAAATCCATTTACCGACGAAGCAGTCGTCGGGAAAGGTTAAAACAACTCTCTCATTCCCTCTGCTCAAATTTCTCCACCATCGTCTTCTCTCGTTCGGCCACAACAGATCGTGTTCCACCTACCCAAGTGCTCGCCTCGCTCTCCTCTAGAACCCTGTGCCAGCGGCGAGCTCTGACGACCACCGTGCCGCCCGCAGCTGAGCCCGAACGCCACTGCCACAGTCGACACCAAGGCAGGAGCACCACCGGCCGATCAAAAGCTCGAGGCTTCCATCGTCGTGTTCTCTTCCTTCCTCTGAGCAAGCTTCGGACAACCCTGGAGCACGAGGGAGACGGCAGCGGCTGAGAAACAGCTCGAGGGAGGCTGCAGCATCTCTGCCGACAAAGCTGTTGTCGGCAGAGATAAGAATTAAGCCTACCGACGAAGAAGTTGTCGGCAAAGATTAAAACAGAGATAGGAATCCATTTACTGACAAAGCAGTCGTCGGGAAAGGTTAAAACAGAAGAATACAGGGGTATTTATGACATTACACAGTGTGTCTGGTGCCACATCACTCATTTAACGGTGCAATTGGATGGAGAATTGACGGAGGGAGTAGATTGTTCGAAATTAGAGAGTTGAAGGAGTGATCTGTTGAAATTGAAACCTTAAGGACTAAACTGTCGTATTAGTGAAAGCTAGAGGAGTGACCAGTATTTTGTCCTTTTTATTACTATCCAAATAATGATAATAATAATAATAATAATTTGTTTATGAGTTTAACTAGTATATGTTTTGGTATCATAAACTAAATTCAGAGATTTAATTTGAAGTATTAGAAAAAAAATATATATATAGGTAACAAAAAATGTTTTTGAAATAGCTTGGGTACCATTTTTTGTATTTATTTATGCCAGGTAGGCGACTTTAACGGAAAAACTAATGGATGTACCATATTAGGTAAGGTACCATTTTAGGTAGAAAAAATTTTTAGGTACCAAAATGTACCTTTCGTAATAGTCCAGGTACCATTTTAGATTTTTACCCTTTTTATTTATTCGATGTCTGTTGGAAAATTCTTTGATAAAAAATTTCGGTAAATTATTTCATACATTTTGGGGTTCTCTTTGCCCAAACCAATGACCACTGAAAAAAATTGCCCAAGTCAACAGAATGTAAACAAGTTATTGCACAAATTAAGGCTGGGCATGAGCCAGGCCGGGCCGAATTTTTTGTGAACCCGATCCAAAATCTGAAATATCGGGCTCGGGTCGGTTCGGGATTTCAGAACCTCAGGGACTGATCAAAGCCTGTTTAGGATTGTTCGGGTCGGGTTCGAGTTTTTTTTTTGCCCAAAAACAGAGGCGAGGTTGGGCGGGGCGGGGTTGCCGAGGCGAGGCAGGGGAGGGCAGAGATGAGGCGAGGTGAGGTGAGGCTGGGTTGGACGAGGCGAGGTGAGGCGAGGCTGGGCTAAGCACGGCGAGGCCGAGGCTGGGTTGGACGAGACGAGCTGGGCTGGGTGCCGCGAGGCCGAGGCAGGGCTGGGCGCCTGGGCTGATGGTGATTGATGGTGAACAGAGGAAGAAATAGGCAAATAGCTTAACAGAGGAAGAAATAACTCGAGGAATCGATGTTTTCTTGAGTTTTTTTTTTTATAATTAATTATGGGCCAATCAGAGCATGACACGTGGCAACCACATATATGGATCGGGCCGGTTCAGGCTTTTGGTCCACGGAAAAACAGGGCCCGAGCTCTTTCGGACCTACGCACATTCAGTTCGGGCTTTTTTGGGTTTGGGCTTTCAGAAATCAAGGCCCGGCCCGGCCCGTTTCGGGTTTTTTCGGGCCTGACTTTCTGTCCCTCGGGCCAAAACGCCAAGTCTTAGCCCAAATGATACAAAAAGTTTAATTTTCTATATTTGTTAGACTATTTTGCCCTCATCCCTTATACACTCATATGAAGAAAAAGTGGAAGATAGAGAAGACTTTGCCGGAAGGTCACAAAACTCCACCGGCGTCCGATGGCCGGTCGCCGGATTCCGGTCACTAAATTTTTTTCACCGGAAAATTATTTTTCCAATATTAAATTACTAACTCTGACTTTAAGCATGTTACTGACTCTTAGTAATCAGGTTACTGACCCCCAATAAGCAACTTACAGATTCCAGTAATCAAGTTACTGACTCTCAATAATCAGAAAACTGACTCCCAGTAAGTAACTTACAGATTCGAGTAAACATATTTCTGACTCCCAGTAACTAGGTTACTAACCCCCAGTAAGCAACTTAGTGGCCCGAGACAGAGATTCTACTCCCCCGAGACGGAGGTTGAGATCCAGTAACTCTAATAGTAAACTACTTATTTCCAAATTGTTCCAGGCCTCCACCTCATTGTAGGCCTTATCTGCAACAGTGCTAAATCATCTTCAACTACGTCTCTGGAGCCGGCCTCCTCAGCTTGGCTTTGCACCTCAAGTATCTGATCGAGATTGACATATCAAATGCCACCTAGCTTAAAGACTCGGCCGTTGCAGCTCTGGCTCAGGCCAAGAACTTGGAGAAGCTATGGTTGGGGAGGCAGAGGAGTCGTCGGATTCGTCGATCGGCATGTGGATGGCGTCGGAGTTGGAGATGTTAGAGTCGGCGGGGGTGGCGATTGTGGTGCCACGTGGCGGGAGGGAGAGGGGAAGGAAGAGAGGTTGAGGTCGGAGAGGTCGATGATGTGAACCAAAGCTCGCACACAATAATAACCCTACAAAAGATCGTTAGTAGTATAAGCAAGTAGGGATCATTCTAAGCCGGGGATTAAGGGTACCTGAAACATGAGATTGTTAGACAAAAACACATGTACATATACACAATCACGTCACACTTTGGGGGAAAAGATTGGTTCGGCAGCCATAGGGCTGCCTTCTAAAATCCTAAGACACGAAAATAAAATGCAGAAAATAAATCTTAAATTATTATTTACAAGTTTGGTCGACATTCTTCCACAAAGCATTAGCACGAAAGCAATCAAAACACATAATCAAGATAGCAAATAAGAGACACGGCAGCAAGTAAACATGTTATCGACTCAACTTAGTTCCAACCTAATTAGCTCCTTCGCGGTTTACTAATCGAATTAAGACTTCACAAGTACTTAGGACCTACCTTCGCGCATAAACCCTAATCTTTATGCTAACCAATTTTAATGACACTTCGCGTAGACACTAAAATCAATTAACACTTAAGCACATAAGTCTTTTTAGTTGGAAACATGTTAGCAAGTAAGGCGTCACTCTTCTCACATCGACATGCAAATTCTTTAAACTACTCGATCCCTAAGAAACAACACAAATCAAGACGACTTCGCGCTAATCTTAACCTATGTTAATTTCGGCAAATTAGATTGATACCCTACATGTCATGACTCATATAGATTACCAATCTTTAAGGCACACGAGTTTAAAGAATTAACCAAGAACAAGTTTCAAACAAAATTTAACATGCTATACCGATTACCTATTTACTAAATTATTACATATTCTCCTTACAATTTTAAGATGCAATCCGTATTTTAACTTTCAAAAATAAAAAGAACAGTTGAAACATGAATTAACATACAAATCATAAAACCAAACTTCAATCCAAACAATACATAGACATAACGTTTGAAACCAAGAATACATGCTATCTTCATAGACAAAGTTTATCATAACTACAAAGAAAGAATTACAAAACTGAAAGTGGGGAGTAGATCACACTTTTAGAACACCTTTGGAGCTTCACGTCGTGTGGATCTCGATGGAATAGGGTGGTGGTGCGGCAGCAATTTTTTGGATGGTGAATATGAAGGTGGTTCGGCAGGATTTTGTGGTGGTGGAGGTAGGGTTTTCTTTGTAGGATTCTTGGGGAATTTTGGTAAAGCTTTGGCTAGATTTTTACTTTGGAATGTGACCAGTTTTTCTGTGTAAAATTTGGCTATATATAGAGGAAAAACTAGGGTTGCCGGCCTCAACAAGGAAAGGAGAGTTTCTTTTCATAGTTGGCTTATGTTTCCTTGTTGAATAATTATTACATTCTTGGACTTCTTTTTCTGAATTTTCTTCATAGCATGGGCTCCACATCTTCATGGACTTCATATGTGGACTTGACAACTCCATTTGGTGAACTTGATCCATGGAAAAATGCACAAACCCGCCAAGAACACAGATCGGCAGCTAATCTAGCTTTGGCTAGATTTTTACTTTGGAATGTGACCAGTTTTTCTGTGTAAAATTTGGCTATATATAGAGGAAAAACTAGGGTTGCCGGCCTCAACAAGGAAAGGAGAGTTTCTTTTCATAGTTGGCTTATGTTTCCTTGTTGAATAATTATTACATTCTTGGACTTCTTTTTCTGAATTTTCTTCATAGCATGGGCTCCACATCTTCATGGACTTCATATGTGGACTTGACAACTCCATTTGGTGAACTTGATCCATGGAAAAATGCACAAACCCGCCAAGAACACAGATCGGCAGCTTTGCTTACCGATCGGCAACCATTCCTAGCTCGACTAGGAAAGCTTCTTTTCTTCGTGTTTTCCTCCATTGCCTTGGCTCAATGTCTTCCTCTATCCTTCAACAAGCTTGGACAATCTTCAAATATGCAATTGTACACCGAAATGTCCATCGAAAACATAAACAAAGGAAAAAGAGGCAGAAACTTGGTGGAATCGGCTGGAATGACCTTGCTTCAGTATATCAGGCATAACTCCCTCCTCGGAGCTCCGATTGATGTGATTCTAAGTCTCAGAGAAACTAGACATGTAGAGCTTCCTCCATATAAAAGGGCTTGATCAAATTCCTTGTGAAACGTTGGGAATGAATTTTTGAAGTTGGGACACAGTCCTAGGAAAAATCCTGGAAGTCCCTGGATTGATTTGCTCAAACTGCTGATTTGCAGCCATCTTTTGGGTGACTTTCCGAACTCCGATTGATCTTTATTTTTGAAACAACACCCTTTAGAATACCATAAAAATGCAAACCAAATTTCATCAAATTTGGAAAAAGATAGGTCACGATTTTACTCATCTCAGAATCACGAAAAAGACATATTTTGCACTATTTTCCAGAATTCTTAAACTTAGTCATTTTTTCGGATTCTAAAGTATATATTTTCAAAACTCTAACAAAACGACACTAAACTAAATTATGACTCGATCTTAGATAAATAAGGGTTAAACAAAGCATAAATGAGGGCAAATATACTTTAATATCGTCGCACATTGTGCTCCTATCAACTACCCCACACTTATCCTTTGCTAGTCTCATAGCAAACTACATTAAAACTAAGACCCAAACAATTATTGCCCCTCCCTAACAATTTATCTCAGGCTCGTATGTACACATAGCTTTCAAGTTAATGCATGAGAATGCTAAGCACGAGAGAGAGGGAGAGCGAGAGATAGATAGAGATATTTCAGTATCAAGGAGATATGAAGTGATTTTTTGATATGGAAGGGTATGCAAGTATTTTATTTAAGAATCATTGGAGTGGGTATGTGACATTGGAATATGCAAGTTTTCCTCTAATTTTGAGTAAATGGTCGTTTTTCCCTAGAATTTTCTGTATATTTATTGTGATGTCTGTTTGGGCGCAAATTGACATTTGCCCAAATTTATGGATCAAGGCCCAAGAGGTTATTTATTAAAGAATAATCTAATGTATATTAAATCTTTCCTTCTTGGAAAAGAATTGGGGTTCCTTTAGGAATCCGAGAATGAGGTGTTTTAAGGTAATTAAATCGTAGTTGATCTCAGAATCTATTATGCTTGATACGCAAGTATTGAGGTTCTGCATTCTCTATATAAAGGGGCCATGGTGTACGAGAAAGAGGAGTCTCCTCCACAAAAAAAACTTTGCGCAACGCAAACCCTACGCCTCTCCGGAGCGCGCCTATCGCTTCCCTACACCAAACTCAGAGACGCAGCAGCAATCTCTTACGCGAACTGCCTCCACCAATTGCAAACAACCACCATTCCAACCATGCCGCAACCTTACGTCCGCATCGGTCGCTGTATACTTGCCGCGGTTGTTGAAAGTGCCTTGCATTCGTGTCGAAGCATCGCTAAGACCTATCGCTTCCAGCATCCGCACATCCGCACACCTGCACCATACGTACAGAGCCGTGAATCGCGCCATACGTACAGAGTCGCACACTTGCGCAGGTCAGAGCTGCAAACCTGCGTCGTGTCTGCGTTCGCTGAAGCACCCAGTGTCAGTTGCTACGCCAGTAGTAAATCGAGTCGTTATTCCGGTAATAAAACCTAAGCACCCAGTGTCAGGTTGACTTTTTATAAGTTGACCTGACTGAGAATTTTATTTCTCGACGGGATAAAGGACGTTAAAACAAGTTCGTGAACACGTAACATTTTTAATTTGGAGTTCGTATGAAAAAATTATGACTTAAAATCGGTAATTTTCTGGTTTTGGTCGAGTACAAATAGTCAGAGAGGAGGAGGGACTTCTCTCTCTCTCTCCTTCTTCTTTCCTCGACTCGGCCCGAGCTCCCCAAACCCAGGCGCCGCCCTTAGTTCTCCGCCGTCCGGCGCCCCACCGGTCACGTTCGAACCTCCTCCTTCTCCTCTTCGCGTCTGTGGCAGCAGCACGGTGTGGTTCGCCTCCGTTGGGCCATGCGCAGCTTGGGAAGCGCCGCCCCTGATTGAACGGAACTCTCTCCATCGGCCACTAATCGACACGATTCCGGTCGGGAATGAAAGAGCCCGACCTGTGCAATCATTCTATAGAAGGGATTGAATTAATTTGCACCAGGTAAGGAGAATTTCGGTTTTGAAATTCTAGGGTTTTTTGTATTTTTCGGAGGAAGGGATGGAGATGATGTTTTTGGTGTAATTGGGGGTTATAATTGTGCTCAGAGCATTGAAAGGAGTCGATTAGGTGTTGTTGGATGTTTATTTGGTTGGTTTTTGTGAATATTGGAGATTTTTACAGTTGGGCAGCCGTATCGGCCGCCGTTAGCGGCGACTGCATTGGTTTTTGGCGGTGGCGGCAATGGGGATGAGGTTCTGAGGTGATGGTGATGGTATTGGGTTAATTTGGAGGTGATTGGTGAAGTTTTTGACCCCTGTGGCGGGGCTGCCGACGGCGGTGGTAGCAACTCTGCTGCTATTGACGACGGAAGGTTGAAGAAGAGTGAATAGTAAACGGTAAAATGTGAAAAGTAAATGGTAAAACAGTAAGCAGTAAACAGTAAACAATAAAAGAAAATAGTAAATAGTAATTTTGACCTTGACTTTTTACTGTTTGACCAATTTTAATTTACTGTGAATTTTCCGTAAAAAGGTAAAAGCTAGTTAACAAGGGATTTTACTTCAAATTAGCAGTAAAAGCATTGATCGGTCTTTGTTCCCAATGGGTGGGTGGTTGCGGTTTGAGAGCAAGGAATTTTTAGTTGGTTAATGTGTTTTATTTCGGACATGTTTCGGGTTTTCGAAGGAAATTTTAGGACGGGCCCTCACAAGTGGGAAGTGTGTTGGAGGCAGCGGCAGACGGGTTGGTGGTTGTGGAGCCTCTACTAGGGCTGACTTTGACCCTGAATGGGTCTGGGCTTGGGTCTATTGGTCTCTCTCCTGAGAGAGTCCTGCTTTTGCTTAATTGGGCTCTCATATTGGCTTGAACTTGGCTCGATTGTGTGTGGATTTAGTTGGACTAGGTCTTTATGGCCAAAAACAAGATCTAGTTTTTTGGATCAATTGGCAGTCTTGATAACCTTGGTTGTTACCCTTTAATTTTACTGCTGAGTGTTTTTAGACTGTAAAAATAAAAGCGTTATAAACAAGGGTACTTAAATGTTTTTTTTTATAAACAAGAAAAAACTAAAAAACTAGAACTCCTACAAAAGAGACAACAAATTCTTAAATTATAATTTGACTTTGGCTTTTGTCAAATATTCCAGGTCCATAAGTAGATATGAAAATCTTACCCAAGAAAGGGAACAACAACCATATGAATGATATGACTGGAACACCAGCGCACATAATACTTGGTAAAACAATCCTTGCTTCTCTCCCAAGCAAAATGATAAGTGCGCAAGAAAATGCAATCATCATGGTGGCAATAGAGAGGAAAAGTGTGAAAAGGCCAATCATCATCTTTGTGGGTAAGGATTTGAGAAAATCATCTTCTGCATAACGTGAGGTAAGTATTCCTAAGAATGTAATCACTGAAGTTACGGAAGAAACAAGTGATATGGTATCTGAAACGATAAATATCTTGAAGAACTTGTTATCATGTAGCAAGGGACGACCTGTGTCACCATTATTTCCACCAGGAACTGTGAAAGCTGCAGCGAACATCATTGTTACAATGAGAGCACCTACAACTGTGCACGAAGTTGCTATTCCTTTCGTTGAATTTTCTGCATCCTCTATCAATTTCTTGTGATTCTTGGTAAATAGTTCACGTGCTGTCAAACCGTCAGAAGGTCTTCGATATTCATGCTCTTCGAGAGGTACAACACTCTTCACCTCCTATATTTAGATGCATAGAAACTTAGCATATGACCAATAATTGAAACAAAAAAAAAATTAAATTGATAAAAAAGTAAAGATAAGATTGTTTATTATTTCCATCGCGAAATAGCAAATAGTTTTATTGGACCAAAACACCTCAAAGAGCCAACAACGGTTTGATCTAGTAACATAAGTCTCTCATTTGTAAGTGAGAGGTGGTGAGTTCAACTCACAACAAACTAATTGTAGTATATCAGTTGTTTATTTGATTAAGAAAAAAAAAACACGAAAAACCATATAATGGTATGTGTCGGTGAGCTATAAGGGTGTGTGAGTTACCCTTTTATTGTGTGTCAAATATACAACTGGAATGCTAAGATCTCACTTACAAAGGAAAAACTATGCCACTAGACCAAATGGTGCTGGGTGTATGAGTTATTTAACAAAATATTAAAATTATTCATCAAAAGAAATATAATCATATGCATTATTACATGACATGCAATTAGATAAACATCAGCCCCTCTCGTACACGGAGTGAACTTAGAGTGGAACCAAACCCTAGATGTAGAAACTCAGAAATTTGTTGTTATTACTCTGTGATTTCAAAAATTTATTAAGTTTCTTAATACATTCGATGGTTCATCCAAGAATCCTAATTAGTGGTAAAGAATACAAAACAAACAAATCTGTTTTGAGCCGCAGATTCAACAGATTGAGCATGGATTTTGGGGTCTATAATAAGGGTTTTGTTTGCCTAAAGGATTTCTCGTATTGTTGAACCACATGGGTACGTGTGTTGTGTGGTACTGCTTGCGGAATCTTTAATATAATTGATCTCTTTCAATTAAAATAAAAAAAGTGTTACTATTGGAACCTCTATATTTACTCACTTGACCTTCTTTTATTTTCAATTATTGAATTACATTTATATCCTCTTATATAAAAACTATTAATGTCACTAAGTGTAAAAAAAAGTATTATATTTATTGTCTATAGATTTTCCAATTTAATAATAACGTTATTTATTATTTTTCTTATTAAATTTATTTTCCAATTTCAGTAAGTGTTGAAACTAAGTGCATATACAAAATATAAGATTTTTAATGTGACATAAAATTACTATAATTATACGTGTTTAAGCTCATATACAAAATATAAGGTTAAAAGTAAGTGTTGAAAACTAAGCACATATATGTTAATAAGTTTGCAACATAAAAAAAAAAAAGTCAACTGTTTTGATATATATATATATATATATATATATAGTATATTAAATATTTTTATATATTTTATTAGACCTTAAATATATTTGCAACACACTAGTAACTATTGAAATTGTATAAGGGCATATGCTAGTGTGTTTTAAAATATTTGTATATCGCATAGTTTGATTTATCTCATTAGATCTTACACATGAAAGAAAAAAAAAAGAGGCCGAGTGAGTGAATAGGAGATTCAATGAGTAAGTTATTAAAATATATGTGAATAACATATTTAAGGTTATTTTGGTAATTTGAATAGAGGTCTAGTGAGTAAATACTTATATTCAAAAGTATAATGGAGGTGTAGAAAATATTAGAAGTTTAATGAGCAGATGTGGAGGTCTCAATAGCAACACAAGATTGACCATTACTCATTTGGTGAATATTATTATTTGTTCTCATAAATAAAAATTGAAAGAAATTCTTTACAAAGATTCTTACCTTAAACCATTGTAATTCTCTTTGCATTTGTAAACTTGAATCTTGTAGACGATCGAATTGGGGAAGTGAGGATAGATTCGCGGCGCAGTGTAACATATTATCTTCAGAGTTCACAATATCAGATCCCATATCACTTCGCTTTTCTTCTTCGAGCCCATATATCAAACTATAAACCTCTTTTTGACGATTTTCAATGGCAACATGAAATATCCTCCTCTTTTTTTGATCAGCAATGTTTATGAGTAGTTTTGGATTTGCTTTATACAGTTGAGTAACAAACTCAAAATGCCCTTGTGCTATAGCTTCGAAGATTGACCTTTGCACCACGTTAAGTTGATTAGGTGTCAGATTATCATTTCTTGTCGCTTCACCGATGCACTGTATAAGTTGAATGATCCATTTGTGTTTCGTTTTCATTTCATATATGCCATTGATGCCTAGGTAAAAAAAATATATATATATTAACTATATTAGATGAAGAAAAGACATATAAAATATAAATAAAATAAAGAGTGTGGATGTAGCGTACCGCAAAATACAGAGAGGCCATTAGCAAATCTCCTGAATAAGCTCATTGCTGCATTGCATTAGAAGTTCACATATGTTGAGATAAGCTATTAGAAGTAACATGTTGATTATAATCATAACGAGCTAGTGTGCATGTGCTAACAACATATAATTTGAGATATATAGTGAACACACCTTATTGCAAACCTTTCTTTTTATTAACACACTTTATTTATTTTTCTATCTATTTATTGCAAATTACCACTTTAAACTTGATTTTCATTGGCTTCTATAAAAAAATGGGTGTGTGAAAAACAAAAATAAGTCTCTGAATAGCACTATTAAACTTCATTAATGAACTTTTATATATATATATATATATATATATATATATGGTGCGGTTATACTGCGGACGTCCGCATTTTAGGAATCCGTACGGATTCCGGCTTTTCGGCCGGAATCCGGTCACCGAATCCGATCTTCACCGTTCAGATTATAGGTATGCGTGTATAGATCAACCCTGTAAAATTTCATCCAATTCAGTGATCGTTTGATACCTCAAAATCGCGATTTACACGAACGGACAGAAATCAGTAAATTGGAACCGTTCGGATTCCGGTTGGTAAATCGCGATTTTGAGGTATCAAACTATCACCGAATTGGATGAAATTTTACAGGGTTGATCTATACACGCATACCTATAATCTGAACGGTGGAGATCGGATTTGGTGACCGGATTCCGGCCGAAAAGCCGGAATCCGTACGGATTCGTAAAATGCGGACGTCCGCATTTGAAAATCTCTCTCTATATATATATATATATATATATATATAAACCTTCATTAATGAACTACTTCCTCAAACCAATGTAACTTTTTGAAATAAAGTGAAATCAAACAAAATTAATTAATATATATATATATATATTACTTTAATAAAAGAAAAATTATATATATTTTGTCGGGCCAATGGATGATATATAGAGGGAACAAGGTAAGAGTTTATACTGGAAGAAAATTATGGTGCAGGCCGAAAATCTCACATCATTACTTAGCCTTATGTATGTGTAACATACCTGAGGAAATGAAATCCCTTTTACTGTTATGATCATCCTTTGATTCCGCAACATATATCGAGATATCATGCCTGTTAACATGAGCAAGTCGTCGCATAGATATACCTGTTAATTGCACATAATTTATATTATTATTAAGAGAAGAGGCGGAAGAGGTTTTGTGTTAACCATAACTGAAAATTTTGACAGAAATAACTCTAAAAAATTAAAAAACTTTGAGAAATAATTAAAACACATGAATAAATATGACTTTTATAAAATATATTTTTATAAAAAAAATGGTAATTTTATTAGTTTATTTTAGAGTTTCTTCATAGAAGTTGCTAGGGTTTTAGTTTTGCTAAGATTTTTGTAGTTTTGCATGGTTCATTCTGTAAGATCCTAAAATCGTAATTTCTTTTTATTAGTGCCAATTGGGTTTTACAAAATTTTAGTTTTTATTACTAAGACTATTCTTTTCTTTTCTTTCTTCTTAAAATCAAAATAAAAAAAGGAAATCAACGTTTTAAACGCAGCAAGCAGGAGCTGTCCTGGTAGGGCTGTTCCAAATCATGATAGCAATAGCTGGAGAGTAGGAATTCATATGTTTTAGTTAGAACCAATAGGAAGAGAGTTTAAGAGTTGGTTCCTTGAGTGAGTTGGTTAAAATCTCCCATATGGAGTTAGAGAGGAGAAGGGGAAACTAGGCAGAGGAAGAAACAAAGTGAAGATTGAGAGGGAGAACATACTACCCTTTTTTCTTATCAATTATCTGAGGTAGAATCTGATTTTCCATTTTGTTTTAAACCCATTTCAATTTGTGTTCTTATGGCTAGTCTTCTTCTTTGCTCATATGCTTGATTCTTGTTTCTATCATTATGCTTACTTTGATTAAGAACGAATTTGTTGTTAAATTTCTGGTAGATTTTGTTAAATTTATAATTATTTTCAGTTGTGTATTATATTCATGTTGGGAAGAAATCCAAGAACTGAGTTCATAAGTTTGGGTGTCCAAATCAATTCTTTTGATTTGTATGCTTCTTGGGTTATGGTGTTTAATGGATTTAGAGTTCTGAGATTGAAGTTACAAGGCTCTTATAATCTTTTTGAAGTTGTATAGCTTCAATTGTTAACCCAAAATTGGATTCCAAATGAGTTTAAGCCAATCTGAAAATTCTGGAATTTGTTTTCTAGAAAAACTTGTATTTTTTTGTCTACTTTGCGACATGTTATCTCTCAGTTCATTTGTTAGTTTGAAAATTGAAAAGTATAACTGAAAACCGTATTTACCAAGCTTTATGTATGTTCGAGAATCATTGATTTTGGATAACTTTTGGTTTGTCAAATAGCTTGCCGAAAACAGCCCATTATGCAGCAAAATCAGAATTTTCTGAGTAAACTTGATTTTTACCCAAATTTGAGAGTGCATAACTTTTTACTCAGAGTTTGATTTTAAAAAATGAAACTATCGATTTAAAGCTTGTAATCCAAACTTTAAAATAGGCTTCAAATCATCAACTTTTATTAATTTTATGATGGTAAAAATTGTAGCCAAACTCTGCTAGTTACTCATTATTTTGGACATAATTAAAGTGTGCTGTTGTAAATCTATCTTTTATGTTCTCTGAAACTTGTACAGTCTAATGGCTTTCTTAAGCTCTTTGTTTTAACTAATGTACGTGTTGTATATATTTTGGTAGGATTAATTAGTAGTATGATTTTAATTTCGGTATTTGTTTATGTATGTACTTATGTGATCGTTAAGGTTTGAGAGACGTTGGTGATCCACAAACTTAAGAGTGATCTTTGATCTTGAGTTTCTGCTGGGCAATTCGAGGTAGGGTTTGATAGGATGTATTTCATTATGTTAATATATGAAATGTTGACATTGTTTGGCATTGTTTGACATTGTTTGGAATTGTTTTGCATTGTTTATTATGAATGTTGGTGATATTTCATTTCTTGATTGGTTATTACGTATCTACAATGTTGGGAAAACATGTGTTTTTGTTTTGAATTATATTACCTGATCACGCATTTTATGATGGGAAAATGGTGAGATTGGAAGTTGAAGGGAACATGAGTGTTTGGGAATTATTATTGGAAATAAAACCTTTTGTGTAGTTGAGTTAACTTATGGGGACATCCAGTAGCTATGATCAACCCACATGTGCACGAGTTGGGGGAAAGTATGCCCCTTCGACGCCAGAAGTAGATAAAATGATTTATTTCGGGTTTCGGGACTGGGGACCATGAGTATAACAAGAAGACTAACAAATGAAAAAAAAAAAAATTATATTTGAGGGCGGTGGATAGTGTGAGGAGGAACATTACATGCATATAATGTTATTATGTTATATGTTTTGGTTCGCTTGTGTTATGTTTATATTTTGTTGTTAGTATATTAGGTAGCTCTGTTGAGCTTAGCTCACCCCTTTTTCAAACTCATTGCAGGTGTGGTACCAGACGTGTAGAACAAGTTTTAGGCGTATCTAACTTTGTCAACTAATGTTTTCAAGTTTTAGTTTTCCTTGTAAATTAAAGCTTGAATATGGAATAGTCGTTTTGAAAAGAAACGTTATTCTAGTTAGTGTGTAAGTAAATGCTTTAAGCATGTGTTTTTTTTTTTTTTTTTTTTGCCTTTTTAAAGGTTTGTAATAAATAAAGGTATAAGGGTTTTGTTTTCTTATGTCATGTTATGATATCTGTCTCATTTCAATTATAGATATTAAACTATCTGTAATTAAAATGTGATTCACGGGTTATTCACACTACCAGATACGGGGGAATAGCCGACGAAAATTTTTTCGTCGGCCATTCCATTTTTTCGTCGGCTATACCCTCTGCCGACGAAAATTTCGTCGGCCATAAGTCGTCGGTAATACGCCGTCGGTAATACCAATGGCCGACGAAAAAAAAAATTTCGTCGGCTATAGTTAAATATGGCCGACGAATCCAAAAATTCGTCGGGCAAACGTGGGAGAAATAGCCGACGAATTTCGTCGGGTATTTTTGAGTATGGCCGACGAAATCCATTAAGTATGGCCGACGAATTTCGTCGGCTATTGTGTTTTAACTATAGCCGACGATTTAATAAAATTTCGTCGGCTATTTCCTCGAAATATATTAATATTTTAATAGGCATAATTAGTTATAGCCGACGAAATACTAGAATTTTCGTCGGCTATACAACTTATAGCCGACGAAAATTGGTAAAATTCGTCGGCTATTCTTAAATTTTAGGCAAAAAAAAAATTAAATTATGCTTTGGATGGAGGAGGGGAAGGAGGAGGAGGAGGCCGGAGGAGGGGAAGGAGGAGGTCGGAGGAGGAGGAGAAGGAGGAGGGGAAGGAGGAGGAGGAGAAGGAGGAGGAGGAGGGGAAGGAGGAGGAGGAGGAGGCCGGAGGAGGAGGAGGGGAAGGAGGAGGAGGAGGAGGCCGGAGGAGGGGAAGGAGGAGGAGGAGGAGGGGAAGGAGGGGAAGGAGGAGGAGGAGGAGGAGGAGGAGGGGAAGGAGGAGGCCGGAGGAGGAGGAGAAGGAGAAGGAGGAGGAGGAGGAGGAGGAGGAGGGGAAGGAGGAGGAGGAGGAGGCCGGAGGAGGGGAAGGAGGAGGGGAAGGAGGAGGAGGAGGAGGAGGAGGAGGAGGCCGGAGGAGGGGAAGGAGGAGGAGGAGGAGGCCGGAGGAGGGGAAGGAGGAGGGGAAGGAGGAGGAGGCCGGAGGAGGGGAAGGAGGAGGAGGAGGAGGAGGAGGAGGCCGGAGGAGGGGAAGGAGGAGGGGAAGGAGGAGGAGGAGGAGGGGAAGGAGGGGGAGGAGGAGGAGGAGGAGGGGAAGGAGGAAGAGGAGGAGGCCGGAGGAGGGGAAGGAGGAAGAGGAGGCCGGAGGAGGGGGGGAAGGAGGAGAGAAAAAAGGCGGGAGGATTTAAAAGATTTAGAAGGAGTATAGCCGACGAAATAAAAGATTTCGTCGGCTATACTTAGAGAATAGCCGACGAAATTAAAATATTTCGTCGGCTATTCTCTAAGTATAGCCGACGAAATCTTTTATTTCGTCGGCTATACTTTGGAAAATCAACAGCCGTCGGATCTGAGCCATCCAACGGCGGACAATAAAAAGGCGCGGATCAAGAGTTTAGCCGACGAAATATTTGAATTCGTCGGCTATACTTAGAGAATAGCCGACGAAATTTGAATGTTTCGTCGGCTATTCTATGAAAACATACTAAAATGCCGTTTTGAGGCCCTAAACGAACTCGAAAGCCCGAAAAAGCCCACACGTCGTAGCGCAGCTACGAGTTTTGTTCCTGGCGTCGTTCCCTTTCCGGAATGGTATCACAATCATCATTCGGACGCCGGACGCCAAATCTACAGTAAACCGGGTTTTGACTGATTTCATTCTTTCAGCACGCGGATTTTATCGGAATCTTGTCATTTTTCAACCGTAGACGTATTTCATTATTTCGGTCATATCTTATTTGACGACATATTTGCATTTGAAGAGCCTACGTATAGTAATTATTTGAAACTATACATTCACTTAAACACTTAGTAAACAAGTTAAGGAACATTAGTGCATATGTTCCGATTTTGAATCTAAAAGTTTGGAAAATCTATTCCAACCGTCAGATATCACCGTTAAGATTAAATACATGTATGAAAAAAAATCCAACTACATCTGACAACGTTAAAGGCTCGATCGGGACGGTCAACCGGGTGAGTCAAACCTCTAAACGCTTTAAAACGGAAATTGGCCCGTCTAAATGACGTTTTTTGGCCTGATCTTCAATAGAGAATAGTTTCAGATTGATGAGACGCGACTAATCGTATAAAAATTTTCCTCAAAATATTTACCGACCGTCAGGCTACCCATAGGAAAACGGGAGTAAAAAACAGTTAACCGCAACATTCGGCACACAGATTTTGTCGGAATCTTCCCATTTTTCAACCGTAGCCGTATTTCAATATTTTGGTCATGTCTTATTTCACGACACATTTGCATTTGAAGGATGAAGCAATGGTTTGTCGATAGTGATAGAAAATGGAAACTGCTCTTTTTTTGTTTTTTTTTTTTAATCATAGCCGACGAAATCAAACCTAGTATTCGTCGGCTATGCTATTCTTTTGTCGTTTTCTGTCAAAAATAATCGTATAATTATTTTTTTTAAAACTTATGGCCGACGAAATACTTAATTTTCGTCGGCCATTGTTCGTAAATAATTATTTTTAAAAAAAGTATGGCCGACGAAATAATTAATTTTCGTCGGCCATTGTTCGTAAAATAATTATTTTTAAATAATTTATGGCCGACGAAATAATTAATTTTCGTCGGCCATTATTCGTAAAATAATTATTTTTAAAAAAACTTATGGCCGACGAAATAAAAAAGTTTCGTCGGCCATTCTTCCAAAAGTTTATAGCCGACGAAAACTTTAAATCGTCGGCCATTATAGGAGTATAGCCGACGATTTTTCATTTTTACCGACGAAAAAAAAATTCGTCGGCCATTCTATGGGAATGGCCGACGAAATTTTTTTTTTGCCGACGACAAAAATTTTCGTCGGCCATTCTTGGGAATAGCCGACGAAAAAAGTGTTTCGTCGGCCGTTTTTTTTTTTTTCGTCGGCAAAGCCTTTTTTTCTTGTAGTGTCACGCCATAAGACGAGGTTACACCTTTACTCGAATTGGGGCATGACAGATTCTATCGTTGCCAGCGAAAATGCATCATGTTCATGTTAATTCCTACAACATTCCCTTAATATATATATATATATATATATATATATATATATAAATTGAATTTTTTTACCAGTTTAAATTCATCTAATGTGTTCATTTGATGGGGTTGATGCGTTTTATGGTTTGTGTCCAGCAGTAAACTAGGATCGATGGCGTCAAATTTTGGATCGAAAGAGTCGTATATAATTTTTTTTCAAGGACAAGATGAAGAGATTTTATTATAGTGTATTTTAAATTTAAATAAGGGTAAGATTAGAAATAAAAAATAAATTTTTAAGAGTTTTTCTCCATTAACAAGTGGCAAGCTCATGCCACACACTCAAGATGATTGTGAAACTAGCACTCTCTTTCAGAATTGAGATCCTCTGCTCATATTTGTCTGCACATATTGCCTCATAAATGAAACTTGTCCATCTAATTGTAATCATGTGGACATGTTTTTTCCTGTATTTAACTCATGTAATGTGGAGACCAAACCAATGCAAGGAAATCTGACCATATAATTAAGATTGGATGACCTACATGCAATATGAGGCAATATGAGTAGAAAAGCATGAGCAGATGATCCGAGTCCCTCTCTTTCATCTAATATGAAAGTAGATGACAAAGCAAATTCAAAAATAGCTTATAAATAAAATTAAATTAGAGAAAATTAGACAAAAACCCAAATAAGTAGCTCTCTTTTAAGATAAACCCACACCCTATTTTTCTTTAGATATACACCCAATTGTCAGTATATTTCCAGATTATCTTTTTTTATTTTTGTTTGGCTTCACCTTTTTACTCTTTAGATTGTAGAAAATTAAATTTGGTATATTCTCAATCTTAGCATGAATATGAATTTCAAATACCAAACTAAAATTTAGCTCGATTTAAATTTATCATAATTAATTACTTTCTTAGTTTCATACATTGAGTGTATATATGCTCTTTATAGAAGTATTTCATTTGTAATAGATTTTTATTCCCTAATGTATATGTGTATTTTCAGATAAAATTTCAGAATTTCTTTCATGAGATTAAATGAAATTTTGATTTGAATCCTGAGAAGAAATTTTCTTCTTTCATCAAAGAAAGGGAAGAAGACATGCATGGATAGTATTCTTGCATGTGTCCCAACGGGCTGATCGAAGAAATACTATGAAAGAAAAAAAAAAAGGTTTGAGAAGGGGAAGAAATGAGAGAAATAGTTTTCTTCTAGGGATTGCTTTGCATTTGCACTTTTGAGCTCACATTTGGTGTCTTCCTACATACTCAAATGATATCTAATTGTAAGGTACATGGTGATCTTGTCATTTGATTAATTTTTATCTTCTTCTTAGATATATTATTATGATCGAGAGATCATACTTTTTACTCAAAACTATTTATTTCTAATGTACCTATTAAGTGGGGTTTAAGTACATAACATAACCTTTAAACTAAAACAAAGATTGATTGCAGTAATATGTGTGTGTGTGTGTGTGTGTATTCCACAATCATAGGTATAAAGTAGTAGGAAACATAACAAAGAGGTATAATAAAAATTAGAATCCAATATAGAGGTGTCATACAGAAATAAACTTCCTACATATTAGATGTTTAAGTTCACTAGAATAGTACTCTAATAGTTAGATATCTTATACATACAACCAATTATGTCTGTATTTTATGGTTCTATCTTATGTATAGAGAATGAATTTCCTTTCACTATACTTTTTCATAAGATGTAGAAAACTTTCATGATTCTTGCAATAATTATGAAATTGATTGAAAAAAAAAATGGTTAGTATTGAAGAAAAACCCATAATTAATATATTTAATACATAGAGTCAATTAAGTTTATGTATTGTGTTAATGTTAACTGAATGGTGGTAATTTGTGTAAATTTTACAAAAAATAGGATATAATATGTAGTAGAGTTGACACGTTTTAGATACATATTACATTAGAACCTCGTTAAATTAATACTCGATAAATTAATAATCTCATTAAATTAATATTTTTTACCGGTCCCGACTCGGGGACAATGTGCTAAATTAATATTTTGCTAAATTTATAAGATAATACAAATTCGAGAATTCACATAGACCCCATCAAGTATATAAATTAATTATTTTAAATATATGTAATTATTTTTTATTGATTTAATATTATTCGATTAATTAATTTTTCGCTAAATTAATAAATTTTGTCGGTTATGAAATTATTAATTTATTGAGGTTTAACTGTATATAGAATTATTTAGTGGGTTTTAGTTAAAACGCCTCTTAAATAATGGGTGTAAATCAAAATCTCTCATTAAATTATGATGATGAAAAGGTAGATAATGAAATATAAATCAGTGTGAATAGCACCATCCAATTGCAAAATAGGAGGAAGAACAAAATAGTGAAAATTAGGCAGTAGTTGTTTGAAAAATTTCTCCACATATGTACTGATTTTTATCACACATACTGTGTGGGCCCTGCTAGCATGAAGATAAAACGAATGAAGTGTATACTCACAATTATAAAGCCACCTTTGCCAGAATTTGAGTCGTGATCCACTTAAAAAAGCAGAACGCATACGAGCCAACTGCCACAAAGGGGAACATCTTGTCTGCTCAGGGAATGCCAAATTTGGGTCACGTTGAAGCAACTTCCATGCCAAATCTAAAGTAGAATGAAAGCGGAACAAATGCATAACAATTAGTTAACAACCACGCCAAAGTGGAAGAATTGCATAAAGGGATGAGGAGTTTTTGGGGTTTGAGCTTTTAACCAAGCAAGACTCCTAAAAACTGAAAGTATTGTATAAAAATAAAAAAAAATAAAAAATTAAAGTAGTCTTACCAATCGTGTTGCTAGCTCGGAGACAATAGCAAATAAATCTACCTCCATTGGGTTGTTGGAGAGCTTCAAGTGGAGTGACAGAATATATATAGCGAACCGATTTCTTTTTACCACAAATTAAAGCCATGGCAAAGGGAATTTCATCAAAGGGAGCCGAGGAAATGCCAAATACTTTATCATTTTTTTCAGCAATTATTTTAGCTATTTCACAAACGTCTCCATCCTTTAATTTTGAAATAGCCCAACCTAAAATTGTATAACCTCTACCGTCTTTTTCTTCCAAAGCCTCTGGTCTCATTAATGGGATCAATTCCTTCACAATATCCTTATTCCCATATGAGACTGCAATATGAAGAGCTGTGTCTCCATCCACATCTTTCATTTCTAGTCCTTCTTGTCTCATCAAAGGAGCCAACTCTTTCACAATATTGACTTTCTCATTTAAGGCGGCAGTAAGAAGTGCTGTGGAACCTTTACTGTTTTGCATCTCCATAATATAACAGAGTGTTTTCTCGTACTGGTCAACCATATATTTGGCCATTTTCAAGAGGAACTCTTCACCGACTTCTTCTACAGTTATATTAGAACCGAAAGTTGTGAAATCTTCCGCGGTCTTCAATTCTAATTCTTGTTCTCTCGTCTTCAACAACACCACCAATCCTTTGGTAACATCCAAATGCCCTTGCCGGGCAGCTTTGTGCAGAGCAGTGTCTTTGAAGTTGTCTCTTGGATCTATTGTTGTTGCTGCACCACAAGGATTATCTTGTTCTTTAAGATACTCATTTGCCTTACCCCAATCACCATCTGTCATACAAGTCATGAACGGTATATAACGCTCAAAATCGTCCTCGCCAATATTAGTCTCATCTGCAAAAGAATAAAAGTTTGTAATTAGTCTTTAGTTAAGTGATGTACACAATTGTATGTCCCACGCCACTCCCACCACATGCAATGATGTAGAGCATTCATGAAACGTGCAACATCAAGTTATTATTTAGTCATTTAATTATATATTCATAATCTTTTAAATTTCATTATTTGGATATTCCTAGGGAATAGTTTTATAATTATTTAAGATTTACTTATAATTACTTTTCATATTAGATTTAGCCAATTTATTCTCCAAGTATTATAAACCATATAAACATAGGTATTGTAATAGTTGTTAGAAGAGTTATGTTTTATAAATAAAATCAGTTTATTTTGTGGTATGAATTTTTCCCTTTTTATGAGTTTGCTGCTCCTCTATTGTTGGTGTCGGTAGAGTGATCGTTGGAGGTCCGCATCGAATGCAACAGCAGCAACTAATACTTGTTTTGTTTTAACTGAACTATATTAATGAAATCATATATCCAGCATTATTTTCCGATTGGGTAGTTAACTTAGTTGACATGGATGAGGACGGATTAGACAACAACAGAAACGAAAATAAATTAAATACTGAGAGAAGAGTTTCTTACTGTAATTTAAAGATGGGTGGGTGGTTACCTTTTCCTTTTTCCACAAACTCTCTGATCATAGGCATATCCCCCTTATTGACTGCTAGGTGAAGAGCAGTGTAACCAGCATCATTTTTTATTTTCAAGTCTTCTTCTCTCATCAACATTACCAACTCTTTCACAACATCGACCTTCCCTACCCGGACTGCTATATGAAGAGCTGTGTCACCATCCTTGTCTTTTACTTCTCCCATAAACAACACCGGCAACTCCTTCACTATTTGCACGTGCCCCTTCCCTGCTGCTAGGTGAAGAGCTGTGTGACCAAGACTGGTTTTTGTTTTCAAATCTTCTTGCGACATCAAATGCACCAACTCTTTCACTATATGCCCGTGCCCTTCCCAAGCCGCTACATGAAGAGTAGTTCCGTCCCGCCACCAGTCTACTGTTCTCAGTACTACACTGCGGACATCAACATCTCCAAGACACTTCTTTGCCTTATCCCAATCACCACTTTCCACAGATTCGATGAACAATTTAAAGCGCACCAAGTGGTCGGCATTGTTCTCATCATATCCTGCATGCCAATTGTTTTTGTCAAACTTGTTGCCTTTGTTTAGGGAAAATTTTATAAATGATACCCCAAATATTGCTCATTATGAATTTTCATACACCAACTTATGAATTCGTCACTTTGGTACACCAAATTATAACTTCGACCCTAAAATTGTACACGCCGTTAATAACGGCGTTAAATAGAGTGTGGAACAACATATTTTGAGGGATAATTTTGTCAGTACGGAATTTCCCTCCAAATTTGTCTTTTTTGCTCTGTATAATGTCTTTTTCCCTCCAAAAACTGAATGTCAGATTTCTTGTACTTCTGTACAATTATTTTTATCTTTACATAGTAGGAGATTCAGATTTCGACCAACAACAGAAAAACAATGAAAGTTGGAAGAAAAAAAATTACTGAAAAGTGAGAACACAAATGATGCAAATCACAGTATTAATTAAGAATTCAAACTACATATGTAAAGATAAAAATAATTGTGTAGAGGTACAAGAAATCTGACATTCAGCTTTTGGAGGGAAAGACACATTGTACAGAGCAAAAAAGACAAATTTAGAGGGAAATTCCGTACTGACGAAATTATCTCTCAAAATATGTTGTTTCACACTCTATTTAAAGCCATTATTAACGGCGTGTACAATTTTAGGGTCGGGATCATAATTTGGTGTACTGAAGTGACGAATTCATAAGTTGGTGTATGAAAATTCATAATGAGCAATATTTAAGATATTATTTGTAAAATTAACCCCTTTGTTTATTGATACAACAAGAATCAAAACAACGCAATATGTCGATAAGTCAAGTAACTACACATTACATGCACTCTGGAAAAGAACTATCATTGACGAAAGACGTACCTTGCAAAACCTTGCACTCTTGTTCCAAAGCCTCCCAGGCCGTTTTAGCCGATTTGGTTTCGCTGATAATAGAAAACATCCCCGGCCCGCATGAATTTTGGATTGCGTATAAAGCCTTGGCATTCTTTCTTTTCCATGACCTATATTCGGGATCATCATCTTCACGATTTGGAGCGGGTTCACTGATTGCTTCGACAACCTCCCATAGATCTTCAGCCAACAAATACGTTTCTATCCGTAATCTCCACTTCTCATAGTTATTGCGGTTAAGAACTTCTAGAACAGGTGCATTAGAGCTAACTTGAATACTTCTTATGCTAGCTGTCAATCTGTCAATTTATCCGGTTCAAGAGATATGAATCAGATCTAAGTCAAGCATATATGAAATAAGAGCAGTAGAATTAAGAAAGTAATTAGAAAGAATTCAATTGCACTCACTTCTCTATACGTCGGTTGCGCAACGGCCTCCCTCGTTGCAACATATTATGCTTTCTGATGTAGTTTCAGCTCGCTATACCTTGGCTAGTTCCCTTTTTCCTTCTTAACGTTGTCTTCTCTTCCTCTTCTATGAAAGCAGGCATTTGGCGAAACTTCAGATTTATACAGTCACATACATACAACTCGAATTACTTCGATTTCCACGTTAAAGTAATAGAAACGATAATATAATTTAGTTGTCCTTGAAATTGCGCTTGTTTAACGTGTACTGTGCCCACATTTGTTTAACTGAAGTGGGATGCCTTTTGAGTCATTCTATAATCATTTTATTTTTAAAATCATTTAAGAATCAGCCGATATTGACCTGCAATATGAAAACTGTGCCCACATTTGTTTAACGTGGGATCTAATTTGATTATCATACTAAAATATCAGAATATCTCTTCAACACACACTGCGTATATTTAGACATACAATTTAAATAATTAAAATTAAATGACTTTATATAAATACAGTACATAATAGACTTTGTGTATAAAATATTTTAAATAGCTAAGATTGTGTCGTATACCTACAAAGTCGTATATATAAGAATTTCGGCTAAAATATGACTTTATTTAGAAAAATTAAATATAACTTCTCATACTGGTGATTCAATTTACAATCTCAATTGAAAAGAAAGATCATCTTCTGACTAATTCAAGATTACATCTTGCAACTCCAGTTATCCATATTATTTTTCTGCTCAACTAAGTTTTCTTCCTTTATTAGTTTCAACTTCATACTCCTTGCATTGAGATTTCATAGAGCAACAATGTACTCTCACCAGTACCATCTGCTCTTTATTTTAACTACTGAATTTGCAATATATGAATTCAGATATGACTGAAGGATTCCACTTTCAACTTTATGCAGATACAACGTATAACTATCAGTTATATTTATTCACACAGAATTACGAGAGGGATATATCTTACTCCAAACTCTTCAACGTAGTGGTGTAGAGTTGGAGAACGGACACTGAATGAAGTATCTGTTAGTCTGTTACCATATATATATGCATTGCAACCACGTAATGCAAGTTTCTATTTCATACTATGCCAACAGAAAATGAACTCCTCCATGATATTGTAAATCTATGTGAGAAGACACAGCAAATGATTCTTACAAGTTGCACAACATTTCTGTTAGTCCTTTGAAAATCTGCAATCTTCAGCCCGATTAACCAATATGCTCAATACAAAGAAAGGTACAAAATGAGAGGTGAGATATACATTAAGAGTATTTCAAAAGTTTTCCTATTGCTTCTTATCCAGTCTTGAGTTAGGGGAGTTACAACGCAAGGGTGAGAAAAGTCCGAGTTTAATGTCCAGGTTTATATTGAATCCACGCCTATATATCACTCTTTAAAAAAAAAAACTTATAAACTTGGTAGAAGAACCATATTAGGTTCACAGCCATTCTGCATTTCTTAGTTCACGTATATCACTCTAGCACTTGCCTTTGTGTTTCATTTTCCAAAATGGATCATTTCAGTCTCTGTCTCGCCATCAAACTAGTTTATATATGGATGTATATATATAGCCGATCCAACCAGCTAATCGTACGTAAGAGAATGAAAGACGGGTGAGACACAACTATAGGAGCTAGGGTTTATCTGCATCATAGTCAGCACACTAATCATGTCGCTATGTATATATTTTTAATTACGCAAGCATTGCTTACTCGTCTTTCATAATCATTTACCACCAGATTAGTAAACAAAGTCGGCTTGAAATGAGCTATAATCAATAATATTCCTCTGTCGAAATTTCTAAATCATTCGGCTGGTAGCTGGATTTGTAAATCTTAAACTATGATTGGTATGGCACCTTAAGCATTTGGTTCCATCAAACAGGACAATGTGAACCTATCTAATCTACATGGAGATTGTAATTAAATTGCGTTATATAATTGGATATCAGTGTTTTATATACTGGAGTGGTTGAGATTAATTGGAGTTAGTCATCTGTGACAGTAATATATAATCCAAGTCTTCTTGAAACCATAGTATAATTGCCATTTGAAAATTGTTAAATCATTAATCACTTTAATGTCGGTAAAAAACGAACGTACTCTTATATTTCTTTCCCAGCCAGTAGGCCAGGTGGAGCATCAAACAAGACAGGTGTCTTTTTATAAAAAGTAAATTTCTCTTTACGTGATGTATAGCCAGTTAGACACTTCAGTACTCAATGTTTCAAAAATGACAGTTTGGTACATAAAACTAAATTTTATATGACATTTGTACCTCTCTCATTCATCCTTAATTTGCAGAATTCCTATTGCTTCTTGGCTGTCTTGCTGATTCTTGGTCACTGAATCAATCTTCCTCTGAATCGGGCTGCTGCTCATCTTATAGCTAGATTTTCGCTTGTTTGACTGCAAAGGGGAGAAAAGTATAACATTAGCCGACTACAAATTAAGGAACATGAAATGCCAAGGAATCAGACCAACTTGAGAAGGGAATTATTAGAGCACACTCAGCACTAGGGGTGGGCACTTAGTACCGGAATCCCGATCCCGTCTCCGTTCCGTTCCGAAAGTTAGCAGGATGGGACGGGATAGCTTTTGAAAATGACCGTCCCGTTTCGTCCCGTCCCGTTAATGTAAACTTGAAACGGGATGGGACGGGATCGAGACTATCCCGAACAATCCCGTCCCGTCCCGTCCCGTAGTATTAGAATGCACTCAATCTCAGCCCTACGAGTCAACCCCACTCCATCCCAACCCTCTATCTCAATAGTCAATACACTTAACTGACTTGAGAAGCACGAGCACCTAAAAGTCTGAAACCCAATTCGATCTCAGACCTTAGTCAAATTATACCTTCTTCAACTTATTCTCCTTCCCAAATTCGTTACTCTTCTTCAGTTCTTCACTTCTTCCCAATTCGATTACCCAAAGGGCAGAAGGCAGAAGCACTTCAAATCTCCCAGATTCGATTACCAATTCGTAAGCTTCGTTCCTCTAAAAAGCTTAGTTTGCTTTCTCCTCATCCAGCTCTCATCCCACCTTTTCGTTCCAACCTCAGCTTGTTAATGGCTAGAGGGAAGAAAACACCAGTTCATCCTCGACGAAGTGCTTCTAGTCTGTAGGTTGATGCGACTTCATCAGCAATTTCTTCTGGTCGATCAATCCAACCCACTCTTGCAAATCAACTTGCACTACCTGCACTAAGCCAACCTGATGCGACCCAAGCTGATACAAGCCAAGCTGATGCAAGCCAACCTGATGCGACTTAAAGCCAACCTCCAAGTGAAGCAGTTGCATCTACAGGGGAGATTGATCCTGAAACATCAAGTATAAAACGAAGCTTTGTTTGGGACCATTTTATACCTTATGAAAAGATTGAAATTGCGAAAGATGTTGATGGAAAAGAGTATAAATTAAAATAGTTCATATGAGGGCTTACTGCAAGTATTGTCCTAGGGGAAAGATTGGGGATTATGCGGCAGGAAAGTAGCAGCAAATTTGTCGGGATCGGGACATAGGGGACAGGTTTCTGAAAACGTCGTCCCGTCCTGTCCTGTCCCGTTTTTTTATTTCCGGGATGGGCCGGGATTGCCCACCCCTACTCAGCACAATATAACAGGAATTCATATCTGTTGTTCTGCCTTTCTCTTACCTTTGCTGATATACTATCATATGCTTTCCATCAGAACCACAACTGTTTCTCTCCTTCCAGTACTGCTTCAGTAATCTTTTATTAGCTTCATCTAACACTTTGTTCTCTTCAAAAAGCCTCATCACGCTTCACAACCTCAATTCCTCGGATTTCCTCCACACTCAGCTTCACACCGAAACGACCTGGCTGGATTTAATTTGAGCCTACCACGGGGTAGTGGACAAACCTGTTGAAGTTAGGGGACTGTAACTACAGTAGGTCAGTTAAACTTCGTTCGGTTTGTACCAAGTTAACTTTTGCTAAAGGTAATGGCTGACTTACGTTTTTTTGGCCCGTCTCCTCTGCTATGACATGTTTACTTTATGTGGTGCCTCGCCTATCTTCTTCTTTTATCTCTAGCTTCCACTATGATAGTTTCAATAGCTGAAATGTATCTATATATACATACACTCATTTTGTAAATTTTCATCAAGTCTTAGAGAAAATTGCTTCATCAGAGGAGGAACTGTGGTATCCTCACTCTTGATTGCCATCTGTTTGAATCCTTGATGAAGCATTTGTTTCAGCATTTATCATGGCTAAAACCGAAACTTCATCGCCGGATTCCTCTGTTATTTCCACTACTACTTCATTTGAATCTGAGGCGAATACCAACCATCGTCTAAGCTCAGTTTTTGCTAAATACCTTCTCTGATCAAGAGTAGAATCACCTTCTAGGTCAAGAGCAATTTCACTTGCTCTTGGGGAAGATCCAAACTCAATTACATGGGGCTATTTTTATTTTCGTTTGCTGAGATTTTTCCTTGTAAGCGTACACTCGCAATACTCGGATCCTAGAACCGCTTGGTAATTTTGTTCGACATACTTTAGAATACAAGAGGAATGGCCAAGGAGAGATGACATTAGAGAAGAGGAATATATCATTGGTTTCGTTTGGGTGAGCTTGACATGAGAGGTATATATAGCAGTGTATAAGATGAATAATTATAACACCATAAAGGTTTGTAAATGTAATGCAATTAAGAAGAATAACGCACATAGGAAATGACTGCATGAATTAATCCAAATAGTAACATACCACTATTTTCCATAAAGACATGAAACTTAACTCGATTTATGACAATGAATAATCATGACTACTATTAAACATTCACGTAACTTACTACGTGAAACCAATGTGTGAAACTAAGGGTACTAAAATGTTTTTCTCTATTAAAATAAAATAAAAAAACAAAAATTAAAACTCATACGAAAGAGAACATCAAATTCTTAAATAGGATTTGACTTTTCCGCTTTTGTCAAACATTCCAGGTCCATAAGTAGATATGAAAATCTTGCCAAGGAAAGGGAACAAGAACCATATGAATGATATGGCTGGAACACCACAGCACATAATACTTGGTATAACAATCCATGCTTCTCCTTTAAGTAAAATGATAAGTGCGCAAGAAAATGCAATCATCATAGTGGCAATAGAGAAGAAAAGTGTGAAAAGGCCAATCATCATCTTTGTGGGTAAGGATTTGAGAAAATCATCTTCTGCATAACGTGAGGTGAGCATTCCCAAGAATGTAACCACTGAAGTTATGGAAGAAACAAGTGATATTGTATCTAAAACGATAAATACCTTGAAAAACTTGTCATGAATTAGCAAGGGACGGCCTGTGTCACCATTATTTCCACCGGGAACTGTGAAAGTTGCACTGAACATCATTGTTACAATAAGAGCACCTACAACTGTGCATGAAGTTGCTATTCCTTTCGTTGAATTTTCTGCATCCTCTATCAATTTCTTGTGATTCTTGGTAAATAGTTCGCGTGCTGTCAAACCGTCAGAAGGTCTACGATAGTCTTGCAGTTCGAGAGGTACAATACTCTCCACCTCCTATATTTAGATGAATAGAAACTTAACATATGACTAATAATTGAAACAAAAAAAATATATTTAAATTTCATAAAAACGTAAAAATATGATTATTAAATAGCAAATAGTTTTATTTGACCAAAACACCTCGAAGAGCCAAGTTTGATATAGTAACATAAGTCTCTCATTTGTACTGGTGGTGAGTTCGACTCACAACAAACTAGTTATAGAATATCGATTGTTTACTTGATTAAGAAAATAAAAAACATCTCAAATATTTATTTACTTTTAAACATATACATTACATATAATAATTAATGATAAACGCCAGCTGCTCTCGTACGATGAGAGACTTAGATAAATTAGAGAGAAACCATATTATGGTATGCGTCGGTGAGCCATAAGAGTATGTGAGTTATTAAATGAAATGTTACGATGAGTCTGACTTAAGTTGAACTCACGATCTCTCACTTACAAAGAGGAGCCTATGCCACTAAACCAAATGATGTTGAACATGTGTGAGTTATATTTAGTAAAATATTTTAAAAATGCATTATTTATCAAAAGAAATATAATCATTTGCACTATTGCATAACATACGATTATCATTGATAAATTTCAGCCTTTCTCGTATGCAGACTGAACTGACAGTGGAACCAAAATTTAGATGTAGAAACTCAGAAATTTGTTGTTAATACTCTTTGATTTCAAAAATTTACTAAGTTCCTTGATATATTCGATGGTTCATCCAAAAATTCCTAGATTCTTTAGAACAACTTAGTCAAAGCATTCGAAAGTAAAGAATTCGAAACATCCAAGTATGTCTTAAGCCGCACATTTAACTAATTGATCATGGATATTTTGGGGTCTACTAGTATTGTTGAACCACATGGGTACGTGTATTGTGTGGTACCTGCTTGCGGAATCTTTAATATAATTAACTTCTTTTAATTAAAACAAAAAAAGTTAAGCATTAGTTTTAGTCATGTACTCGTTAGGCGAACATTATTGTTTGTTCTCATAAATAAAAAATGAGACAAATTTTGTGCAGAGATTCTTACCTTAAACCATTGTAATTCTCTTTGCATTTGTAGACTGGAATCTTGTAGACGATCAAACTGAGGAAGTGAGAACAAATTCGTGGCGTAATGTAACATAATATCTTCAGAGTTCACAAGATCAGATCCTATATCACTTCGCTTTTCTTCTTTGAGCCCATATATCAAACTATAAACCTCTTTTTGGCGATTTTCAATGGCAACATGAAATACGTTCCTCCCTTCTTCATCAGAAATGTGTTTGAGTAGTTTTAGATTTGCATAACACAGTTGAGTAACAAACTCAAAATGCCCGTGTGCTATAGCTTCGAAGATTGACCTTTGCACCACGTTAAGTTGATTAGGTGTGAGAATATTATTTCTTGTTGCTTCACCCATGCACTGTATAAGCTGTAAGATCCATTTGTGTTTCGATTTCATTAAGTATATGCTTTTGATTCCTAGGTCCAAAAATAAAGATATTAACTATGTTAGATGAAGAAAAGACATATATAAAGCATAAATATAAACAAAATAAAATAAGGAGTGTAGATGTAGCATACCGCAAAATACAGAGAGGCCATTAACAAATCTTCTGAATAAGCTCATTTCTGCATTGCATTGCAAATTCACTTATGTCAATATAAAAGCTATTAGAAGTAACATGTTGATTATAATCATAACGAGCTAGTGTGCATGGGCTAGCCACATATAATCTGAGATATATTACTTATTATTGAGACACCTTATTTATTCATTAAATCTCTCATCATTACTAAGGCTTAGTTTGGGACAGCTTTTGAGACTGCTTTAGCTTTTGGGATTAATGTATGGTGTTTGGTAAAGTCCCTAAAAGCTGCTTTTGGCCAAAATAGATTTTCCCAAAAGCTGAAATCAAAAAGCTAGGAAATAGAGCTTTGGAAAACAGCTTTTGAAGAAATGGTGGTGCTAAGAAATATGATTGCACAAAGTCTAATGAATGCAATATAGTTGCAATATTAATAGACTCTAATATATTTTGTGTAATAGTTCCATTTGATTATGGTGGAAAATACTTTGTCTAATATTTTAGATGAATTTTGTTTAATATTTAAGAATTCTTCGTAAATCTTTTATTTGGTCCAAACAACTGGTCATACATTGCAAAAAATTATACCAAAATAATTGCACAAAACCGTAGTCTATAATTTAGAGAAGTAATATCCATTTTAATAAAACTTAAAATATTTAAGATTATTTTGATAATTTACACCCACTCAAAGTACTTTTTACTTAGAATTTACCAAACACAAAAAATTACTTTTCGTTCTCACAGTACTTTTGAACACAGTTTACCAAACACCTAAACTGCTTCCTCTCACAGCAAGTTCAAAAGCCATTTTACTCACAGCTGATTCAAAAGTCATTTTACCCACAGCACAGCTGTCCCAAACTAAGCATAAGTCTTATGTACGTGCAACATACCTGAGGAAATGAAATCTTTTTTACTGCTATGATCGTCCTTTGATTCCGCAACAGTTAACGAGATATCATCCATGTTGGCATCAGTAAGTTGTGGTATGGATATACCTATTAATTGCACATAATTTATAGTATTATTAAGAGAAGAGGCTTTGTGTTAGCCATAATAGAAAATTTTGACATAAATAACATTAAAAGATTAAAGAACTTTAAATAATTAAATCAAAAGAATATATATACGACTTTTATAAAATATATTTTTATAAGCATATTACAAAAAGAATGGTATCGGTATTTATACTTTGGGTGCTCTTAATTAATTGTTGTGGGCTTATTGGGCTTGGAAGCTAAGGGAGTTGTTTGCATTCGGCTTGGTATTTTTTCTGGTCCATGGTGCTATATATTGATGATTAGGCCTCATCATTTAGCCCTCTGGCCCTGGCCCGCCCTAAAGCCCGCCCTACCCTATAGGGCCGAAGCCCGACCCAGCCCTCTATTAGGGCGGGTCGGCCCTAGCCCTTTTCGATTAGGGTAGGGTGAGGGTCGAGCAAATTAAACCCGACCCTACCCTACGGCCCAACCCTATTGAGCCCTTTAGGGCCAAGTTCTACCCGGCCCTAAAAGCCTAGCCCGGCTCTACCCTAAAATTTTAATTATTTTATATTACATAATACATACAAATGTCTTCACTAAGCAATTTGGGGCTCTAACTTTGTCAGATTTAAGTGATTTTTTTACCATCACCATATTTCATCATAACGATCAAATGCTATTTCATAGTTTTTTTCAAAATTTGATTTCTTTGATATAGTTGTTTCAAAAAGTTGTATACTTGAGTATAATCTACTAATCAAGTTATATCGCCTTAGTAAGCATGTTGTCATTATAATGTCTAAATTCACAAAATGAAAATTTTGACCGTCTGATTTATTCGTTATAGTCAAATATGAGTAGAGTATAAAAATCAACTCGTTTCGTGAATGTTCGATGCTCGATCGAAACGGTCAACCATATTTTCATAAAACTTATCATACGAAAACGTTATTACGTACCTTTAAATGACCTTGTTTCGTCGACTCTTCCAAACATTAAACTCTCAAATAGATGAGACGTAATCATCCATGTAAAAATGTAGGAACGTTTACCTCCCGATACTATGGCTCTCCATTGAGAGAGATAAGCTTACATAAGGTTGACCGCATCGATCGGGGCTCTAACTTTGTCGGATGTAAGTGATTTTTTTACCATCACCGTATTTCATCATAAAGATCAAATGTTATTTCATAGCGTTTTTCAAAATTTGACTTCTTTTATATAGTTGTTTCGAAAAGTTGTACACTTGAGTATAATCTACTAATCAAGTTATACCGCATTAGTAAGCATGTTGTCATTATAATGTCTAAATTAAAAAAATAAAAATTTTGACCGTCTGATTTATTCGTTATAGTCAAATATGAGTAGAGCATAAAAATCAACTCGTTTCGTAAATGTTCGATGCTCGATCGAAACGGTCAACCATATTTTCATAAAACTTATCACACGAAAATGCTATTACGTACCTTTAGATGACCTTGTTTTGTCGAGTCTTCCAAACATTAAACTCTCAAATAGATGAGACGTAATCATCCATGTAAAAATTTGGGAACGTTTACCTCTCGATACTATGACTTCACATAGAGAGAGATAAGTTTAAATAAGGTTGACCTCATCGATTGAGGCTCTAATTTTGTCGGATTTAAGTGATTTTTTTACCATCACCGTATTTCATCATAAAGATAAAATTCTATTTCATAGCGTTTTTCAAAATTTAACTTCTTTTATAAAATTTGACTTCTATTTCATACCCGGCCCTAAAAGCCCAACCCGGCCCGACCCTGTTAGCCCTAATAGAATGGGCCTTAAGGGCGGGTAAGGGTTTACATATCAAAGCCCTAGCCCGGCCCGGCCCGGCCCTAAGTTAGGTTGACTTAGTCAAAGCCCGGCCCGACCCTACCCTAAGCCCTAAATTTTAGGGTAGGGCTTGGCCCGGCCAGGCCCATGATGAGACCTATTGATGATTCTGATTCTTCTAAGGCAAAGAATAGTTCAACATCGGAGACAATTCTTTTTGCGTATGGAGATCCGATTAATTTTAAATAAGTTAGATGATTCTAACAGGTTCTTGTTACAATTTTTATGAGTTTTTTTTTAGAGTTTCTTCATATAAATTGCAAGGGTTTTAGTTTTGTTAAGAGTTTGGTAGTTTTGCATGATTCGATTCTATCGTAGCAATTTTGAAGTTGCTATCGTAGAAAATCAAGAATATCGGGAAATTGTTGGAGTTGCTTTTATGCAAAGCTTCTCTCTATTCCCGTACCTTCTTTTTTATATTAAAAATTAATTAAATAACTCATGCACCTAATTAAATATGTCAATGAGATTTGAACCTATTACTTCATAGTTGTCAATTAAGATACTTAACCAACCAAGTCACAACTCATTGACTTCATAGTTCCCGTACCTTGATCCACAATTGAGTTTTCTAGTGTCTACAAAAAGATATGCTTCCTCACATGAGACGGAACGACGTATTAGAACACAGTGAAAATGACAAGAGTGTCACCGTTGTTGGTGAGTGAGGTCCTATGCGATATCGACAATGAGGCCCTCGAGATATTCTGCAGCGACGACATCATCATCACAGAGAACAAGATTACCAACCTCGACTTCTCCAACTCATTTAATGTTGACTTCGACAAGTCCAATATGACCTCGACCAACTAAGCTCTAAGCTCTAATTTTGAATTTGATTTTGATTTTGGGGGATGAGTACGTGGGTGTAATTTTGAGTATAGGAATAGAGTTGGAAGAGAAGACGATGTTAGCGGCAGGGTTTTCTAATTTGTGTTCATCAGAAAAGTAAGATCGATCGCGTTAAATTTAGGATTAGAAAAGTATGATATATATATATATATATATACATATACGGTGCTGTTATACTGCGGACGTCCGCATTTTAGGAATCCGTACGGATTCCGGCTTTTCGGCCGGAATCCGGTCACCGAATCCGATCTCCACCGTTCAGATTATAGGTATGCGTGTATAGATCAACCTTGTAAAATTTCATCCAATTCGGTGATCGTTTGATACCTCAAAATCGCGATTTACACGAACGGACAGAAATCAGTAAACTGGAACCGTTCGGATTCCGGTTGGTAAATCGCGATTTTGAGGTATCAAACGATCACCGAATTGGATGAAATTTTACAGGGTTGATCTATACACGCATACCTATAATCTGAACGGTGGAGATCGGATTTGGTGACCGGATTCCGGCCGAAAAGCCGGAATCCGTACGGATTCGTAAAATGCGGACGTCCGCATTTTGAAAATCTCTATATATATATATATATATATATATATTTTAAAGAAAAGATGAAGAGATTTCACTATAATGTATTTTAAATTTAAATAAGGGCAAGAATAAGAATCAGAAAATAAATTTTTAGGAGTTTTTCTCCACTAACAAGTGGTAAGCTCATGCCACGCTCACTCAAGATGATTGTGAGATTAGAACTCCCCCATCTAATACGGGAGCAGATGATGAAGCAAATTGAAAATGTAGCTTGTAGCTTGTTGTGATAATGAAACAGAAATCAGTGTGTATAGCACCATCCAATTGCAAAGAAAAAAATTACTGAAAACTATACAGTAGTTGTTTGAAAAATTTTCCACATATGTACTGATTTCTATCACACATACTGTATGGGCCCTACTAGCATGAAGATAAAACGAATGAAGTGTATACTCACAATTATAAAGCCACCTTTGCCAGAATTTGAGTCGTGATCCACTTAAAAAAGCAGAACGCATAGGAGCCAATTTCCACAAAGGGGAATATTTAGTCCCTTCAGGGAATGCCAAATTTGGGTGACGTTGAAGCAACTCCCATGCCAAATCTAAAATAGAATGAAAGCCGAACAAGTGCATAACAATTAGTTAACAACCACGCCAAAGTGGAAGAATTGCATAAAGGGATGAGGAGTTTTAACCAAGCAAGAGTCCTAAAAACTGAAAGTATTGTATAAAAAAAAAAATGAAAGTAGTCTTACCAATCGTGTTGCTAGCATCGAGACAATAGCAAATAAATTTACTGCCATCCGATTGTTGGAGATTTTCAAGTGGGGTGACAGAATAAATATAGCGAACCGATTTATATTTACCCCAACGTAAAGCCATGATAACAGGAATGTCATCAACGGGAGGCGGCCGTATACTAAATACTTTATCATTTTTTTCAGCCATTATTTTAGCTATTTCACAAAGGTCTCCATCCTTGAAACATTGAATAGCCCTACTTAAAGCTGTATAACCATTACCGTCTACTTCTTCCAAAGCCTCTGATCTCATCCAATGAATCAACTCTTTGACAATTTGCATATCCTCTTTCAGAATTGCTGTGAGAAGAGCAGTCATGGAATTGTTTTGTTTTAATTCCAAACCTTCTTGTCTCATCAAAGGCGCCAACTCTTTCACCACATTCACACGTCCATTCCATGCTGCAAGGTGAAGAGCTGTGTCACCAAATGCGCTTTGTATCTCCAAAATACTGCCGACTGTTTGTTCATACTGTTCAACCATATATTTTGCCTTTTCTATGACAACTCCATCACCGACGTATGATTTTACACCGAAACCAAAATCTGTGAAATCTTGAGCCGTTTTTAGTTCCAGTTCTTCTTGTCTCCTTTTTAGCAACGATATCAATTCTTTGATAACGTGCACATGCCCCTCCGCGGCTGCTATGTGAAGAGCGGTCATTCTTTTATTTTTTGGATTTCTAGCTGTAATGGCATTCAAAGGATCATCTACTTCTCCAAGACACTCATTTGCTTTATCCCAATTACCATTTAACACATGGGTGGTAAACGGTATAAAGCGCTCAAAGTCATCCTTGCTGATACTATTCTCACCTGCATAATAATTAAATAAGGAATTACATAATAATACCAATATCAAAAAAGTAAAAAGATTTTTTTTCTATGTTCAGAGTTTGATACTTAGCCATATTAACATCAATTTCAACCATTAAATGCTAACCACTAATGACAGCCAACGATCACTATACTGCTAACACGTCTGAATACCGGTACTCTGAACATGTTAAATGTTGTCTCATAAAATACTAGATGTCTTAAATCTTCATACATACACGGAACTCATACCTAAAATTTAACAGTACTATAGCCGATTCAAATTTTGACTATAAAATGACCAAAATTCCCAGTTTGACAACAAAATTACGCACAATCACTTCTCTCTCTAGCCACATCTTTCTCTCCTCGCGCAAGACACTAGTAGCTTCCTAATAGAGTAATAGACAGTAGCACATTTTCAATTGAAAATAGCAGTCTAATCAATTTACCCTTTAAATTATGTTGTCTTTATTTATTTATTTTTACATATAATATCATTATTTAGTGTTAGTTTTAAAGTAATTTCGTAGTTTTAGTTCTAAAATACACTCTAAGTTATTTGTACTTTTTATTTTTTATCCAAATTTACTCGTACTTTTTATTTTTAGTTTTAAACTAATTTACTCATACTTTTAGGTAAATATATGGGTGAAGCTGGACGACAAAGTGCTCTTTTTGAATAACTTTTTAAAAGTTTTTAAAAATTAGACATTCTGATTTACTCCATTAGCTAGAAGCCTAGGAATCACGTTCTTGTCAATTAATATAGAAAAATTAATAGATAGACAGATGAATAGCACGCCACCACCCTAGTGTCTGTAACAGACAGATGAAGTGTGTGAAAATGTATGAAAAGCAGCACGCCATGCACCACCCTATCACCACGCTATAATATAGTGTTTTGTAGAAGATAAGATTACCTTTGTCTTTTGTCATGAACTCTTTGACCATAGGCATATCCCCCTTATTCACTGCTAGGTGAAGAGCAGTGTAACCAACATCATTTTTTATTTTCAGGTCTTCTTCTCTCATTAACAACACCAGCTCTTTGACAGTAGTGACCTTCCCCACCTGGACTGCTATATGAAGAGCTGTGTCACCATCCTTGTCTTTTACTTCTCCCATGGACAACACCGGCAACTCTTTCACAACATGTACATGCCCCTTTGTTGCTGCTAGGTGAAGAGCTGTGTGACCAAGACTGGTTTTTGTTTTCAAATCTTCTTGTGACATCAAATGCACCAACTCTTTCACTATATGCCCGTGCCCTTCCCAAGCTGCTACATGAAGAGTAGTTGTTCCGTCCCACCACCCGTCTACTGCTCTCAGGACTACACTTCGGACATCAACATCTCCAAGACACTTCTTTGCCTTATCCCAATCACCACTTTTCACAGATTTGATGAACCGTTCAAAGCGCACCAAGTGGTCGGCATTGTTCTCATCATATCCTGCATGCCAATTATTTTGCCAAACTTGTCATCCCCCCACCCAATTAATTTCTAACAAAGTTTAGACAACAGTAATTTGGATAAAAGATGTATTAATTGATAACAAATGATCGGAATTTTCTTCACTACCCTCATTAATATAATATCCTAATTTATAAATTTAACGATAAATTTTGTTGTCATTATGGTAAATAGAATAATTGTTTAGATAATTGTAATTATGTTAGTTGTAATTATTTTATTTACGATATATTTACAAGTTTATAAATAAATTGTTGTTAATTTGATAAATTAGTTTAATTATATGTAAATATGTAAAACATATGTTGTAAATTTTTTATAAATATTGTAAATTTAGTATAGAAAAATAATAAATTTTGTTCAGTTAGTTATAAATTAAAGATTTTATATACGTTAAGGTACTGTAAACATCCCAAATGATCACCCATGAAAGTACTATCGTTGACCAACGGTCATACCTTGGAACACCTTGAACTCTTGTTCCAAAGCCTCCCAGGTCTTCTTGGCCGATTCAGTTTCACTTATAAAAGGAAACACCTCTGGTCCGCATGAATTCTGGATTGCATATAAAGCCTTGGCATTCTTTTGGGTCCATGCCTTATAACCAGCTTCATCCTTTTCTGGTGTCGGAGGTTTCGTGGTTGCTTCGACAACGTCCCATATATCTTCAGACAACAGATATGTTTTTACCCGCAATCTCCACTTGTCATAGTTATTGCGGTTAAGAACTTCCAGAATAACTGCATTAGAGCCAACTTGAATACTTCTGGTGCTAGCTATCAATCTGTCAATTTATCCGGTTCAAGAGTTATGAATCAGATCTATGTCAAGCATATATGAAATAAGAGCAGTAGTATTAAGAAAGTAATTAGATAGAATTCAATTGCACTCACTTCTCTATACGTCGGTTGCGCAACCGCCTCCCTCGTTGCAACATATCTTGCTTTCTGATGTAGCTTCAGCTAGATTCGCTTTTCCTTGTTAATATAGTCTTCTATTGCTCTTCCCTCGTATCTTTCAGTTCAAATGGATGAGCTCGGGTCCATAAGACAAAAAATTCTCACATAAGAAATGTCGTTGCTTGTAGATTCCAATAATAGTTTGATTTACAGAGAGACTGAGCCAGTAGGGATTCGGTAGAACCCAGAGTTATATACAGACAACTCTAATCAAAAATATTAGTGTACTAAAAAATTAACAACTTAGCAATCACGAAGACTTGTTTTTTCCTTTAAAATGAAACTATGGAAGAGGTTCTTTCGTCCCTAATCAAGTTAAGTATAAGAATCTTCCTAAAATATAATGACTAAGGCTTGTTTATTTTCCTTTAAAATGGAACTATGGAAGAAGTTCTTTCACCCTTAATCAAGTCAAGTATAAGGATCTTCCTAAAATATAATGACTAAGACTTTTTTTTTCCTTTAAAATGGAACTATGGAAGAGGCTAGATCCTTTCACCCTTAATCAAGTATAAAGATCTTCTTAAAATATAATGACGAAGACTTGTTTTTTCCTTTATAATGGAACTATGGAAAAGATTTTTTCGCCCTTAATCAAGTCAAGTATAAGGATCTTCCTAAAATATATTGAGGCCAGTGAAGCCTGAAATTGGGTCCGACTTAAATACTCATCATGTGGCTCATCATGCATGTGATCAACCGAGTTATTATATCTGGCATTTGTCAAACGGTGACAAACGTGACCCGTGGATCAACTGTACTGATATTATTTCAACTTAACTACCTTAAAGGTGAGTTTTAATCACAAAAAAGTCTTAGTACAATTGGGTATTATCTACCCACTTATAAGTTGTATTTTGTTTATTAATTTTATGATGTGAGAACTCTTCTCTCCAACACTCCCCCTCATGTACAACCTAATTTTTAGGTTTGCACGTGAAACATACTAACAAACGGTGACAAATTCAATTGGAACTGAAAGAACCAAATTATTTCCAATGACAATAGAATGGAACCCAACTTGGGCCCATGACAGATTGAGAGGCCCATGTTCAGGCCCATAACAGAATAAAGACGTGAGGATAGGGATCCGCTCTAGTACTTTATCAAACGGTGACAAGTGTGACGCATAAATCAACTTTATTTGATATTGTCCGAACTTAGCCTCCTTAAAGGTGTTAGGTTTTAATCACAAAAAATCTCGGTATAATGAGTATTATCCACCTACTTATAAATTGTATTTTATTTGTCACTTTTTCAACAATATTATTGTTTTCTTTTTTTGGTTTTTTATTTTATTTTATTTTATTTTTATCTAAATAAAGACGACCACTTGTATACTCAATTTATTCAAGTTGCCTTGATTATTAGATTAAAAAACTGACTTGATTGATAATACTATTCGATAGGTGGTAGTAATTAAACAACTAAACATGCACTCCATTGTAATAGAGTAATCAGTAATCAAATTGAGTTGGCGTTTAAATGATGTTGTGGAGGTCCATAAGCAATAAATTTATTACTTACCCAGTGTCCTATATTAATCTCAATATGTTTTCTTGATGTGTTTTGTAATATGGAGTATAGGTTTTATGTCTTCTTTCATGTATTGTGCAGTTTGATTAATTAAGACTTAAGAACAGACGTGTCAATTCCTACTTAAAACAAGAATAACTGATAATACAGTAATACAATATTATTAGCTCGAATTGTAGAGATACCATATAGGCATATATGACTATATTGTCGCCATCCTTCAAGACTCCCACAAGCGAGCGCGAATAAATCCACGATCCATCCAAAAGGAAAAGACACAGAAAAATGAGAAAACTCAAAAAGGTCAAAAAAAACACGTCACACACGGTAATTGCTGATTCACGGAAAGAGAATGATTCAGGGGGTATAGTAAGGAATCATTCCATTACTGGTTAGTAAACACCCCCGAAAAGTAATCTGGGGGGGGGGGGGGGGGGGGGGGGGGGGGGTGGTCTAAAATTGACTTGGAGTCCATTTTGTGCATCATCTGATATTTATTTAGCAAAAAACAAACTTTTAACTCCTTACTTTTTGCGCAATGATTTCTATGAGGCCATTAATTTTTTTTAAAAATATTTATTAATATATTCATGTCAAAATTGTCATTACATAGTCACTCACTATTACTTTAAGGATAGAACAAGGCATTCAGTAGACAATTATATTCTATCGTGGTATATAAGCTAGACCAACTATTATCGAAACTGCATCTCATTAACAAACATGACATATGAAGATCATTAGGTGCTAAAATCTTGTTACAAGGAAATCAAATTAAATAAACAAAGTAAAAAAGATAAGGTCGGGACAAGCCCAACATCATGCTAGGACGAAACTCAACTTACTGTTGAGACAAGTCCAACATCCCATCCTAGGGAATTATTGTAAAGCAAAAAACTAACGATTTAAATTTTGATTACTTTGGTTGGTTGGATATTGCTTTGGATAAGCTGATTGTCTGTTTCATAGGACGATAAGTCGATAAATGTCAATATCATTGTGGGAATTAGAAATACATAATAGAAGATCCCTAACTTGCATTCAAAGTTTTAATTTCATTATTTTTCCTGTTCTAGCTGAGGTTAGAGCATTCTTTGACGTGCATGATCAAGAAGGAAGCTGTTGAAAAATAGTGAAAATCACCATTTATTTTAACCAATTTAAATAGAAGAATTTAAGTGGACGCACTTAATATTCGTTAATGATAAAATATGAATTCGTATTCTCCGGTATGAGGACTACAAATTCATGTAATCATCTGGTTAAATTGGTTATGGTGTGAATAAGAAATTGTCACCCAAAATGTGCTCACTACTTGAATTCTGGAATGTGTAACAACATAACTGCTTTGAATTGTGTAATAACAGATTCAATGAGATTAAATATTGTAATGACAGGTTTAATGAGATTGAATTCTGTAACTACCAAATTCATTGTGTAACTGTTGTAACGTATGAAATGAAATTCATTGAGGAAATAGTTATGACATATGAATTAGAATTCATTTCTGAATTCATTACGTAACGGCTATAACTTATGATATGAAATTTATTTATGAATTCATGGCAATTAAAGTAGTAGCCTCATTACCCCCTATATAAAGAGCGACCTATTCTTTAAATTTCATATATTCCAAATATCAATAGACAAAGACATCAAGACCAAGAAGCATTCAGCTCTTCTCTTTTGAAAAGTCATTATCTCCTCTGTTTCTCTACTATTGTTTCTTCTGGTGATAGATAGAAGGTACTAGCAGTTCGCAGGCTTTCTTGTTGCAGTGCAGTTTCAAGAATTCTTTAGTCGTTGTATCCTGGGAGACGAACGCCAACAGTCCTTTTGCACCGGTAGAGGCGGCGTAGTTGTCTTAAGGACAGTGTGTGACACACACGACTCGACTGTTCCTAATCCGTTTTCAAACTCCTTCGGTATTGGTTGAGTATTTCATCATACTTATTTCTGAAATTTTATTTCTAATTTCAAGTTAATATATATTTCAATTTTATATATGCAATATCACACCCAATATATTTTACAATCTTAAGACAACTATCTATGATATTGCTTATATAATTTGGAATATTACCTTCGAGTTTCAATATTCTTACAGCTTAAGATGTTTATTGACCATTTAATTTTGCATGTATGATTCGAGGATTATCGGTTGCCTAAACGGATTTAAGCTTCTATCGAAGCTTGTTGTTGCCTTATGGAAGGGTTGCCTAAACATAATTTGTTGCCTACACGGATATTATTGCCTTATGGAATTTGTAACCTACGTATACATTGATTAGAATCTTAAATTCAAAAAGAACAACGCACACCTCGTTTTCTTTTAAAAATTCATATAATTTTAAAACAAAGGAAAACACGAATAATTTTCTTTTAAAAACATGAACAATAAAACTCGTGGCACAATGACCCATGTCATTCCCCTCTAACTCACACAACACACATGTAAGATACCAATTCGACCACACTGGGCAATATCTTACATTCACACAACACACATGTAAGATACTAATTCGACCACACTGGGCAATATCTTACATTAACCGTTGATTTCCAAACCAACCCACACACACATATAAAGATCTCCCATCAACACATAGGAAAGATCACCACCGCCACACATGTAAGATCCCAATTCGACCACTACTGGCAAGATCTTACATTGGCCGTTGGTTTCCAAACCAACACAAACATACATATGAAACACAATTATGACAATTTTATAACAATTAAAGCACCAAATTGCACACCCACAATACATGTACTTCACGTAAATATATATATATACGTAGATATTCACTCAGGAATAGTCCACTAATACCAACTATAGTCATTGATCGTAAAACCCTTTGAAAATCATTTTTATAATAAATTCATTTTACTTACCGATGAACCGTAGTCGATCAAGTTCATTTAATTTAAAACAAATATTTCTTTTCATAAAACAATTTACATTTAACGATCAATTAGTAAAAATTAACTCGTAAAACAATACGAACACAGTGAGGTTTTGTAACAGCCCGGCACACGCCGTAGAGATATTGTCCGCTTTGGGAATCACCCCGCACGGTTTTGCTTCAGGAGCTGCCTGCCTGCTAGCTTCCCAGTAGGTCACCCATCTTGGGATTGCTACGAGGCGAGCAAGCTTAACTTCGGAGTTCCCATCCCCTCCGAAGCCATTAAGCCCCCAAGACGCTTCTCTATATATTGTGATAACCCTGCACATATAAGCATCGCATCCACTCTCCCTCGGGCGATGTGGGATTTGTGACCTACCTACCTGCTAGCTTCCATAGCCAGGTCAAGTCAGATCCACACAATCCACCCTAAGGCCGGGTCATCTCAGGTTTACTCACTTTAATTCACCAGAAATGGTGAATATCTGTTACACGTCGGGTCGAGGAGGAAACGGGTCGAATCGGGCCGAAACGGAGTTCGGATCAGACTGCTACAGTACCGGTCAACCGTCAGTCAACGGTCAACTATAACGGTCAACGTCTGGTCAACAGTCAACGTTGACTGGGTCGGGTCAGACAAAGTGGGCCGGACCGGATCTGGTTCTAGGCCGGGTCGAACCGGGCCGGGTCGAGTCAAACGGGTAGGATCCGGGTCGAAGGAGGGAGCTTCGATCCGTGCGATTCAGCGCGAAATGGCGCGACCCACCACTTCAGGGAGGCACGCAAGGAGGAGACGAGCCGAATGGTGGGAGGCTCGAGCTCCGGCGACGCCTGGTGCGGCTGCAGCTCCGCCAAGAACGGTGGCAGCAGTTTGCGGGCCTCGCCACGCCGTGCACAGGCGGCAGTTCCGGCCAATCCTTGGCTCAAACGGAAGAGGAGGGAAAACCCTTTCGATCGGTGGGTGGCGCTTGTGCCGTGGCGGCCGGACGGCGGAGATCGGAGGAGGAAAAGCCGAAACGGGCGGAGGAACAGTAGAAATTCAAGAGAGGTGAAAGTTAACAGTAACTTTGCTACAGTAAAAGGTAAAACGGACCAAAAAAGAAATTCTGACTTTTACCCGAAAATTCCTTCTATTTATAGTAATTTCTGATTTTAGAAATAACTTCGACATGTCGTAACTTCTTCATACGACATCCGTTTCACGTGTCCCACATGTCTACGAACTCGTATCGTCGAGCTCTATGACTTTAGTCAAGAAAGCTTTTCGAAATTCACGACGGATTAAAAAGTCAACCTTTGACCCATCAACACTTAAACGTTTTCTTCGACTCTTAACTCTCGGAATCACTTCCGACCGCGAGCAACAACTAACTAAAAGATTATGAAATACGAAAATCCGTAAATCACCATTGCAATAATTTTGAGGAATTTACACGAAAATGAAATTAAAATCGGGGTTACTACAGTTGTCCAGCGTATTTATACATTGTTTGCAGATTCTACAAAAAGATGGAAGATTTTGAAAGACAATATATCGGAGAAAGGTTTTACTCTGAAATCTTTATCTACTACACGATGGGAAAGTAGAATTGACAGTGTGAAAGCAATTGTGACTCAAGCTCCTGAAATAAGAGAAGCTCTTTATAAGCTTGCTGAGACTGAGGGAGAAGAATCAAGTATTAAAAGTACAGCTATTTGTCTTGCAGAGCATGAACTTGGAAAATATGAGTTTATCGTAGGCATGGTAATTTGGTATCACATCTTGGTTAAAGTAAATCTGGTCAGCAAAGAATTATAATCCGAAAATATGCTTATCGATGTGGCAATGGATAGTGTCAAGGAATTGATTGCTTTTCCAAAAGAGTACCGAGAAGTTGGATTTGAGAAGGCTCTGAACTGTGCTACAGAAATTGCTGCTGAATTGGATATTGATCCGGTCTTCTCTACGACGAAAAAAAGAAAAGAAAAGAAAGATCCGCAAGAAAAGACATTTTGTTGAGATACACTGAGCCAATTGATGAACAAGTCCATGAAGAATCAAGTCAATAATCATTCAGAATGCACTACTTTGTTTACATGATCAAGCAATTGGTTCATTAAAGAGAAGGTTTGAACAATATAAGCATTATGAAGAGACCTTTGGCTTCCTGTTCACAGCTACGAAGTTAAAATCGTTGAATATTGAAGAATTGGAAACAAGCTGCAACAATCTTGAAAACAAGTTACGGAATGGCCACATTTCAGACATTGATGGTGATGATTTATTTCATGAATTGTAACTATTACAAAAACATTTACCAAATGATTTACATAATACAGCTAGTGCAATATTAAATTTTTTAAAGAAAACGAATTGATATCCAACTACTTGTCTTGCATACAGAATTTTGCTGACGATTCCTGTTACAGTTGCATCAGCGGAAAGAAGCTTTTCAAAACTAAAATATTGAAATCATACTTGCAGTCAACTATGTCGCAAGAAAGACTAATGACTTGGCTTTGATTTCAATTGAAAATGAGTTTCTAGAAAATATTGATTATGAAAAATTAATTGATGATTTTGCTTCTAAAAATGCAAGAAGATTAATGTTTAGAAAGTAGTAATGCGCTAGCTGTTATTTTTGTTCCTTTTGGTAAAATATTTGTGATAGTTTCAATGATTTACGATCCAATAGAAAAGCTTCGTGGTTTTCAGGTAAGATTATTTTGTTAGCAACTTTGTGATTTTGATCAATTCATTGATTTTATACTTGAATTAAGTTTTTATTTTTTGTTTTCAAGTTCCTTCTTGTAATCAAGTTCCTTCCCTTTGTTGATTTTGGAACTAAAAACTATTTTGGTTGTATGTCAGTAATACAAGTTTTCAGGTTCCTCCTTTTTTTAACAATTGTTTCTTTTTACTTAAATAACTGAGGAATATGTTAACATGATTTTTTGCTCGGTGTGTACTCTTATGTCGCAATTTAGTATTTATTTTAAGAATTAGAAGAATATAATACATATTTTATTTCATAATGCTATATATCTTGTTTGTTGAGATTTTTTTTTTTTTTTTATACATAGTATATATGAAAATGGCCACAAATTTTTGTTCACACAGAGCCTCTCGTTACTCAGGACCGGCCCTGATCATAGCTACCGCTAGGACAGAATGAGCTGCTAGACGTCCTTGCCTGGCACTGCAAGTCTAGATATAGATGTTGATGACATAACGCTTTGGGATGCAATATAAGCCAAACTAACTTGGAAACATGGTACGGGCCGGGTTCATACTTTGACTCCTCTTATTTTTTTGCAGCACCTGATTGATCGTGCTCGCACATAGCATGTAAAACTGATTCTGGAGAGGTTGCCGGTGGGATATTACCTCATTCGAAACTGTTCCATCAATATTGAGGCTACTCATTAAACTAGAATCCCATTGTTCACGACGTGCCCAGCGGGTTATGTTTGACTAAGATGGCATTTAGTTGTGTTCTTTAGTTGCTCGTAAGAACTTGCTGCCATGACCAAATTGTTCCAAGTACCGTTGGATAATTTTCTTCCTACAAAAAAAAGGCAAATGATCAATATGATTTACTCATAAAATTTGGTTGCATAGTTTTGCTGCTGGTTTTGGATGGTTTTAACTGGTCATTTCATGCATCAATACAATGGAGTACATGTATGGTGCTACTATAATACTGGTTATGTAGTAATGCACGTTGGTGATTATGCATGGCTTTGTTATATGCCAAGTTTATATGAGTAATCAACCATCAAAGAGCAGTAAACTCAAAGTGTCAACAATATATATGTGCAGATGTAGGCACTTGGGCCTATAGTCATGTGTTTAGGGGATATGCATGGTGATTTCCCAGCAATGAAATTGTGTCCATTACAAATGGAAAACTAATGTATAGCTTTTACTGCCAAAATTATATGCATGGCCATAGACCCGTAGCAATATATTTTTGTAGTTCAAACAAGTGAGCATGCATGATCAGGCTAATATGCAGTAATTGTGATGCGAGCTGATCAAAATGAAAATCAAAAGCAATACTTGGTCATGTTCTAGTGAGATAGACACAAGGAGCATACACATCACACATGAATCGTGCATAGGACAGAGTATGCATGGATACTAATTGAATAAGCAAGAGGAAAATGCACTATTAGTGCCTCAACTTGTATGCACCGGTCAATATGGTACCCAGACTTTCAATAGTATCAATATTGTTTCTGCACAAACCCGTAGGCCTAGTGGAAACTGATGAATATAATCTGGATGTGATCTCCTCCTGCGAACCTGCTAACTAAGGGGAATACCGGGCGGGCCGGTCTTCTCCTCTCTGATGCCTAAGTTAGTACAGTTGGGATGAATAGATAACTTAAACAAGAATGATAAGCAGTTGGAGAGATCAGTTACCTATTAAAGAGGGTAGTTGGGGCCCTTATATAGGTGGTCGGGCGTGAGGTCTGGTCTTACTCTTCGATGTAGGACTGGTTTCCTTCTGTTCGTACACAAAAGGACAGCTCTGGTGGCCTGTTCGGCAGGCTGGCGTCCCCGGTCCCCGGGCCCCTGGTCACAAGAGAGACTGCTAGACCTCGGGTTCGGGTGCTGGTGATCCTGCTCCGGGCCTTAGTCCGGCCCCGGACGTACTGGCTGCGGGTCTCTGGGCCTAAGTAGCCCCTCTGTGGCTACTGTCAGCAAGTCCCCCAAGTTCTCGGTCAAGTACAATCTTGAATGGGGACTTAATATGTCTCGCTCCTGTCTCGCAGACCCGCAGGGTTACCGACCCAACGGTGCCCAGTCTCCCAAGTCCGCATTGAAGATTGGGCGTGACCGCGCGTTCGGGCAGAGAAGGCGTGGTGATGTGAGTACCTATTAACGATGACGTGCGACAGTTATGAGTATGTTTGCAATACTGATGGTATTGTGCTCAAGTGTTGTCGTGTCATGAGTATGGAGCGGGGTGAAACCCGGACGAGTGCATGGGATGACGATGTGAGGACTCGACCGGTGGACTGCCATGTCGGGACGAGTCCCCCAAGTTCCCAAGGTAAAATTGCTGCCAAAGGTGAGGCAGGCCGGGGAGTAGCCCGGTGGTTCGGCCCAGCTTGTGCTGGAATAAGCGTGGGGTAATGTACAGGGTTGCTAGCCTGCGGGGAGGCCTGTTGGAGCGTGGAATAAGCCAACAGGTACCCCGGTGGGGTGTTGCGGCCATGTTGAAGCACCGGTTAACACCTGCTAGTTCTTCTCAGCTTGTGTTGGAATAAGCGTGAGGTAATGTGCAGAGTTTCTAGCCTGCGGGGAGACTTGTTCTGTGTTAGAGAAACAATCTGCCCGGTGGGGTGGCGTGGAGATAACAAGTCTCGCCGTGGATCTCCAAATTTATCACAGTTTAGTGTGATGCAGAGTTTTTAGCCTGCTGGAAGAGTTTGCATGTGTTAATTAGATGTAAACTCTCCTAGGTTTATAAAACCCATGTGTTTGAAGCCTTGAGTTGTTGCTGGCTTGTCCTTGCCCGCAAGGGCGAAGGAGAGTGACTAAACCGGTGGAATGCCATGAAGCCGGTTGAATGGTAAATAACCGGTGGAATGCCATGGAGCCGGTTGAATACTACATAACCGGTGGGATGCCATGGAGCCGGTTGAATACTACATAACCGGTGGGATACCATAGAGCCGGTTGAATACTACATAACCGGTGGGATGCCATGTAGCCGGTTGAATACTACATAACTGGTGGGATGCCATGGAGCCGGTTGAATACTACATAGCCGGTGGTGTGCCTTTCCTTGATTTGAGGTTGACTCTTGGAGAAGTGGGGGGGGGGGGGGGGGGGGGGCTGGACGCCTCGGTTCTCGCTCCTACCTCCCCTAACTGCCGCTTGTAGGCGGGACATGTGGCTGACATGCAATGAAGGAGAGAGCCCATCAGTCCCATCAGTTATGATGGCGTGGGAACTTTATCGATATTGGGACACATATCAGTAGGGAGCGGTCTGAGATGGAGGGAATTTGCGGCTGGGGTTGCCTCTCCTTTTTGATTGCCCTAATTATCAACAAGGTGTAGTTTTGCCGCCTATAAGATGCTTCGCACCCCCCTCCTCTCTTCCTGTCGTATTTTGTTGAACCTCGGCTCCTCGTCTGTCGTCTGTCTGTGTTGTTATCTTGCTACACAACTAACTGGGCGTAGGGTAAATTATGTTCTTAGGTTTTATGGAATCTGGGAGGTCAGCCAATCCTGTCAGTGCCGGCCGTGCGTCGACGGGAGGGTCCGTGAGGTACCAGCTGTTGGATGGCGACAGGGTGATTTTTTGTGACGAGCCGACCAGAAGCATGACTGCTGGCGAGATAATGGATTTTCGGGCAAAGTGGGGCATTAACTCCTCCGTTAAGCTCCGGGGCCTGCATCCCGGGGAACTGGCCTGCAACCCGGAGGAGGGTTGGCTTGCAGTTTTTTAGGATAAATTTCGGCACGGGCTATCTCTGCCGCTGCCGAAGTTTGTCCAGTACGTGCTAAGCCTGATAAATGTCTCCCCCGCCCAGCTTCCTAGCAACCAGTGGAGACAGTTGTTTGGTCTCGGGTGCTTATTCAGTCTTAGCAAAATGGAATGGCCCACGATAAATGAGTTTCGTGCGCTATATAAGATTCTCTACTGCAAAAAGGCCCAGGCCTCTGGCTGTGTTAATTTTGCCGCGCGGAACTTCGATCCTCCCATCACTCACCTGCCGTCGTCGGTTTCGAATATATGGAGGAGACAGGTTGTGATGGCCGGGGGTAGGTGGCAGCGTAATTCGAAGAGCTTTCGGGTGCCCGGGGCTTATCAAGCTATCGGGGATCAGTCGTACCAGTTGGTCGACTTGGAGAGGCAACGGATAGCCCGGCTTTTTGTTTGCTGGGACAGTCTGGGCCGGAGCTCTTACAATTTCATCCGGTGGAATGTGTTGGAGATATGCGAAATGGGAAAGAAACCTGGTAAAGTGCCTTGTACTGTTGTTTTGTGCGGTCGTATTTTATTATAACCGCTCGGTTTATTGATTTGCAGCTAATGCCCCCCGGCTCGCTGTTCGGAGCGAGGAGACTGTCGAGGCGGATGACGAACTTGTGGCCCAGAGGTTGATGGAGATGGGGGAGATGGCCTCGAAAACCGTTGTAAATCCGAACACCCTAGAGAGCACGGTGCATAGTACTCCTGTGTCGCTCATGTTTCCGGATTCCCACTACGGTCGGTGGCCAGGCGGTGAGGAGAATGCCCCACTTGTTATTCGGGATGTAGGACCGGTGGGCTCACCAGGTCCGGAACCTCTAGCGCGGCCGATGGGGATACGAGCCCTGCGGGAGAGAGAGGCAGCGGAGATGACTTGGTACCGCAGAAGCGGTCTTGGCGAAGCTCCGGCCAAGAGGGCGAGGACGTTTGATACTGGGGCGTCAAGCTCGGCCGGTGGGGGGTCAGCCTTGGTTCTGGCGGAGGGAACCGGTGGCCAAAGGAGTAGGGAAACCGTTGAGCCGGAAGCCGATCGCGGCTCAGGTGATGGTGGTTTTGGTAGGTTCGTGGCATCTACCATCGAGGCCTTGGGACTTGATCGGGAGGCCCCCGGAGATGTGTGGCCGGGCAAGAGCAGGAAGAAAGCTGTGGAATTGGGTCTTCGGGTAAGTCTGATCGCGTACCTGTGTGGCACTGAGGTTCTTCTGCGCTCCCTCTGTCTTTTTGTGCTACGAGCTGATGTTCTTCTTTTGTGTACTTGTACCAGCTAGTTCATAGCCTTTACGCCGCTGAGCCTAGTGAGGGGGCTCCGGTTCTGGAGGGGCAAGTGGAGGACCTCACCATGCAGCTGTCATTGGCGGAGGCTAAGCTTGCGAGGGCCGGTCGACTGGCGGTCGCTCGGGAAGAGAGGATTATGGAATTGGAGGCGAAGAATTTGGAGCTGCAGACCCAAGTAACAGCAGTCCTCAAGGGAGGGGAGAAGCTCGTAGAGCCCCAACTTGCCGAAGCCGCCGATAAAGCTATTGACGATTTCCGGGAGTCGGTGGAACTTGCAGAGATGCTGGAGACCGCCTGTACGAAGGGTATAAATGATGTGTATCTGGAGTGAAGGGAGAAAGGGTGGCTTGATGCCGAGCGGATGGAGGCTGAGGTAGCCTTGGCCGAGAAGTTAGAGCAAGGGCGGTCTCTCAAGGCTGGTGGGTCAGGGATTAGAAGCTCCGGTGGCGCTGATTAGCGAGTTTTTTTTTTTATATATACTTGGCAGATGTATCTACTTTGTAACCAGCTGGTAGTTCATTCTAGAGGCAGTGACTATCTGTATTGCAACGTTGGTACTAAATACAGTACTGTCCAATTTTAAGACAGTAATCTCACTTAGGGTAGAACCGCAGATGCTGAATATTCCATGGGCGGGTGGAGTAGATGCTTTCGGTGTCTATGATGTGGAATGTCGCCGGACCTGCGGCTGCGGTGATTTGGTAGGGCCCTTCCCACGTTGGCTCCAAGGCCAGCGGCTTTTCTGAACTTTCTTCATCACCCAATCCCCCACTTGCAACTTCCTTTCCAGGACCTTTATGTCATAGTATCGAGCGACCCATTGCTTGTATGTTTGGTTTCGCATATGCACTTGGTCGCGCCGCTCCTCAATGAGATCCAGGTTGAGCCTTATGCCTTCAGCGTTTGTTTCAGCGTCGTAATTCTCGACCCTGCCGCTGGGCATGTCGGTCTCTACGGGGAGTACCGCCTCGCTCCCGAATGCCATGCAGAACGGAGTCTCCCCTGTTGCTTGGGTTGCTGTTGTCCGGATGACCCATAGAACCGCGGGGAGTTCCTCAGCCCAACATCCTTTTTTGTCATCGAGCTTCTTCTTGAGGAGACTTTTGATAATCTTGTTGACCGCTTCAACCTGGCCGTTGGTTTGCGGGTGCGCCACTGAGGCGAACAACATCCGGGTCCCTATGGAGGCCGTGTACTGGATGAGATCAGCGTTGTTGAACTGTGACCCGTTATCCGTGACTATGGTCTGCGGCACCCCGAACCTGCAGTAGATGTTCATCCATATGAATTTTCTTACCCGTTCCTCGGTAATCTTTACTAGGGGCTCCGCCTCGACCCACTTTGTCTGATAGTCAACAGCTACAATGGCGTACTTGCATTGTCCCACATCTATTGGGAAATGGCCGATGATGTCTAGCCCCCACTGTGCGAACGGCCATGGCGCTAACAGAATTGACAACGCGATTGCCGGAGCATGAGGTGTAGTGGCATACATGTGGCACTTGTGGCAGCCGCCTGATATTTTTCTCGACGCTGCTGCCATGTCTGGCCAAAAGTATCCTACCCATAGCGACTTATGAGACAGGGATCGGGCGCCAGAATGGTTACCGCACACTCCTTCATGGATTTCTTGCATGATGGCTTCTCCCGCCTCTTTAGTTATACATTTTAGATGGGGGAAGCTGTGCCCTCTTCGGTACAACTTGTCGCCGAGGAGGCTTTACCTGGCACACCGGAGGTGTAGCCTCCTAGCCTCTACTTTATTCTGGGGGCTGGTTTTGTCAACCAGGTATTTAATTATCGGATCCATCCAACTCGGTGGCGCCTCCTCTACCGTAAATATCTCGGAGATGGTCTTGCTTATGCTCGGTTTCTGGAGGGTTTCAATCTTAGCTCTTCGGTACTCTGGTGGGTAGTTTCCGGTTGCCAACCTTGCTAGGGCGTCTGCATGCCTATTTGCCTCTCGGGGTATATGCTGAATTGTTGCGCCCTGGAATGGCTCGATCAGGGTTTTGGCCAAAGCCTGGTAGGAGGTTAACTGGGGTTCCTTGACTTCGAACAGCCCGTTCATCTGGTTTACCACCAGGCTCGAGTCGCTGTATATTTCCAAGGATGGGATCCCCATTTCCTTGGCTAGCTGCAAACCGGCTATGAGGGCCTCATATTCAGCGGCGTTGTTGGAAGTATTGAAAAGGAACCGCAGGGCATACTCGTATGACTGGCCATCGGGTGAGGTTAGCATGACGCCGGCTCCACTCCGCTTACTCGTTATAGAGCCGTCCACATAAAGCTTCCAACCGCTGGGGAGGCCTGGTTCGACCTTTATGGCTTGAACTATTTCGGTGCCCTCGGACCGGCCGGAATGTGCTTCTACTGCCATCGGGGTGAGTTCGCATATGAAATCCGCAGTGGCCTGGCCCTTGATGGCCGTTCGCGGGGCATAAGTTATATCGAACTCTCCCAACTCGACTGCCCAACGTACGAGCCTGCCGCTAGTATCCGGTCTTTGCAGGATCTGCCGTAGGGGGTGATTGGTATACAAGGTGACGGAATGAGCCTGGAAATAGTGTCAGAGCCAGTTTTTTTATGTCAGGGTATCGGCTTTCGGCTCCGGTAAGTCCCTTCCTTACATAGTATACCGGGAGATCGAGCGTGCCCTCCTTCCTGACGAGAGCCGCAGAGACGGCTGTTCCTGATGCAGCTATGTAGAGGTATAGCATCTCGCCCGGTACCAGTTTGGATAGGAGAGGTACTGCAGACAGGTATGTCTTGATGGATTGAAATGTCGCCTCGTGCTCCACCGCCCAGTGAATTTTTTTGAATTGCTGTGCCTTGAGCAGTTTAAAGAATGGGGCGCACTTATCGGTCAGGCGGGAGATAAATCTGGCCAGGGAGGCTAGTCGGCCGGTCAGCATCTGGACCTGGTTTCTTTCCCCTGGTGTTTCATATCTAGGATCACTTGGACCTTCAGCGGGTTAGCTTCTATCCCCCGCTAGCTGATAATGTGGCCTAGGAACAGGCCCTCTGAAATCCCGAAAATGCACTTCTTCGGGTTCAGGCGCATCCCAAACTTGAGCATCTTACCGACGACTACTGCCAAGTCTCGGACGTGGGCCCCTGCGGTCAAGCTTTTGACTAGCATGTCATCCACGTATACTTCCACCGTTTTACCCATCTCCTGCTCCAACATGTGGTTTACCATCCGTTGGTATGTGGCCCCGGCGTTCTTTAGACCGTACGACATCCTCTTGTAGCAGTAGGTCCCTCGGTCAGTCGTGAACGAGGTGTGCTCTTCATCGTTCGGGCTCATCCTTATCTAATTGTATCCGGCGTAGGCATCCATGAAGCTGAGCAGTTTAAAACCGGATGTGGAGCCTATAAACTGGTCTATTCGGGGGAGCGGGAAGCTGTCTTTTGGGCACGCCCGGTTTAGGTTGGTGAAATCAACGCACATGCGCCACCGGTCGGTTCCCTTCTTTGGGACCATAACCACGTTGGCGAGCCATCGGGGATACTGGACTTCCCGGATGAAACCTATGCCTCTCAGCTTCTGTACTTCCTCTCTGATCGCCTCATACTTCGCCGGGCTGAAGGACCTCCTTTTCTGCCTCACCGGGGGAACGTTGGGTACTTGCTCCTCGGCGGTGGGGGAATGATGTTCCCATTTTCGTGCAAGATGTCCTCGTATGAAGAGGTTAGAGTGGTGAAGACCTCTTGACGTTCTGCTGGCATGATCGCCAGGGGGCGTTCTTGCCGGTACTGCGCCGGCTTGTGCTCGCCCTGGGGTTTGTCATGATAGGGCTTCTTCTGCTGTTGGTTCCCCCAATTTCTGCAGGGTCTGCTTGGCTGGGCGCCCCGGTTCTCGCTCCGCTGGCTGGCCTTGTTTTCTCGGGCGGCCGGGGGGGTTCCTCCCGCTTTCTCTTCAACAGGTGTTGCCCATACGTTTCATGATCCGCCTGAGCGTGCCTGATGGCCATCGCCATTAGCTCGTCATACCCCTGCGGGAGTTCCACCCGTACGGCGTAGGAAAATTTTCCTGGCCGATGCCCCTGTTTGAATGACATCTCGGCGATGCCCTTGTCGAGGTTCCGAACCCCGGCCGTCGCAGTTTGCCAGCGGTTGACAAATGTCCTCAGCTCCTCGCCAGGTGCCTGCCTGCAGTTGAAGAGGATGGTTGATGTCCGGGCTCCTTCGACCCGGAGGATGAAGCGGCCTACGAACCGGTCGGCCAGTTGCTCGAACGCCTCGATGGAGTTTGCCGGGAGTTCATAGAACCAGCTGAGCGCCTCTCCAGACAGGGTTTCCTGGAATATGTTGCAGCATACTACATCGGAATAGCCCTTGGCGCACGTTTGGGACCGGAAACTATCCAAATGTTGGTACGGGCAGCCGGATCCCGAGTACGTGAGCTTTAGAGATTTCTGGTTACCAGACCTCCCTGATTCCAGAACCCGGTGCGAGAAAGGGCCCATGCGTTCGTTGAATCGCGCGCCTTCCATCGGCCGCGCCGCCCTTCTCTCATTGACCTCCATTTGGGCCTTTAGGTCCGACACAGAGTCGGTGAGTATCTGTAATGCCCGTGCGGTCGGGGTCACAACTTCATCCTTGAATGAAGCGCGCGACTGCGGGGGTGCCGGCGTGCTCATTGGCAAAACCGCGCCGCCCTGGAACTCCGCCCTCCTGCGGTCGCTAGACCTTCCTCCCGATGACTGTCCCGCCTCAAGGCACTGAGGTTGGCCTGGCGCGGGTGTAATTGCCCTTGCCATAGCGGCGTTGCGCTGCTGTCCTCTCTCCAGGGCAGCGTTTACCGTCTCCATTTCCTCATACCGAGCATTGGATTTTGCTCTATCCCGGTCGCTCTCCGCGCGCAGGCGGCCGACTTCTGCCCTCATCGCCCTTATCTCCCCCGACATATCGTGCCGGTAGGGGATGTACGTGGTGTCTCGATCGCTGTCACCGAGCAGACTCTCCTCCTTGTCACACGGATCGTTTGAGAATGTCAGCGAAAATCCCCGGTGCGCTGGTTGGTCGCCTTCCGCCGGGCCTTTCCCGCGTGCTGTTCGGCCTCCCATAGCTGTTCGGCCTGGGTGCCCTGGTCGCTGCGCTGCTCCCGTACAGCGACTGGGGTGGGGATGAGCACTTGCTCTGGTGCAATCCGCTGACCCCCCATTGTATTTCCTTCCGGCCCCGCTTTTGAGCTTTCTGCCATTTGGTGATGCTTACGTGATTTTTATATAAGCTTCCCACAGACGGCGCCAATTGTTTCTGCACAAACCCGTAGGCCTGGTAGAGACTGGTGAATCTAGATGTGATCTCCTCCTGCGAACCTGCTAACTAAGGGGAATACCGGGCGGGCCGGTCTTCTCCTCTCCGATGCCTAAGTTAGTACAGTTGGGATGAATAGATAACTTAAGCACGTATGATAAGCAGTTGGAGAGATCAGTTACCTATTAAAGAGGGTAGTTGAGGCCCTTATATAGGTGGTCGGGCGTGAGGTCTGGTCTTACTCTTCGATGTGGGACTGATTTCCTTCTGTTTGCACACAATAGGAAAGCTCTGGTGGCCTGTTCTGCAGGCTGGCGTCCCCGGTTCCCGGGCCCCTAGTCACAAGATAGACTGCTGGGCCTCGGGTCCGGGTGCTGGTGATTCTACCCTGGGTCCTAGTTCGGCCCCGGGCATGCTGGCTGCGGGTCTGTGGGTTTGTGTAGCCCCTTTGTGGCTACTGTCAACAGTGTAGGAGTTGCTTTTGGAATGCTACTTGACAGAGTACAGGATAGTCATATCCCAGCTCGCATGAAATCTCTGTTGAATTGAGCTTGACCAACTCGGAGCACGCTTATCGTGATCACCAAGTTAAGCCGATAGGTTTGGAGGAGCTGACTTAGATGAAGCTGCCGGTGATGAACACCGGAAGAGGAATAAAACCGGTGACACGGATGCCCAGAACGGTTTGGGTATGTCGTCGGGCCTCGGTCGACATCGCCGGGTTATACCGGTGAAACTATGAACTCAACGGTTACCGGTAAATCATCTCCAGGTTGGAGAGCTGTAGGTGCTGGAGCAGCGGGAGGAGATCACCGAGAGGTGAGCAAGCTACCAAAGGGTTATTGGAACCAACGAATCGAGATGTTGGTCACCGGTAGGTGGCTTTTACCGATACAATGTTGACTACTACACATGAGACTGACCAGGATGGCTAGATAGGCAATCGAGGCCCGATGTGACCAAATTGGGCTGGGTGGGGTTGTTTGAATAGCTTGGGCCAGCGGGGTGTTATGTCATAAATCCCAGGCTGCTTGCCGATGATATAACAAACGGTATATGAACTGATTGATCTCTACCTTGTGGACCTGCATGATTATGTACCCGACAAGTACAACGGACGGGTGCCTACTGGTAGAGCAACATAACTTTTTGTACGGATTTCCACGGACGGGGCTAATTGTTGGTGTTTAAATTCGGAGATCTAAACAACAAGCATAATATTGATAAATCGATACTGTTTCTGCATAAACCCGTAGGCCTGACAGAAGCACAATAATAAAGCTATAAATAGACACGGGCAAGTATAGTGGTTCACCGTGCCATCGGAGGGCACGGCTACGTCCACTTGGAATATAGTATGATCGGCCAATAAGTCATCGGGTGGTTACATGCCAAGAGTAGCAAGTATCTAAGATCCTTAACTCTAAGGGGGAAGCCTTCTATTTATAGGTAAGGAGGCCTCCCACCTTTACTACGTTTCCAATGTGGGATGCTTATTACACTATTACATATTTCCCTACTCACGAAGCTACTTCAGGTGCCCGGTGGCACGCCCTCCGGGTGCGGCACCGGTGATCTCTGACATTGGGAATGTAGTCGGGGTGGCGGTCTACCCGCTGGATGCCGGAAGTAGGACCTATGACGCCGGTTGCACGGTCCACGAGGTCGCCGAACATGCTTGGCGGTGTACCATATATACCTCCAACAAGTCCCTCAAGTTCCCGAGTAAGAGTGTAATCTTACTTGGGGAGTTATCATAGTGTACCGCCAAGCGTAGGTGGTGACCGAGTTACCCCTACTACCACCAGTCCTCCAAGTCCCTAAGTGAGATTGGACTCTTACCGGGGGTTCGAGTATCTAGTCCCACCTCTCCGCTCGAGTGTTACTGATGTGCTCCCAGTAGTAGTCCCCCAAGTCCGTGCTGGAGATTTGACTTGGCCGGGAGTGATGTTTCCATGCTAGTGTACCGCCATGTTTGGTCTTGCTTGGGGGTGTACTGAGGTGTTGGGTTCTGATCCTCACCGTCTGTGTCGGGTTCTGGAGCGGCGGTGGGTGCCCAGGGAGGATCCGGGTTTGACCGGTCCTGACTCGTTGAAGCTTGATCGGGCAGAGCCGCTGGCGAACAGAGCCGGGCCTGCTGAATCTGGGGTGACCCGCTGGCCGAGGGTGATTGCTGGACAGGATCGGGCCTGCTGAATCTGGGGTGACCCGATGGCCGAGGGTGATTGCTGAACAGGACCGGGCCGGAGGGTGAGCTGATAGACTGAGCGGCCGAGGTCACGAGGCCGGAGGTGAGGTGCTAGCATGAGCTGTGGTGCAGGGGTCGAGGCTCTGGCGCAGCGGTACGAAACCGGGGTGCCCATGCAATAAATGTGGAGCGGCGCGAAACCCGGACGAGTGCATGGGATGATGATGTGAGGACTCGACCGGTGGACTGCCATGTCGGAACGAGTCTCCCAAGTTCCCAAGGTAAAATTGCTGCCAATGGCGAGGCAGGCGGGGGAGTAGCCCGGTGGTTCGGTCCGGCTTGTGCTGGAATAAGCTTGGGGTAACAGGCCTGCGGGGAGATTTGTTCTGTGTTAGAGAAACAATATGCCCGGTGGGGTGGCGTGGAGATAACAAGTCTCACCATGGATCCCCATATTTATCACAGTTCAGTGTGATGCAGGGTTTTTAGCCTGCTGGAAGAGTTTGCATGTGTTAGATGTAAACTCTCCCGGGTTTATAAAGCCCATGTGTTTGAAGCCTTTAGTTGTTGCTGGCTTGTCCTTGCCCGCAGGGGCGAAGGAAAGTGGCGAAACCGGTGGAATGCCTTGGAGCCGGTTGAATGCTACCTAACCGGTGAAATGCCATGGAGCCGGTTGAATGCTACCTAACCGGTGAGATGCCATGGAGCCGGTTGAATGCTACCTAACCGGTGAAATGCCATGGAGCCGGTTGAATGCTACCTAACCGGTGAGATGCCATGGAGCCGGTTGAATGCTACCTAACCGGTGAGATGCCATGGAGCCGGTTGAATGTTACCTAACCGGTGAGATGCCATGGAGCCGATTGAATGCTACCTAACCGGTGAGATGCCATGGAGCCGGTTGAATGGAACCTAACCAGTGGAATGCCATGGAGCCGGTGGAGTGTTCCATAACCGATGGAATGGTGTTACCGTAATGCGATGCATACTGATGCGTGCACTGAGATGCGCGCACTGAGATGCGCGCACTGAGATGCGATGCATTGTAATGCCATGCACTGAAATGCGTGCACCGTAGTGCGATGCATTGTAATGCGATGCATACTGATATGCGATGCATTGTAATGCCATGCACTGAAATGCATGCACCGTAGTGCGATGCATTGTAATGCGATGCATACTGATATGCGATGCATTGATAAATGCATAATGATATGCGATCGATGCATCCTGGACCATGCTCGTGCTTTTATCACATGTCTAATTATCAATATTCTCAAACAGATTATGCACAGGTGAAGCATGCGTTGAGTAATAATAAGTGAGTTGGGATACTTAGCTTTACTGGAGGTGAGCATATTGATTTGCTGCTGGGAGTGGGTGTCCAAAGGAGACTGATGGGTGTCCAGAGGAAAATGATTCCAGTCAAACCCGTTCCGGGTCAACCCGGCCCGCTGAGCCCATTGACCGGGCGGGTTACCCGCTACAATTTTTTTTTTTTTTTCGGCACTGTTCTTCCTTTCCCGCTCTTTTTCTTCTTGCTTTTTATTTTCTTCTCTTTCTGGTTTCTCTCGACCTCTCTCCCTCTGCTCTGTGCTTCTTCGTACTTCTCCTTTCTACTCTTCCTCTCGCCATGCCCGGAGAGGAGGTCGATTGGTGAGGGACGACCGCATCGGAACCAGGAGAGAAACCACAGGTCGAACCGGGAGAAAGAAGAGGCGACCGGAGAGGTAGACCCTGCGGCAAGGGGTCGAACCCGTAGAGGGGTACGATTCAAACAAGAGAGGAGGAGGCATGCCATCGGTGGCCGGAGAGGAGGAGAGACGACCGGGCAGAGAGCAAGAAGCCAGCCATCAGAGCCTCCATCCAAGTCTTCTTTCCCTGAGCTAACTTCGAAGCCGTCGGTCGAACCCGTTCCGGCCCACCCAAGACACCAAGCTGCTCCGCCACCGGAACTTGATCACTCCCACTTGCAGCTCGCCCTTGCAGGATAGTGCTAGGCGCCACTGGTTACTCTGACGAACCCGGACGGGTTAGATATCCGTTTGAGGCGTGAAGTGCCAGAAAGAGGATCACCGGGAAGCTCCGGAAGAACTGCTACACCTCGCCCCATCCGCTGCAGTGGACCCGGCCTGGGATGACGACAGGCATGACTTATCGGCCGGTGCCTGTGGTCAAGCGGGAAGCTCTGCATCGGGACCCGTGTTGACCTGCTGATGGGTTTGACCGGGCGGTTGACCCGGATGACTGTGTCCCCGGAGAAAGCCAGCGGTTACAGTACCAAATGGAAGAGCAGCCGGGGTGGGTGAGTAGTTGTTGGCTTTGCGAACTGCCGGACAGAGTTCGACGTCAGATCCGCACCGGAGGAACCACGCGGGGTCCTGTTGCTGACCCGCTTTCCCGTTGACTTGGATAAACTGTTAACCAGGCGGGGTGTTGAATCGAGCGGTCATCCCGCTGATTGGGCTACCTACTGGGCCTGGGAGTGGCCTAAGGCAGCAAGTTTTTTTTCTGGCCGGGCTGCTTACCGAGGGTGCAATTAAAGGATAAGCGTACTGATTGATCTCTACCCGCTGGTAGAGCAACACAGCCTTTTGAACTGTTTTCCACAGACGGCGCCAATTGTTTCTGCATAAACCCGTAGGCCTGACAGAAGCACAATAATAAAGCTATAAATAGACACGGGCAAGTATAGTGGTTCACCGTGCCATCGGAGGGCATGGCTACGTCCACTTGGAATATAGTATGATCGGCCAATAAGTCATCGGGTGGTTACATGCCAAGAGTAGTAAGTATCCAAGATCCTTAACTCTAAGGGGGGAGCCTTCTATTTATAGGCAAGGAGGCCTCCCACCTTTACTACGTTTCCAATGTGGGATGCTTATTACACTATTACATATTTCCCTACTCACGAAGCTACTTCAGGTGCCCGGTGGCACGCCCTCCGGGTGCGGCACCGGTGATCTCTGACATTGGGAATGTAGCCGGGGTGGCGGTCTACCCGCTGGATGCCGGAAGTAGGACCTATGACGCCGGTTGCACGGTCCACGAGGTCGCCGAACATGCTGACGGTGTACCATATATACCTCCAACAGATACAATATTTATAGTGGTTCGTCGTGCTATCGGCGGGTATGATTACGTCCACTTAGAATACACTACGATCGGCCAAAAAGTCATGCAAAATTACAAGTGTGGAATGCCAAGGATTCAATCATCCAAATCATGTAGGGGAAACCTTCTTTTTATAACTAAGGAAGACTTCCTCCTAATACACGTTTCCAATGTGGGACAAATAAACATGATAGCTACTCACGAAGTTTATTGTGGAGCACAGGAGCATGTCTTCCGGGTGCGGCACCGATGATCTTCCATCATAGTGAAGCATCCGAGGTGTCGGGCTATTGGATGCATGCCGGAGAGGGGACTCACCGTGCCGGTTGGACGGTCAACGAGGTCATTGTTTATGCTTGACGGTGTACCATATATAGTATCAACAATTTTCTTATTTATTTATGACGAGGGGCATAGATGGAGGTTTCATAACAAAATTGGACAAAAAAAAATACAAAAAGTGTGTATTAAGAAAGTAATGGAGTGTATATAAAATTTCTCAGTAACAAAAGATACAAATACCTTATAAATGGGGTACAGTAATTAGTAAATCAATGGTTAACTTCAAAAAATATTACATGATCAATGTCCCCTATCAGTAACACAACAATTAGAGGTTCACGTACATAACATACTACGTACAAGAAACCTCAGGTAACAAGAATGTCGAATAAAAATAAAAGAAACAAGGCCCATATTAAAGTTGGAAAATCTTTAAATTACGATTTGGCTTTTTTGTTTTTGTCAAATATTTACAGGTCCATAAATAGACAAGATCATCTCGCAGAGGACAGAGAATAACAACCATGCGAATGATATGACTGGAAAACTGGCAAACAAAATACTTGGTATAACAATCCATGTTTCTCCCTCAAGCATAATGGCAACCGCACATGAAAATGCTATCGTCATTAGCCACGCAAATCGGATGGCCAAACTCTAGCGTTAGCTGCCGGACAGTAGAGAAAGTGAGAGCGAGAGCTCTCATCCCTTAACATATCATCCTTTAGTTAACAGTTCAAATAATATATGATAAATTTATAAAATAATATACACACCTTTTGGCTAACAGCAAGAACATTCTTTTGATAAAAAAAATTTGGTAGAAACATAAATGCAAATACATGTGTGCGCGGGTGCATAATGAGATATTCTTACCTTAAGCCATTGCAATTATCTTTGTATCTGCAAACTTACATCTTGAATGTGATCAGATCTTGTAAGCAAGGGAAAATTTGCTGCAAAATTTAGCATAATACCAGTGGCGGAGCCAGACCCATAAATCTATGAGGCACACTTTTACTTAATAGCCTACATTTAGGTACAATTTTGCTGAAAAAAAAAACCCCAAAACCTTAGAATTTCTCTTCTGCTGATAACTCGTTTGTAGGAAAAAAAAAACAAAAAACAAAAAAAAGCACCTTAGTTATCTGCTCTGGGCACCCAGTAATTTACTTTGGGCACCCATAGTGCATCTTTTCCTATTGGCTTGCCGACGCCCTCGTAGTCTACTTCATCAGCGTCGTCACTTTCCTTCATCGGCGTTGTGATACCGACCGGATCCTAACCTGGGTTCGTCGCTGCATTAGCCATTTATCATCCCCAAATCGATGTCGTTCTTGGTGCATCAATTTAGTCCCGCGTTAGAATCTAATCTGAATCGATGGCGCCCTCAGTCACCACCGCCTCTCCAGCTCAGCACCAATGCCGCGAAGCAGCCCGGCGCCGCCCCAGCCCATTAATATCGGACCTCGATCCGACTTCCCTCTCAAGTCGACGCTGCCAACAGTGCTTAGCTTAGTCTCTCCAACGTCAAAATTGAAATTCTTGTGTGGGCATGTGCCCACCCTGGTCGTAAACTCCCTCCGCCACTGCATAGTACCGTTAGGGTTCTTAACAAACTTGTAATGTCATTTCCATTAGGCCAGTTTACTACGTTGAAAAAAAACGTTGATATTTTTTTCAACGAAGTATGGTTCGATATTAGACTCATTATTTCACGTCCTCATATATACTAGTGTAATGTGTTTGTAGAGATCTCTATACTTTAAAGATTGGTTCTAACATTTGAGGCGCCCCCCAATGATAACCACAATCTATAAATATTCTCATGAGACGGATTTGAGTATCACTGATCAATGGATCAGGTTGTGCTAAACTTGCTTTCTTCTTTTAGGCAAGTATTTATTAAACATAAGGTAGCCTCCCCCTCTGCCTTGGAGACCCACGGCCTGTGACACCATTTATGCAACATATAGCGTCACCATGCTACCATCCATGGTGGCAGTGCAATATCTAATTCCTCTTGGGTGTCACCATGTCCTTTTGATAAAACACAATCCTTGCAGGTATATTTGCAGCAGGGTTATGTGATCTCGTCACTTTAATGTATCATACATCTACGCACTTTACTTTCTGTTGGAGATCAAGATGAGACACAGTGGAGACAAACCACGACAAATCATGTCGTTCCACTTGAACATGTTTGTTCTTATCTCCCCCTAACGATGAGAAGACTGTCTCATCAAAGTGACGCACCGCAAATCTAGCGGTGAGGAGATTGCATGTCAAGGTTTCGACATAGCAGACTATAGCTGGAAGTTTATATCCATCATAAATATTTATTCATCTCAAGTGGCCCATCATTGTGCGCTATGGCGGCGCAATTTTTGCACATAGAAACATTTAACCGAGTTCAAGGATTGTAGATCCGTGTCAATCCAAAAGAGCTCAAGGATTACAAGCTCGATTGAAATCCTTTAAAATCCTCACACACAACCACTCGATGTGGTGTAAATTAGTTCAATGATGGTGGACATAGATGAATAAGTAACGGTGCATGTAAAATTGCATAACCGTAAACGGAAGTATTGGTGTGCATTACCAATATTAAGACTATTATTGTAGTCGTTTTCCGTGAGACCAATTGGATTTTTATATGAGGTTATGATGCCTATTACGAATCCCATATAATAAGCTATAAAGTCATCGTACCTACGAAAATTAACCCGGCCTAGATATTGACTTTCTAGCATAAGCAGCAAAAAGATTAATAGTGGATGGTGTCATGACACATGACCAGCGTGTCGACACAACAGCCAACACTAGAAAATATCGAAGGTGTCTGCAAGTTGATTGAATCAGTCCACTGAATCCTCTTTGGATTCAATATAAGAACATAATGAGAACACGTGTGCCTTTTACATATGATGGTCTCAATCATAATTGTTTTAACTAATAGACTTTGAATGATGTGTTTTCATCCATAAAAGCACAACGGATGTAAGAAACACTATATGATATTAATGCATATACTTATGCGTTAAATATATCATAATGTCACCTTAGAGGAGCGGTGGAATGTAGAAATTGAACACACGTCTTCAACCTTACATGGATTGTGTCGAAACAATATTTAAGGATAAGATGTTCTTTGGTCGTCCTCGATTTCATGTGTGAACTATATTCTTCTGGTGTTTTTTCTATTCCAAAATATGGGTGTCCATGGTAATTTTTTTAATGTATGGATCACTAGATCACGAGTAGTTGCGTCAAAGCCAATCTAAGTCAGAATTCCAAAAGATCATTTTCTTATAACGTTTGATTCAATTTAGTGGTTACATATAACCTACTAAGTTGACATATAAACTTCTCTAATATTCGTTTACATCCGCAGTCATTAGAGGTAATGCAAAGGAGCTCAAATGATTCTCATTTATATCTTTTCACATTAACATCGTGGCATAAATTTTTTTATAATGTGGAAAAAAATCAATTTTCTCATGTCACATAAATTGTGAATTCGACATATGCTCAATATATATACATCAAAACGTAACTCAAGTTCTTTAGAGTAACTCAATGAAGATTGCTATAAAAGATATGGTAATCCTAAGAATGCAAGTGCATTACGAATCTCAAAGGAACAGATATACCGATTCTTGTTACTTTTATTATATATTGATATAGTACTAATGTTCTTGAGTACTCATTATGTTATTTTGTGATATATTAGTACCATTGTCCTTCATAACTATTATTCTAGAGATTACATGGTGCGTTTCCTTGCACATAATTCTTTATGTCGTGCCTAAATTATGTTGTTTTGTTTTGCTTTATGCAATTCTTTGCCTAGTTAGATGCAGAAAATTGAACCATGTATATCATAAAATTCGAATAAGCTCAATTCATTGAGAGAAAATGCCAATGATTACATTTAGTTTTGTCCAATTTAGAAATAGAGACTTTAAGACCAAAGGTCAAATTAATTAGATATAAGGCCAGATAGTATTTAGAAAGATATCTTGGAAATTTAGAAGTAGACTTAATCAAAGAATGTCATGCATTGAGGTAGATCATTTTTACTCTTTTAATAGCTGCAATGATGAGATCTATCATTGTCATCTTCTCCCATATGATAAGTTTTTAGTTGTAAATTCATTTGTAAAGTTATTATTAAATATTGAAAATATTTTTCCAAATCTTTGTGCTCGTATGATTCTTTATACTTCTTGTAATTCGCAGTTAATTTTTTGCTAGCTTGTAATGCGCGTATCAATACTTCATTGATTTACAACAATGGCAGAGTGCTTCACTACACATGACATGTCCCCTAGGTTATCTTTCAAATGGTACATTGTTTCCACTTGCTTTTAGACAATTATAGGAATCTTTATGCTCATAGTAATTGCCATTTGTATTAGGGATATTGCATTACTTTGTATAATTTGTTTTTAGTTTGTCTCCAACCTTACATCGTCATTCAATGTTTCTTAATTATTTCTCAGCTATTTACATAAAGCAGTTTGCATAAATATACTATGCTGAAGCCGTAGTTGGCTCATTAGGAGAATTTGGTACTCAAGTGCTTCAAAGTCCAATATTTCAAAATCAGACTATGATGGTTCAACCATATGTAAAATAGAGAATAAGAAAATGTATTAGTTTCGCAATCTAAATAGATATCAACGACAACTATAGTATACCAAGATACATTATGGTCAATTTGAAGGTTTGTGAAATTACGTTATCACAATAAAAATTTTGGTTTCTCCATTCTCATTGCATGTGAAGCTAATGAAATTTTATAATCATAGCTTTTTACACAATCAATAAGATATCCATGATGAAAATTTTTCAAGAAATAAAAATTAGATTTTCAAGACAAAGATTTGTAATGTTCATATTTTTCATACTTCGTAAAAATGTTTTATCACAGTAGTATGTTTGTCCATTTTTCTTTATATTACAATGCTCATGAAATTGCATTATCATGGCAATGCTTAAACTAAATAAATAATTATTTAACAGTAATAAAATGAACATATAATGCTCTAAATTTAATATTCAAATGAATATTAATGTAATTTAATAAAAACATTATATCATAAACTAATTTAAACGAGATTTAACAAAAGCATAACTTCAATTTAAATATTACTTGTAAGTTTGCCAAATAAACTGCATATAAAGAGATTGTTCGATCTTCAATTTCATATTGTCGTTGAATATTGATTGCCGTATCGTAATTAATACATCATATGTAAAAACAACAATATTAGTCACTTTAATCATATATATTTTCACGTTTACTATATAATATTAAACAATTTCATACTCACTATATATAGAACAGTAAAATTAATAAAAGAATTACTGTAGTAACTGTTTTAACCCGGTTGATAAAACTTTTTAACTATATTACCGTTTTGCCCCTTTTACCACTGAATTGGGTCGAATCGGACCCAAGGGACCAGGTTGAGTTCTTCAAATTCAGGTCGGGCTCTTCGCACATCTGCGTCTGCGGCAAAGGTTGTCGAGCGAGGCGGCGCAAGGTTTCTTCGGTGATGGACTGGGGCGGCAGCGTCGTAGTCGCTGGAGAAGTGCGCTGCGCAAGACGACGGCGGTGCTAGGTTGCACAGAGCGGGTAGACGAGCCTCAAATCCTAGTCGTCGGCGGCACTGGGTCGTCAAGCAGAACCGACTGGTTTGGGCTTTGGTCTGGGTAGATTGACAGGGAGCTGACGCCGAATTGATGTCCGATCTTGATGGGTAGATCGGAGATCGGAGGAGAAGACGCCGATCTGGGCTCGCCGGCTTCGGGGTGGCTTCGAGCTGCATCAGTTCATCTGAGAAGAAGCCCATGGGTGCCCAGAGCAATTTTCTAGGTCCCCTAAGTATTGTCATTTTCTGCCGACAAATATGTCGTCGGCAGATTTCTTGACCTTTCTTTTACCGACGAAGATGTTGTCGGGAAAAAGAGTTTTTAGTGGTGGAGTCTTCTTTTCCGACAAATAGTTTGCCGGTAGAAAAAAAAATATTAGGGTTTTGTTTTTTTTTTTTTTCTTCCGGGACAAAACTTAGGGTTTTTTTTTTCTTTTTTTTTCTCTGGCTAAAGAAAAGTGTTGAAAACGTGTAATAGTAAAATAGGAATTGGTCTACTCATTTCATTGATAATCCCCTTTATATATTTCTATCGTCAGTTATTTTGACGAAGGCACATTAATGGCGTTTTTCCTTCGACCGATGAAGATTATTAACTAAAATAATTAATAATAATTAAATTAAATTTGGTATATACGCATTTCCTAACTAAGATGATAAGATTGTATTTTCATTTAAGAATAACATGACATGAATTTTTCAATTGATTATGTGTTTAGTTAGCATGGCACGCTTCATAAGATTGAGGCCATAAATCTTAAGTCTCATTAAGGCCATATATTATATATATATATATATATATATATATATATATATTTTAAAAGGACGCAAGGTCTTATATTGATTAATGTACGAATCAACATGAAATTATTTGACGTGCATGATCAAGAAGGAAGCCACCCAGGCAGTGTTCACCTAGAGATGACTGGCCGGCCAGAATGTGACGGAATGCATTGGAGGGTCACGAACGGTGACATTTAAGGCTGCGTTCGGGTCGGTCCGGGCCGAAAAAAAATCAAAACCAGACCAAAACCCGGAACTTTCAGGTCGGGCCGGGCCGGATTTTTAAATTGTTAAATTCGGTGATTCGGGGTTCAATTCGGGTCGGGCCAGATTTTCTGGATTTTCGGGTCTATTTCTGACAAAAAAATTATGAGTTGAAATTTGAAAAATTCCTGCAAATTTTATGGTTTCTCTTAACAAATCTGTCATCTTTCTCAACTTCTCAAAATCAAATCACAAGTTCACAACAATACATTGAAAAAGGCTAATGACCTAATGTTTAATGAGAGGGACATAACTGGAAAAACTTGAAAAATTCGTGTTTTCGAGTCAGTTCGGTCCTTCACGTATAGAACCCGGACCGATCCGGAAGTATTAAAATCGGTCCGGTTTTAGCCCTACCTAGACATTTCAAAATTAAAACCCGGCCCGATCAGGTCGGTTTCGGGCCAAACCGGTCCGGGTTTTCGGGTTTCGGTCTTAAAATCACAGCCCTAGTGACATTCGATGATCTTAGCTCGCGCTACCACACTCACGTACACTGACCCAAGGCTAAATGCCTCCCAATCTCTTGAGCTTGTCTTCATTATTGCTGAGCGTCTGAGGAGACGAAGGATCAAGTCCCAACTCTTTGTTGCCTCTTTAGGTCTGGTGAATGGTTCAAGGTGTGTTTGTTAATATATCACTGTTGTTCTAGGCTAGAGTTAATTTGCCTTCTGTGTTGTATTGTATATACTGGAAGTGAGGTTGCAGGCTTTTGAAAGGAAAGAGAAATAAATGAAAATTTGGGGTATTATATTGCTCTAGTATTGTGATGTACCTGTGTCCCAGTCCCTGCCAGTAACGGATGCTACATATCTGTCATACTATACCATATTGCTATTAGCTACAATATATTGCCTTACATTTACATTTCCCTAATCCCTACCATAAAGGTTTGTAAATGTAATGCAATTAAGAAGAATAACGGACATAGGAAATGATTGCATGAATTAATCCAAATAGTAACATACCACTATTTTCAAAAAGACATGCAACTTAACACGATTTATGACAATAAATAATAATGACTACTATTAAACATTCACGTAACTTAAGTGAAACCAACGTGTGAAATCAAGGGTACTAAAATGTTTTTATTTTAAATAAAAAAAAATTAAAACTCATACAAAGAGAACATCAAATTCTTAGGGTTTGACTTTTTGGCTTTTGTCAAATATTCCAGGTCCATAAGTAGATATGAAAATCTTGCCAAGGAAAGGGAACAAGAACCATATGAATGATATGGCTGGAAGCCCACAGCACATGATACTTGGTATAACAATCCATGCTTCTCCGTCAAGCAAAATGAGAAGTGCAAAAGAAAATGCAATCATCATGGTGGCAATAGAGAAGAAAAGTGTGAAAAGGCCAATCATCATCTTTGTGGGTAAGGATTTGAGAAAATCATCTTCTGCATAACGTGAGGTGAGCATTCCCAGGAATGTAATCACTGAAGTTATGGAAGTAACAAGTGATAATGTATCGAAAACGATAAATACCTTGAAGAACTTGTCATGAAGTAATAAGGGACGACCTGTGTCACTATTATTTCCACCAGGAACTGTAAAAGCTGCAGCGAACATCATTGTTACAATAAGAGCACCTACAACTGTGCATGAAGTTGCTATTCCTTTTGTTGAATTTTCTGCATCCTCTATCAATTTCTTGTGATTCATGGTAAATAGTTCGCGTGCTGTCAAACTGTCAGAAGGTCTACGATATTCATGCAGTTCGAGAGGTATAACACTCTCCACCTCCTATATTTAAATGAATAGAAACTTAGCATATGACCAATAATCGAAACAAAAAAAATTTAAATTGCATAAAAATGTTAAGATATTATTACTTATTATTTCCACAAGAAAATAGCAAATAGTTTTATTGGACCAAAACACCTCAAAGAGCCGAGTACCGTTTGATATAGTAACATAAGTCTCTTATTTGTAAGTGAGAGGTGGTGACTTCGACTCACAACAAACTAGTTATAGCATATTAGTTGTTTATTTGATTAAGAAAATAAACAAAATACCTAGAATACTTATTTACTTTTAAACATATGCTGATAATTACAGAAATGAGAGAGAAACCATATAATGGTATGCATCGATGAGCTATAAGGGTGTATGAGTTATTAACTAAAATGTTACGATGAGTCTGGTGTAAGTTGAACTCACAACCTCTTACTTACAAAAAAAGACTATATCACTAGACCAAATAATGTTGGGCGTGTGTGAGTAATATTTAATAAAATATTTTTAAAAATACATTATTTATCAAAAGAAATATAATCATTTGCATTATTGCATAATTGATAAACATCAACCGCTCTCGTATGCAGAGTGAACCAGGAACCAAACCCTAGATGTAGAAACTCAGAAATTTTAATTAATACTCTGTGATTTTAAAAATTTATTAAGCTCCATGATATATTCGATGTTCATCCAAAAACCTAGATACTTTAGAATAACTTAATCAAAGCCTTCGAAAGTAAAGAATACAAAACATACAAATTTGTCTTAAGCCGCACATTTAACTAATTGATCATGGATGTCAAACCAAAATCCAGGTGACAAGAAAAGCCGCAGCCTCTTCTTCTTCTCTCTCTCTCAACCTAGGGTTAGGGTTAGGGTTTTGAAAATAGCTGTTTGGTGCGACTCATATGGCTGCAGTGACGGTGTCGTTAGCCTCCATGACTGAACGTCTGACGTCCAAGCTCTCTCTTGGTACCGAAGAGGTGCCGGTGGACCTGGGGGATCTTCAGAGCCCGAAAAACGGGTACGTTGTTTCCCGTTTCTTTCTGGTTGGTCATCTCAACATTAGAAAAGCTATGGCTTTTGACTCTTTCCGCGGTGCAGTGCGGTCCATGTGGAAGACTTCGACTCCGGTGGAAGTCACGGCACGGGGAGACAGGTTTCTTTTCACGTTCAATAACGAACGTGATTTGTCAAGGATCAAGAAGGGTGGTCTGTGCTGCGTCCAAAGGGCGATGGTGATTCTCAATGATTATGATGGCTTTTCCGACATCATGAGGGTTCCGCTCGATTTCATCTGGATTTGGGTGGTCATTTCAGGGCTTCCGCCTGCGTTCGTCTTGTTAGGGAGACTATTGGCACGGTTCTCCAGATCGACCGTGTAGCCCTGGGTCGCGGTACTGCGAAGGTTCGCCTAATCCTCCCGATCAATGCCCTAGTGAAGCTCGAACGCCGGCTTAGAGTTTCTCCCTCCGACGTTATCACGATGGAGTTCAAGTATGAGAGGCTTCTGGGCTGCTACCGCACCTGCTGCCAGATTGACTATAGAGGGCAGGCTTGCCCTAGCGAGGGCACGCATGAGGAAGCAGCGCCGCCTGTTCAATGGGTTGTGCAACCGGGGATGATTTTTAGGGCAAACTCGGCCCCATGTATGACTATCTCCTCCTCTCCTTCACTTTCATCCCTTTCGGGGATATTTCTGAAGGAGAAACATCAGGTATAGAGTCGTGCAGTACTGGAATTCTCCTCTCCCTCAAAGGTGGCCGAAGTCCGTCGGGTTCGGGACGAGGATGATTCAGTTCAGGACAAGCGCACCAAACACTGCTTGGAAATCATACATTTGGAATTGGGACCGGGTGATCTATGCTTCATGGTGGGGAATGATGGGGTTATTGGCCTTACCCGCAAATCCCCGAAGAAACGGGGACGCCCTAGGAGGTGCAAGAACAAGAAGAGGGTAACACATATGAACTTCGACTCGATGGCGTTTCCATCCGAGACTGCAGGGATGCAGGATAGTCTTGAAGATGATTCTGCATGTGGGGGTCTGATGGACTAGGGCTCGATCTCGGAGGTTGGCAACGGGGCCGATGCGGCGTGAGGTGATGCAGCCTTGCACCAGAACCTCATCATGAGCAGAGGGAAGGCAGCTCTATCTCTTTCTGAAAGGTACACCGTGTGGTCTTAGAGCTGATGGTTTTGGTGTCACGTTGGCATTAAAACCCATGGGTATGGATACCCATGGGTAAATATTGTGTTGGGTTTTTTTTTTGGGTAATGGGTAGTTAAAAAATACCCATGGGTGGGTAATGGGTATTAGAAAATACCCACGGGTAAAATTTTATGGGTGTGGGTAATACCCACGGGTAAAATTTAAACCCAAATACCCAAAATCAGTCCCCTACTCCCCTTCCCATGTGCTCCCAAATAAAAACTGAAAAACAAATAATAAACTGAAAAAATAAAAATGGGTAATTGGGTGGGTAGTGGGTTTACCCATTTAGAAATGGGTGGGTAGTACCCATACCCAATAACTAATCTAATGGGTATTACCCAGTTTTATGTATGGGTGGGTAATTACCCATGGGTTTTACCCATTTTCACAAAATGCCATCTCTATTTTGGTGGAGTCTTCTCTTCTATTACGATGGTTACTTGTTTTCTTAGTTTTTTGTCCGCTTGTTTTGGACGTATTTTGCTTCATTCGAATTTTCGTTTCAGTTATTTCGTTTCGTTGTTTTCTTTAGAACTTTTTAGTTTGTAGTGGAGTTTCGACTCCTGCTTGACCAGGCACATTTTGGTCGTATGGTTTATGTCAATGAAGTTATTCATTCCCCTTAAAAAAAACAAAACTAATTGAGCATGGATATTTTGGGTTCTCTAATAGGGGTTTTGTTTGCCTAAAGGATTTCTCGTATTGTTGAACCACATGGGTACGTGTGTTGTGTGGTAACTGCTTGAGGAATCTTTAATATAATTACCTTCTTTCAATTAAAACTAGCCTTCGTACACTATTTTTTTTTATTCAATATTATGTAGGAGAGTTTGTAGGGGAAATAGTTTTCAATATTATTTTTTTACTCTTCTTTTATTCAAATAAATGTCTCTATATAAATATTTTAATAAATTAAAGGCATTAATGACATTAGGAGGGTTGACAATTCGATATGAAGAATTTTCTTAATTAATAAAAATAAAAAAGTTGAGTATTAGTTTTAGCCATGTACTCATTAGGCGATGTTGACAGTAGCCGCAGAGGGGCTACAGCAAGCCCACAGACCCGCGGCAAGTACACCAGGGCCCGGCCCAGGACTCAGGATCGGAGCACCAGCACCAGGCCTCGGGGCCCAGCGGTCTATCCTGCCTCCAAGGGTCCTGGGACCAGGGGCGCCTGCCTGCCAAAGAGGGCACCAGAATATCCAAACAGAAGGGAACCAGTCCCACATCGAAGGGCAAGGCCAGCCCTCACCCTCAACCACCTATATATGGGCCTCGACTACCACCATAAATAGGTAACTTGTCTCCCTCCCTGCTTACATACGTGCCCAGGTTATATATATTCCAACTATACTAACTTAGGCATCGGAGAGGTGAAGGCCGGCCCGCCCGGTATTCCCCTTAGTAAGCAGGATTGCAGGAGATCGAGTTGGATTCATCAAGTATCTACCAAGACCCTCGGGTTTAGGCAGAAACAATTGGCGCCGTCTGTGGGAACTCTGAACAAGAAGCCGTGCAAGCAACACCGCTGGCTGAGATTGTGGGAATGAGTCAAGAGAAAGGAACTACTGAGGAAGGGCGTATTGCAGCTGTGCAAACGCTCGCCTCCACCCCTGTCGTCACGCGGGAGATGCGTGGCGAGCAGGGCAGCGATTTGGGAAGGAGCCGTGGAGGGCCCTCCGGTGATCCAGAGCCCCGCCACGAGAGCTCGCACGGGAAAGACCCGATAGAGGACGAAGGCAGCCCAGTGCTTCGTGGCCTATCCCTGACGTTCTCGGATGATCCGAGTGATCAGTCTGAGAGCCAGGATCAAGACCCCACGTACAGCCCCGACCATGACGGCTTGGCGGGAAAGGTACGGGCAATGGCCGCGGAAGTTAGTCGTCTCAGAGAGGAGAACGACCGGGACCGAGCCAAGTCCCAGGCCCGATACGAAGAGATAGAGGCAGTAAACACCGCCCTGGTAGCCGCCCTAGAGAGGGGGCAGCAGCGCAGTGCTGCCATGGCCGAGGCACAAGCCGTACCCCTGCTATTCCAACCCCGGCGGCTAGAGGCTGGACAATCTTCGGGCGCCCGATCCAGCGAGCCTATACGGGAGAAGTCACGAGCCGGCGAGGACCTGCCGAAGAGCACGCCCGCCTCCCACCAGCCGCACACTTCGTCCGTGGGTGAAGTGGATACTCCAACCGCCCGGGCGCTGCAACTGCTAGCCAGCACCGTGTCGGATCTGAAGGCCCAGATGGAGGCAAACGAGAGGAGAGCGGCCCGGCCATTGGAAGGCGCCCGGTTCAACGAGCGCATGGGCCCCTTTTCACACCGAGTCATAGAGTCGGGGAGATCTGGCAACCAGAAGTCCCTCAAGCTCACCTATTCCGGGTCCGGTTGCCCGTATCAGCATCTGGACAGCTTCCGATCCCAGACCTGCGCCAAGGGTTACTCCGATGCAATCTGTTGCAACATCTTCCAGGAGACCCTGTCCGGAGAAGCGCTCAGTTGGTTCTACGAGCTTCCTGCGAATTCAATCGAGGCATTCGAACAGCTGGCTGACCGGTTCGTAGGCCGCTTCATCCTCCGAGTCGAGGGAGCGCGGACATCCACCGTCCTCTTCAACTGCATCCAAGCCCCCGGGGAAGAGTTGAGAACCTTTGTCAACCGGTGGCAGACGGCCACGGCCGGAGTTCGGAACTTGGACAAAGGCATCGCCGAGATGGCATTCAAGCAGGGGCTTCGGGCAGGGAAGTTTTCCTACGCCGTCAGGGTAGAACTCCCTCAGGGCTACGACGAGTTGATGGCTATGGCCATCCGGCATGCCCAGGCTGATCATGAGACCTACGGGAACCACCTGCTGAAGAGGAAGCGGGATGAGCAGTCTTTGGACCATCCCCGGGTAGAGGATCCCCCGCGCAGTCACGAGAGCAAACCCGGCCAGCGAGCCGAGCACGGGAGTCGCCGACCCGGCCGGAACAACAACAACAACGGCAAGACCTGGCCGCAGCGACAGCAGAGACCCTTCTCTGACAGGCCCCAGCCTCGGACCGAGAACAAACCTGCACCGTACCACCAAGAGCGCCCCCTGGCAATTATGCCAGCACCCCCGGCTAATCAAGAAGTCTTCTCCACTCTCACCGCATCATATGAGGACATCCTGCTGGAGAATGCGGACGTCATTGCCCCACCGCCCCAGAGAAGGTACCCCAAGGGGAAGCTCACGACGGCGCAGACAGGCAAGTACTGCTCGTACCACGATGAGGCAACTCATCGGACGAACCAGTGCTTCGCCCTCAAGACTGCAGTGCAGGGCTTGATTGACAGCGGCCAGCTCCAGAGATATGTAGGGGAGAGAGGAGCAGGCCCCGACCGGGAGGGTAACCCGGCCTGGTAAACCCGCTGGGTCCAGGCGGCTAGTTTGGCATATCGCCGGTTCAACCGATTGTAAAGATCAAATATATGCAAACTACTTTTGAAAACTCTGGCCCCGCAAGCTCAGACATATATATTCATAGTTAAAGTATCCAAAAAGTAAACCGCTCCGGAGAGTTTCTTTTACAAGCAAAAGCGAGAAAAACATCCTATGGAGCCGCATCTCCAGCGGTGGCTTCGTCGTCGACCTCAGCTCCGGCAGGTTCGGCACTGTTGGTAAAAGAATCCAAGTGCGAGCGATGTTCTGCTCCTGACTGTTTCTCCACCGCCAGCTGCTGGATAACCGGCTCCACAGGAGCATTTCCTTCGGCAGAGGTACCAGGCATCAGGGAAGTATTTAACCACCCCTTCGCCGCCCATTCCGTGTAGGCATCCGAGATGCCTTCCTCCCGGGCCTTCTCCAGGCAGTCCAGGAACCGATTGCTCTCCTCGTATTGAAGAACGAACCGGTCGAACTGTCCCGGATCATCTCCGCCAGCAGCAGCAGCGGCGGCACGCGCCTGGAGCTCGTCTATCTTGGCCTCCAGCTCGGCCCTCTCAGCGTCAGCCCGCTCCCGCTCCCTCTCCATGCTCCGGTTCTGCTCCTCCAGCTCCCGGGCCCTCTCCTCCATCTTCCTGGCCTTTTCCTCCATCTTCTTGGCTCTCTCCTCCGCCCTGGCCTTCTCCCGATCCGAGCGGGACTTCTCCACCTCCAGAAGCTTCTGAGACCTGGATAGCGCAGCTATCTGCCTCTTCAGCACCGGGAGCTCCTCACTTGCATCCGACTGGTACAGGTGGTAGAGCAGCTGCAGGACAGTAAAGGCCGTCAAGTGGCAAAGAAAGAAGGCGGGATATAAGCAATACGGTGGTACCATGCGGTACTTACCCGGAGGATGGATTCCTTGCATTTTGGCCGGTTGCCACCCGCCAGCACGCCATCAACCCCGGGCCTGTCCAGGCCGAAGTTGGCCAGGTCCGCCATCATCTGCCGAACGAGAGTATTGTCCGGACTTCCCATACCCACCTCCGCAGGCGCAGGACTGCTCTGGCGGGCCGCTCCGGCTCCCTCCCCAGCATGGGATGTTACGCTGCTGGTTGTCCTGACCCGCTTCGCCAGGACCTCCCGGGATGATCCGCCAGTTAGCGTCACCAGCAAAGGGGACGGATCCTCCGGCCCTTTCCGCTTCTCTCCCCACCCTTCGGGAGCGGCGGCACGTGCGCTTGCACGAGGAACAAAAGCAGCGATACCCAGGCTCGCCGCACGGTTGGGGACCCTGTTTTCTCCCCCAGGAACCCGCACCGGTCCCCCGGTGCTCTTGCCCTTCCCTGGCACCGTTGCTGCCACAGAGTGATGGGTCTTCACTCGCTCCGGCACGTAGGACGATTCGTCCAGATCCCGGGCCTGGGGCTCCGCATGCAACGTAACCCGCCCGTCCGCTTCCACCGAGGACCGGGCCACGCTCGCACCTTTCTCCGTAAGATGCTTCAGGAGATCTTCCCCGTCCATCGAAAGAGTGTTTTCGGGCTTGATCACCGCCCGGGTTGACGCACCTGCAGGACAAAGAGAAACGTTAAATTGTTGAGCAAAACCTAGCACAAGTCCCACCGCTAGGGTTTGTTACCCACCGGGATCCCGCCCAAGCCCACAGTGTTCCAGCACTTCTCGCCGGATGAAGTTATACGAACTTCGCTCCAGGTGGTCCCAGCAGCCGAGAATAGTCAAGACCCTCTCCTGCTCCAACTCGGACAACTGGAACGACTGGTCGCCTATGGGCTGGAAGGCGCCAGGCACCCGGTACCTCCTCCTCTTCACCTGCCAAGCCCCGCCAGCCATCACCACCTTCTTTCTCCAGCTGTTGTCTACCCATGAAGGCATAGTGGTGATAACCGCTTGATTGTTGCGGGAGTTGAAGGATAAGCAGCCTTTGGACCCCGTTTTCCTCGAGTAGGACAACCTATACAGCGCCCGGAATTCATTGATCGTAGGCATACTCATTCCGGACAAGTCGTATAGGCAGCCTAGGCTTAGTAGCCGCCTCCATTGAAGACCGGGCAGCTGCGCGGGCGACGCTGGCAGGGCACTCAGAATATACTGCACAAAGTCAGGCAGCGGTAGCGACATCCCGTGCCGGAACTGGTCCGGATGCACGGCAACCCAACCCTCCTCCGGGTTACTGGCCGACTCTCCAGGGTTCAGTGGACGCAAAAAGATATCGTCCGGGATACCCCACGTGTCCCGAAACACAGCGATCTCCGCGGGAGTCAGGCTCTCCTCCGGTTCGTCACACACCACGGCAGTTCTTCCCCTGCCAAGCATGTAGCTTTCAGCGTGCGCACCGGCCATTCGCACCCCGTGCGGTATCTCAGCTTCCGAGGAATCTGACCCGGAATCCGAGGACGTGGACGAGGCACCGCTCCCGGAGCGGTCCGTGGCTTCTTGCTCCGGGGCTTCAGAATCGAGCCAGTCCTGCATCCTCTCCACATCATCCACCACAGGACCTCTTGCGGCAGATTCAGAAGCCTCCTCCGAACTCGAAGTGTACATCTTAATCTAGGGGCAGAAAAGCAAAACCCTAACGCTCGTCAGCAACAGACTACAACACCACCTTCAACGGCCCCCCCCCAAAAGTTTGCCGCTGAGCAACCCAGTCAGCGACACAGATCCCTCCCCCCCCCGCCGCAAAACAACAAATCAACAAAAAACCAAGACACACCGGGGCAAAGAACACAACTTACCGATTAGTATGCTCAGCCGAGGACAATCCGCCCAGCGAAAGCAACGAGCAATGGTAAAAGGAGGCTTGGGAGCGCTTCAAACAACGGATCTCTTGGGGCAAGGAACTTAGGGTTTTCTTCTCGCCGGACCACCTCCTTTTTTCTCTCTCTCGGTCTCTTAAAAACGTACAAGAAGCAAAGGTAGAAAGAAGAGCAGAAGAGACCTATTTATAGAGGAGACCGGTGCCCTAGGCATTTAGGAATCCCTCCAAAAAACACAATCAGAACAAATCAAACGCCTGCGAATCCAGGCCCTCCATCACAAAACCGTCCCCTGACGGCACGTGTCCCAGCATTGGTAAAACTGCCCACGCCATCATAACTGACGGGACTGATGGACTCCCTCCTTAAATGCATGTCAGCCACCTGTCCCACACGCTGGCGACAGGAAGGTAGGAGCAGGAGCCAGGGAGTCACGCTCCCCTACGCTTCCCCAGATTCCACGGTTGCACGCCATCATCATTGCAATTCAAACCGCTTAGGAAGACCTCTCACCAGTTATGCTGATCCAACCGCTTCAAGAGCATCTATCCGGGTTTGAGCAGGACCTCGCACCGATATGGCATGTTACCCGCGCGAGTCCCGCCCGGTACCATGGTAGTCCGCGGTTATGATTATTCAACCGGCTCCATGGCATCTTCCCCCGCATTTACACCAACGACCTCGTTTCGGTATGGCAGAACGCCCGGGCGAGGCCCACCTCATCGATTCCGTCATGTCCCACCAGGTTGAGAGTACTTTCCGGAAACATAAACATCCGGACCCATGGCTTTTTCACAGGGGGACTCGTTTCGATAGGCATGTCACCCATCGAGTCCGCCCGCCTCCATGGCAAACGCATGGGCTTTACAAACCGGGCGAGTCTACATCTAACACATGTACCCTTGTCCAGCAGGATAAAAACCCTGCGTCGCATTGAACCGCGATACTGTCCAGCAGGATAAAAACCCTGCATCGCACTAAACTGCGATACCTTTGGGAACACATGGGGGAGACTCGTTATCTCTACACCATCCCACCGGGCAGATTGTATCTCTAACACAGAACAAGTCTCCCCGCAGGCTAACAAACCTGCACATCTACCTCATCGCTTATTTAAAACACAAAGCTGAGAAGAACTAGCAAATGTTTGCACCGCTCCGTTCTAGTTTGGCAGAACGCCCGGTTCTGGCCCAGTTTGCACCGCTCCGTTCTAGTTTGGCAGAACGCCCGGTTCTGGCCCAGTTGGCACCGCTCCGTTCTAGTTTGGCAGAACGCCCGGTTCTGGCCCAGTTGGCACCGCTCCGTTCTGATTTGGCAGGATGCCCAGCTCGGGACCAGTGAGCTTCGAAGGGCAGCAGACCCAATCAGAATTCCGTGCATTAATCTCTTGCATGGCGGATTTCAACGCCTCATCACCATCATTCCATGCATTAATCTCTCGCATGGCGGATTTCAACGCCTCATCATCATCATTCCATGCACCATCTATCGCATGGCATCATCTCATACACTCTTCGGGTTTCCACCCCGTTCCATGCTCTAACACTCGAGCACAATCCTGTTTTACATTACCCAACATGCTTATAAATTATTTCTTGCCATCAGTAACAGGTACTCACCTCGGTCACGCCCAATCTTTAACGCGGACTTGGGGGACTGGGGACCTGTAGGTTGGTAACCCCGCGGGTCTGCGGGACAAGAGCAAGACAGATAAGTCCCCATTCAAGATTGCACTTGACCGGGAACTTGGGGGACTTGTTGACAGTAGCCGCAGAGGGGCTACAGCAAGCCCACAGACCCGCGGCAAGTACACCAGGGCCCGGCCCAGGACTCAGGATCGGAGCACCAGCACCAGGCCTCGGGGCCCAGCGGTCTATCCTGCCTCCAAGGGTCCTGGGACCAGGGGCGCCTGCCTGCCAAAGAGGGCACCAGAATATCCAAACAGAAGGGAACCAGTCCCACATCGAAGGGCAAGGCCAGCCCTCACCCTCAACCACCTATATATGGGCCTCGACTACCACCATAAATAGGTAACTTGTCTCCCTCCCTGCTTACATACGTGCCCAGGTTATATATATTCCAACTATACTAACTTAGGCATCGGAGAGGTGAAGGCCGGCCCGCCCGGTATTCCCCTTAGTAAGCAGGATTGCAGGAGATCGAGTTGGATTCATCAAGTATCTACCAAGACCCCCGGGTTTAGGCAGAAACAGGCGAACATTATTGTTTGTTCTCATAAATAAAGAATGAAAGAAATTCTTTGTAGAGATTCTTACCTTAAACCATTGTAATTCTCTTTGCATTTGTAAACTGGAATCTTGTAGACGATCAAACTGAGAAAGTGAGAACAAATTCGTGGCGTAATGTAACATAATATCTTCAGAGTTCACAAGAGCAGATCCTATTTCACTTCGCTTTTCTTCTTCGAGCCCATATATCAAACTATAAACCTCTTTTTGACGATTTTCAATGGCAACATGAAATATGCTCCTCCTTTTTTTTATCAGAAATGTCTGTGAGTAGTTTTGGGTTTGCTTTACACAGTTGAGTAACAAACTCAAAATGCCCGTGTGCTATAGCTTCGAAGATTGACCTTTGCACCACGTTAAGTTGATTAGGTGTGAGAATATTATTTCTTGTTGCTTCACCCATGCACTGTATAAGCTGTAAGATCCATTTGTGTTTCGATTTCATTTCGTATATGCTTTCGATTCCTATGTCAAAAAAATATAGATATTAACTATGTTAGATGAAGAAAAGACATATATAAAGCATAAAATATAAATAAAATAAAATAAGGAGTGTAGATGTAGCGTACCACAAAATACATAGAGGCCATTAGCAAATCTTCTGAATAAGCTCATTTCTGCATTGCATTGCAAGTTCAGAAAGCTATTAGAAGTAACATGTTGATTATAATCATAACGAGCTAGTGTGCATGGGCTAGCAACATATAATCTGAGATATATTACTTATTATTGAGACACCTTATTCAGTTCATGAAAGACAATATAATGAACACACCTTATTGCAAACTTATATTTTTATTAACACACCTTATTTATTTTTCTATTACTTTTTATTACAAAGTACCACTTCAAATCTATTCAAAAAAAAATAAAAAATGCCAGTTTAAACTTGATTTTCATTGGCTTTTATCAAAGAGGCGTAGTGGGCGTAAGAAAAACAAAAATAAGTGTCAATAGCACAATTAAACTTCAATAATGAACTACTTTCTTAAACCAATGTAACTTTTTGAAATAAAGTTAAATCAAACAAAATTAATGATACATATAACTTTATAAAAAGAAAACTTATATACATTTTGCCGGGTAAGGGATCTTTGTTATGGAATAAAATTATGGTGCAGGCCGAAAATCTCTCATCATTACTTAGTCTTATGTACGTGAAACATACCTGAGGAAATGAAATCCTTTTGATTGTTATGATCATCCTTTGATTCCGCAACATTTAACGAGATCTCATCCATGTTAACATGAGCAAGTTGTGGTATGGATATACCTATTAATTACACATAATTTATACTATTATTAAGAGAAGAGGCTTTGTGCTAGTCATAATCGAAAATTTTGACAGAAATAATCCTAAAAGATTAAAGAACTTTGAAAAATAATTAAATCAAAAGAATATATATATGACTTTTATAAAATATATTTTTATAAAACATAATACAAAAAGAATGGTATTGGTATTTATACTTTGGGTGCTCTTAGTGTATTGTTGTGGGCTTATTGTGCTTGAAAGCTAAGGGAGTTTTTTGCATTCGGCTTGGTATTTTTCTGGTCCATGGTGCTATTGATGATTCTGATTCTTCTAAGGAAAAGAATAGTTCATCATCGGAGACACTTCTTCTTGCATATGGAGATCCGATTAATTTTAAATAAGTTAGATGATTCTAACAGTTTCTTGTTACAAATTTTATGAGTTTGTTTTAGAGTTTCTTCATAAAAATTGCAAGGGTTTCAATTTCATTAAGATTTTGGTAGTTTTGTCTGGTTAGATTATATCGTAGTCCGCAAAAGTGAATCATGTTCATGTTAATTCCTACATTATCAATATAAGGCCTTGTGTCCTTTTCTAAAAAATTATTTTTTAAAAAAATTGAATCTTTTTACCAATGTAAATCAATTTAATGTGGGCAAAGCAAATACAAAGTTGGTGTTAGAGTAGTACTTTTTGTTAAATTCTACATGTTAGACACTACAAGGAAAAATACCTTAGGCGACGAAATATAAATAGTTTCCTCGCCTAAGAGTTCTTAGGAGACGAAAAAAATTCGTCCTCTAAGCTAGAAATTTCGTCGCCTAAGACCATTCTTAGGCGACGAATAATTATTTTCGTCGTCTAAGAGAACACTTTAACAACGAAAATTAATTTCGTCGTCTATGTATATTCTTAGGGGACGAAAAAAAAATTCGTCGCCTAAGCTTTTTACTTAGGTGACGAAAACAATTTTCGTCGCCTAAGATCTCCACTTAGGTGAAGAAAAAATTATTTTTCGTCGCCTAAGTTGAATACTTAGGCGACGAAAGTGAATTTTCGTCGCCTAAGAAAACACAAAGACGCCGACAAATATTTGTCGTTAGAGTTATTTTCTAACACGACGAAAATTATGTTTTCGTCGCCTAAGATTTACACTTAGACGAGGAAACCATTTTTTCATCGCCTAAGTGTGCATCTTAGGCCAGGAAAGTAACATTTCGTCGCCTAAGTAAATATTAGGTCAATAGATTTTTTAAAAATTACTTTTACTTAGACCACGAAATAACCATTTTCGTCACCTAAGTTCTTACTTAGACGACGAAACGGTTATTTCGTCGTCTAAGAATGCACTTAGGTGACGAAAATGGTTATTTTGTGGTCTAAGTAAAAAAACCTAAACACATTAAAATTAAGCCGCAAATAGATTTTTAAAAAAAAAAAAATTTCTTAGGCGACAAAAATGATTAAGGTTTCGTCGCCAAAGTAAACTCTTAGGCGACGAAAATGATTATTTCGTCGCCTAAGTAAACTTATCACACGAAAACCCTATTACGTACATTTAGATGACCTTGTTTCGTCGACTCTTCCAAACATTAAACTCTCATATAGATGAGACGTAATTATCCATGTAAAAATTTGGGAACTTTTATCTTCCGATACTATGGCTCCCCATAGAGAGAGATAAGTTTAAATAAGGTTGACCGCATCGATCGGGGCTCTAACTTAGTTGGATTTAAGTGATTTTTTTTACCATCATCATATTTTCATAAAACTTATCACACGAAAACGCTATTACGATGACCTTGTTTCGTCGATTCTTCCAAACATGAAACTCTCAAATAGTTTGGAGAGTTGTAGATTTGGCATTTGGTGTCCGATTGACAATTGTAATACATTTTCGGAAAGGAAACGACGCCAGGAGTCAAACTCGTTGCTTTGCCACGACGTGTGGGCTTTTTCGGGCTTTCGAGTTCGTTTAGGCCTTCAAAACGGCAGTTTTATATGTTTTAAATAAGGTTGACTACATCGATCGGAGCTCTAAGTTTGTCGGATTTAAGTGATTTTTTTACCACAACTGTATTTCATCATAACGATCAAATTTTATTTCACAGTATTTTTCAAAATTTTACTTCTTTTATATAGTTGCTTCGAAAAGTTGTACACTTGAGTATAATCTTATAATCAAGTTATACCGTATTAGTAAGCATGTTGTCGTTATAATGGCTAAATTCACAAAATGAAAATTTTGACCGTCTGATGTGATCGTTATAGTTAAATTTGAGTAGAGTATAAAAATCAACTATTTTCGTGAACGTTCGATGCTCGATCGAAACGGTTAACCATATTTTCATAAAACTTATCACACGAAAACGCTATTACGTACCTTTAGATGACCTTGTTTTGTCGACTCTTCCAAACATTAAACTCTCATATAGATGAGACGTAATTATCCATGTAAAAATTTAGGAACTTTTACCACCCGATACTATGACTCTTCATAGAGAGAGATAAGTTTAAATAAGGTTGACCGCATCGATCGGGACTCTAATTTTGTCGGATTTAAGTGATTTTTTTACCATCACCGTATTTCATCATAACGATCAAATGCTATTTCATAGCGTTTTTCAAAATTTGACTTCTTTTATATAGTTGTTTGCAAAAGTTTTAACACATTTTAATTAAGCAGCCAATAGATTTTAAAAAAATAATAATTAACTTAGGTGACGAAATATACATATTCGTTGCCTAAGTTTTTACTTAGGCCACGAAAATATCATTTTCCTCGCCTAAGTAAATACTTAGGCGACGAATATATCTATTTCGTTGCTTAAGTTCATTTCAATTTTTTTGGAAAATTTATTGGCGGCTTAATCTTCCGCGCCGATATATGTTGCCAAAATTCGAAATTATCTTAGGAGACGAATAATTTTTTTCGTCGCCTAAGTAAACGGTCTTAGGGGACGACACTTGTTTTTTCGTCGCCATAGATTTACTTAGGAGACGAATTCTTAGTTTCGTCGCCTAAGTAAGACTGATATAATTCCCAAACCGATACAATTCGATCAGTTCATTCCTCAAATCCCTAATTCTCTGAAAATTCATCAGTCCTGCCCCAGCCTCCGCTCAGTCCCAGACTCCCCAACCTCTGCCCCAGCCTCCGATCACTGCTTCGTCTTCTTCTTCTTCGTCTTCATCTCAATCTTCTTAAATCCCTAAATACCCTAATTTCACAAACCCTTAAACATCACAAAGTTGCAGACTTTTTATCTCAATTGAGATTTAAAGAGTGAGAATTAGAACATTTGATCATCTCTTTTAGCAGTTCGGGTGAGTTTTTTAGCTCTTTAGTTTATCGCAATCCATGCTCTCATGTGTAGATCTAAGTACCCTTTTATAGCTTTTGTTTACATCTTTGTGTTTACATTGCAGATGGTTTTGGATATTGCATAGCAGTAAGTTTGAGACTGTTGGAAGCTCAAGTTTGGTGGGGGAGATATGGCAACCGAGTTCACTAAGAAAGTTCGACTAGTTAGATGTCCTAAATGCCGGCTGCTTCTACCAGAGTTGCCAGATTTTCAAGTCTACAAGTGTGGTGGATGTGGTGCTATTCTCCAAGGTAAATTGCTGTACTTTGTTTAACTCTCATTGTAAAGCTATAAACTACTGTCTGTACATCCAGGTATTCAGCTTAGAGTTTTCTATGCCTGTAAGGACTTGTTTGTCTCTTTGGTTCCGTTCAGTTTGTTTGATTAGGAGTTTAGGCACTGTGTTGGTTACCATCACTAAACAGTTTATACTGTTTGTTTCTATACCATCCATGTTTGTCCTATGATTTAGGCATTCTGAGTATTTGAGCTGTCTTTCCTATGTGCCTTAATATGGATAATAGCTTCCAGTTCTTGTTGTTTAGTTTTTTACTTTTTGTAGACATGATTGGCGTTTCTGATCCATGTCCTCCTCCTTACTGCAGCGAAGAATCGTTCCAACGGTCTGAGAAGCAGGAGCACTGGCTTAAATGGAACAGTGGTAGCTCAGGCGAATAGATTGGGCAGCATGTCTGAAGATAAGGCATCCAACAGCACAAGTTGTAACGGAATTCTTCCTAACTCGGGAGAATGCTCCTCTGATCAAATTAATGAGAAGAATCAAAGTAAGAAATATTGTAAGAAATATTGTGAGGGATGAGAGCAAGTCTTCAGAAAGCATTGAATCGAGCAACTCAAGTCTAAAGGCTTTGGCTACAACATTGATTCTAAGTTATCCAGTGATTTTTAGTAAATTAAAATATTTAATTTATATTAATATTTTTTTTAATATATTAATTAATATTTGGTATTTTTTTTAAAATATAAATTCTTACTTAGGCGACGAAACTATCATTTTCGTCGCCTAAGTGATTTACTTAGTCGACGAAAGATTTTAATTTGTCGCCTAAGTATCTTACTAACTCGACGAAATTTAGAATTTTCGTCGCCTAAGTGATTTACTTAGGCGACGAAAATGCTATATTTCGTCGTCTAAGTAAATCCATAGCCGACGAAAAACATCGTCCTCTAAGAATTTTTTTTGTCACCAATCCTTCTTAGACGACGAATTATATTCGTCGTCTAAGTACTTTCTTAGGCGACGAAATTTATAATTTTCGTCGTCTACTTGCTTAGGCCACAAACTTTAGACGACGAAACTTAGATGACGAAAATTTCGTCACCTAAGTCCTTAGGAGACGAAAATCACTCTTAGGTGACGAAAATTTTTCGTCGCCTAAGATTTCCATTGTTGTAGTGAGAATACATGTACTTTTTAGAGACTCTCGATATCATTTCGAGACTTCTTCTAAATGCTTATTATCAGGGGAACATGCTTCACATCGCCCCTGTATCCGAAAGTTTTATTAATGAAAATTTTGTTCAAAAAAGAAGAATAAGAAGGTAATTTAATGTAAAATCTAATTAATCAATAGAGTGTATAATATAATAACTGGTAAAGGGCGGTGCTATGCAAACATTTTTTTAATTTTAATTGATGATCTTTATTCCTATTCACATACCTCATTTAGAGGAGTGCTAGCCTCACACTAGCCTTCAGTATGAATTAGCCACACTCACTTCTGAGCTTGGCACTTGTCAATGGAGAAATGCTCCAACAATTCACTTTTCAATTCCCATTATTTAGATTAAATACATATATTAAAGACACTCTAATTTCCTCGACCCATAGACTTATTTCTACAACACCATTTCAGCTAAGATATGCAACTTAGAGCATCTCCAACAGCTTCCCCCCTAATTCAGCTCATGGTGATCACTAAATTGAAGGATATAAGAATGGACTGTGTGATATGATGAATTGTATTGTAGTTGACGTGAAATATATAATATACGTATTTTGTAGCGTACGTAAAAAATGATATGAGTTCACTAGTATATTACATGATCTACTCACTGAGCGTGTGGTTTTCCTCACCCACTCATTTACTTCTTGTTTTGCAGAGAAGTGTTTAGTGTTTGTCGAGTCGAAGTGTCAACGAGCATAGGGTGAAGAGCCGAGAAATAAATGTTTTTATTTTCTATCTACATTCCGCTTTGTAACATTTAACTCACACCTCGGGATCGGCGCCGGGTGCCTAAACCTCACTGACGACCGGGATGTGACAATTTATTATAACAATATAATATTTTATATCTTTAACTATTATAATAATAAAATATTCATTATTTAAAACAAATCATTTAAGAAAAGAAGTTTTGAATTATGAAAATTATTTAAGGAACAATTGATTCGTTAGGAGATATTGGAATATGTAAAAATAAATGTCGTTGTAATCTCTTTTTTTTTGTGGAGATTCTATATTTCACTCTTTCATCTATTTTCTTATTTTAGGAAATTGGATGGAGAAGCTGTTGAAGTGAAAAAAAAAAGACCTAAAATCTCCAAAAGTTGAGAAAATCAAGAATATCGAGAAGTTGTTGAAGTTGCTCTTATGCAAAGTTTTTCTCTCTTCCCGTGCCTTGATCCACAATTGAGTTTTCTAGTGTCTATAAAAAGATATGCTTCCTCACATGAGACAAAACGACATCTTAGAACACTGAGAAAATGATAGGAGGGTGACCGTTGTTGGTGAGGGAGGTCCTATGTGACATCTACAACGAGGCCCTCGAGATATTCGGCGGTGATGACATCATCATCACAGAGAACAAGATCACCAACCTCGACTTCTCCAACTCATTTAATGTCGACTTCGACAAGTCCAATATGACCTCGACCAACTAAGCTCTAAATTCTAATTTTTAATTTGATTTTGATTTTGGGGATGAGTACGTGGATATAATTTTGAGTATAGTAATAGAGTTGGAAGAGAAGACGATGTTGGAGGTAGGGCTGATGCGTTTTCTAGTTTGTGTTCATCAGAAAACTAGGATCGATCGCGTCAAATTTAGGATCAGAAAAGTAATATATATATATATATATAGTAAAAGAGATTTCACTATAATGTATTTTAAATTTATATAAGGGCAAGAATAAGAATCAGAAAATAAATTTTTAGGAGTTTTTCTCCACTAACAAGTGGTAAGCTCATGCCACACTCACTCAAGATGATCGTGAGATTAGCTCTCCCTCGTCTAATATGAAAGCAGATGATGAAGCAAATTGAAAAGGTAGCTTGTAAATAAAATAAAATTATAATAATGAAAAGGTAGATAATGAAACAGAAATCAGTGTGAATAGCACCATCCAATTGCAAAATAGAAAGAAAAAAAAATAGTGAAAACCAGGCAGTAGTTGTTTGAAAAATTTCTCCAAATATGTGCTGATTTCTATCACACACACACTGTGTGAGCCCTGATAGCATGGAGATAAAAAGAATGAAGTGTATACTCACAATTATAAAGCCACCTTTGCCAGAATTTGAGTCGTGATCCACTTAAAAAAGCAGAACGCATAGGAGCCAATTTGCACAAAGGGGAATACCTTGTCCCTTCAGTGAATGCCAAATATGGGTGACGTTGAAGCGACTCCCATGCCAAACCTAAAGTAGAATGAAAGCGGAACAAGTACATAACAATTAGTTAACAACCACGCCAAAGTGGAAGAATTGCATAAAGGGATGAGGAGTTTTTGGGGTTTGAGCTTTTAACCAAGCAAGAGTCATAAAATATCAAAGTATTGGTATCAGAAAAAAATATGAAAGTAGTCTTACCAATCGTGTTGCTAGCTTGGAGACAATAGCAAATAAAATTATGGCCATTGGATTGTTGGAGAGCTTCAAGTGGAGTGAGAGAATACAAATAGCTAACTGATTTCTTTTTACCCCAACGAAAAGCCATGACAACGGGAATTTCATCATAGGGAGGCGACGGTATACTAAATACTTTATCATTTTTTTCAGCAATTATTTTAGCTATTTCACAAAGGTCTCCATCCTTGAAACTTTCAATAGCCCTACTTAAAGCTGTATAACCATTACCGTCTACTTCTTCCAAAGCCTCTGATCTCATCCAATGCATCAACTCTTTGACAATCTGCATTTCCTCTTTTACAATTGCTAGGTGAAGAGCAGTCATGGAATCGTTCTTTTGTTTTAATTCCAAACCTTCTTGTCTCATCAAAGGCGCCAACTCTTTCACTACATTCACGTGTCCCTTCCATGCTGCAAGGTGAAGAGCTGTGTCATCAAATGCGCTTTGTATCTCCAAAATACTGCCGACTGTTTTTTCATACTGTTCAACCATGTATTTTGCCTTTTCCATGACCACTCCATCACCGACGTCTAATTTTACACCGAAACCAAAATCTGTGAAATCTTGAGCCGTTTTTAGTTCCAGTTCTTCTTGCCTCCTTTTTAGCAACGATACCAATTCTTTGATAACGTGCACATGCCCCGCTACGGCTGCTGCGTGAAGAGCAGTCATTCTTTCATTTTTTGGATTTCTAGCTGTTATGGCGTTCAAAGGATCATCTACTTCTCCAAGACACTCATTTGCTTTATCCCAATCACCATTCGTCACATGGGTGGTAAACGGTATAAAGCACTCAAAGTCATCCTTGCCAGTATTATTCTCGGCTGCATAATAATTAAATAAGGAATTACATAATAATACCAGATATCGAAAAAGTGAAAAAAGGAAAATTTATCCTGTGCTCAGACTTTGATACTTAGTCATATTAATATCAATTTCAACCGTTTAGTGCTAATTACTAATGACAGTCAATAGTCACTATAGTGCAAACACGTCTGAATACCGGTACTTTGAACATATAAAACGTTGTCCCGTAAAAAACTAGATGTCTTAAATCTTAATACAAATACGAAAATGAGCTCATACCTAAAATTTAACAGTACCACACCCGATTCAAACTTTGACTATAAAATGACCAAAATTCCTAGTTTGACAACAAAATTACGCACAATCACTTCTCTCTCTAGCCACATCTTTCTCTCCTCGCACACGACAATAGCAACTTCCTAATAGACAGTACCACATTTCCAATCGAAAATAGCAGTATGAACAATTTACCCTTTAATTTTTGTTGTCTTTATTTTATTTATTTATTTTTACATATAATATCTTTATTTAGTGTTAATGTTAAAGTAATGGGTAAAATACAAATAAATACCCGAACTTTGAAAGCTCATTTCAATTAAATAGCTCATCTATAAATTATTTCAGACAAATACCCAAATTTTGAAGCTCATTTCTATTAAATACCTCATCTATAAATTATTCAAATAAATACCTGAGCTATACAAAATCCTACAAAGTTTCAACTCCGTTAGACATCCCGTTAAAACAACCGTTAACTTGTTTATGAGAGGTGTTTGACTTATTGACTGGACCTGCCATCGATAGTATTTTAGGCAACACAAACTTATTCCCGCTCATTGTCTTCTATAACCCTAAACTTTTAGTTTTTTTTCCTTAACTTTTAAGCTTAAACGAAAATACTACATTGCAAACTGCAAAATGGAAATCAACTTAATTTATATAAAGAAATTTTTGTACTAAAATAAACAAGTTCACGGTTTAAAGTTTAGGGTTATATGAGACATTAAGAGGTAATAAGTTTGTGTTGCCTAAAATACTCTCGATAGCGGGTCTAGTCAATAAGTCAAACACTCCTCATAAACAAGTTAACAATTGTTTTAGGCAAAATTACTGCTTTGGTCACTGATCTTTGTCAAAAACGACAGTTTGGTCACTATCGAATTTCAAATATCAAAATGGTCACTCAAGTTATGCCAAAGTATATCAAAATGGTCACTCCGTGAACTGAGACGTTAAAATATGTCACGTGCCGTCAATGTTCACTACATGTGCCAAACTATTGAGGGTATATATGTCATTTTAAGCCTTAATCGATTTAAAAACCCTAAAACAATAAAGCTTGAATCATAGCATTTAGTCAACCTCCTCGATCTTGGGCCGGCACCACCGCTTCCAGCTGGAACATCATCATCAACTGGGCCAGCACCATCAGGACCAGCACCCTGGTACATCTTGGCGATGATTGGGTTGCAGATGCTCTCCAACTCCTTCATCTTGTCTTCAAACTCATCAGCCTCTGCGAGTTGGTTGCTGTCCAGCCACTGGATGGCAGCCTCAATGGCATCCTCGATCTTCTTCTTGTCAGCACCTGGGAGCTTCTCACCAGTCTTCTCGTCCTTGATGGTGTTCCTCATGTTGTATGCATAGTTCTCCAAAGCGTTCTTGGCCTCAACCTTCTTCTTGTGCTCTTCATCCTCAGACTTGTACTTCTCTGCCTCTTGAACCATCTTCTCAATCTCCTCCTTTGAGAGCCTGCCCTTGTCATTGGTGATGGTGATCTTGTTTTTTGTCCAGTGGTCTTGTCCTCTGCTGACCCTTTCTCTCAGAACCTCCCACTGTCACAGTTTCCATCTCCTGCTCCACTGAGTTATCATTACTTTCAAGCTTGGGAGGATTGCAATCATCCTCAGTCTCACAAAGTGTGTCAATCTGAGTTCTGTCTTCACTAACCTCATTCTTCAGCCCTGAACTTTTGTAACCTCTCTTATGAATTCTCTGGTGGCCTCCAAGTGCCTGAGGGGTGCCAAAAACCTTTCTGCATATCCTGCAAATGTGTTCTCTTTTCTTCTCAGAATTAGCAATGGTTTCAGATTCAGTAGCACACACCACTTTGTTCACAGAATCACAAGCCTTCAACACAGACTCCTTGCTTAAACCAAATTTCATGGTCCCCAAACTCGTTAAACCCACTTCTTCACTGATTTTCACATCCAACTCCTCAATGCCATACAACACAAACCCAGATTTAGGCATGTCATCACCTAAAAACCCATCGCCAGAATCCAAACCACAATCAGACACTTCCTTTACACTAGACTCATTCGCACAATCCAAACCACAATCAGTTGACATATTCACCTTGGCTCTTTTGACCTGTGAAGACCCAGAATCATCATCACAAACAAAAACCCCACCTTCATTCTCTCTTTTGACTAGTAGACACAACCTCAACAGAAAAAGAGTTGTTATTTGAGGACTCAGCCAATGAACTAACCTGACCCCAATTCCCTAAACCCCAATTCCCAACTCCACACCCATTACCAAATCTACATTCATTCAAATACAAACCAGAAAACGATGAAGAACTAGGAGAAGAACCAATCCTGTACCTGAATCTTGCATATCGTTTGGGTTTGGTTTTGGATTTGAAAGGGGTTGGCGTGGGCTGAGCTGTGCTTGTGCTGTGCTGCTTTTTAGATCAGCACAGAGTCAGACACGAGGACGACGACAGCGATGATGCGAAGCCACCCCATTACACCAATGGATTCAGCTTCTCTGCTTGGAGAAGCTATGCTTGGATCTGCTTGGACATCACCAAGAGGCTGACATGTCATCATTTCAGGATCCAATGGACGATATTCAAAGGACTGTAAAACACAAATATTTCACTACCAGTCTACCACACAAGATCACTCTCTCTCTTCTTGCTGAGCGGATTGAGATGGGCATGAGAGCGTGGCTAGAAGCTTGGGTGATGGCATCGAAGGTCCAGAAGAAGATTGGGTGTGCGGACTAGGCGATGATCTTTGCGATACCAAATCCTGGGTTCCATTGTAATGATCTGATTGGATTTAATTGAAATTGGGTGGTTGTTGACTTGTTGCTTAATTGGAATCGGACCCAGAAGCTCAAGAGTGGATGATGATGATGCTTTGATTATGATCTGCATAGGGTGTACTGATGATCAATTTATGGAGTTTGCAAACAGAAGCACTGCGCGGAGAAGGAAGAAGAGAGAAGGAGAAGAGGTCGGCGATGTTATGGTGCTTCAAGTCTACCAATTTTACTTTGTAATCTTTCAATCTTAGACAGTAGATTAACTGATGTGGTATCAAATAGGAAATCCAAGCAGATCATAGCAGAGAGGAATTATAGCAGAGAAGCCAAGTCCTACACCAATATACCTCAGTGACCAAAATACCCCTGTAAGAAACGGAATATTCGAAGAATATTCTATAATTAACAGTCGTTTGACGTCTAATGACCAAATTGATAATGAAACATTAACTTGAGTGACCATTTTGATATTTGACATTCGATAGTGACCAAACTGTCGTTATTGACATATATCGGTGACCAAAGCAGTAATTTTGCCATTGTTTTAACGGGATGTCAAACGGAGTTGAAATTTTGTAACATTTTGTTTAGCTCAACTATTTATTTGAAATAATTTATATATGAGGTATTTGATTGAAATGAATTTTAAAATTCAGGTATTTATTTGAAATAATTGATAAATGATGTATTTAATTGAAATGAGTTTTAAAATTCAGGTACTTATTTATACTTTAACTTAATGGGTAATTTTAGTTCTAAAATATACTCTTAGTTTCGATCCAAATGTACTCGTACTTTTTGAATTTTTCGTTTTAAACTAATTTACTCATACTTTTAGGTAAACATATGGGTGAGGATGGACGACAAATAGTGCTCTTTTTTAATAAATTTTGGGGTTTTTACCCAAAATTACAATTTTGGGTACATAATTACCAATAACAAGGTCCTCTTTTTAAATTACTATTAGCAAGGTTCCATCCAAAACTAACAGAATCAGTTAAGTCTTAAATTACACAATTACCCTCATTAAGCCTAATGCTACTGATCCTCAGAACTCAACCTAATACTACTGACCCTCAGTGAGCCTAATGCTACTGACCCTCAGAAGTCAACCTAATATACTGACCCTCAGTAGCTCCGCCGTCTTAATACTACTGACCCTCAGTAGCTCCGCCGTCATCCGCCGTCCTCCGCCGCGCTCCAATACTACTGACCCTCAATATCTCCCACTCAAAACCCTAATTCCCTCAAAAAAATTCCAGATCTCTCACCCCTCCACAAACCGGCCTCCACCGATCCAATCCCAACCACCATGGCCCTCTCCTGCCTCCAAATCCCCCCACACAAAATCAATCCAACATAAAATAAAACCAACACAAACTCAATGAGAGAGACAGAGAGAGAGAGGGAGGTCGTCAATTTCATGGTGCGCCGGAGCTGAGCTTGTACAGGCCGGAGTTGTTCCTCGCTCGTTGCCTCCCAGCCTCGCCGCTCGTCGCCTCCGGCCTCGCCCAGCCTCCAGATCGGACCTCCTGCCTCGCGCCTCCTCTGCCTCGCACGCCTCCTCTGCCTCCAGCCTCGCACGCCTCCTCTGCCTCAAGCCTCGCACGCCTCCTCTGCCTCCAGCCTCGCACGCCTCCTCTGCCTCCGTCCACCTCGCGCCTCCTCCGCTCGCGTCGTCGTCCACCTCCCCTCGCGCCTTCGCCGGCCTCGCGCCTTCGCCTGCCTCGCGTCTCCGCCTGCCTCGCGCTTCCGCCTGCCTCGCGTCTCCGCCAGCCTCACGCACTCGCTGCCTCGCGCCTCCGCCCGCCTCCCAGCCTCGCCGCTGGCCGCCTCTAATGTCAGATCAATTAGGTTAGGTTTTGGGTCTGGATTTGAGGAGCAGAGAGAGATCGGGGAGAGAGAGATCTGAGTTTTTTTTTTTTTTTTTTTTTAATATATATAGATGGCATATGTTGTAATTTTTAAATTGTCAGGGTTAATTATGTCATTTAATATTGGACGGATTAAAAGTCTGTTAGTGTTAAATCCTGCTAGTGGTATAAAAAAATCAGACCTTGTAATTGGTAATTATGAGTACAAAATTGTAGTTATTAGTAATTATCTAATAAATTTTTTAAAGTCTTTAAAGTTAGACATGCGTCGAAATTTGGGCACATGTGATTTACTCCCAAGTCCTAACCATTCCCTAGAAACCTAGGAAGCACATTCTTGTCAATTAATATAGAATAATTAATAAAAAGCCAGATGGAGTGTGTGAAAATGTGTGTGAAAAGCAGCACGCCACCACCCTATAATATAGTGTTTGTAAAAGATAAGATTACCTTTGTCTTTTGTCATGAACGCTTTGAGCGTAGGCATATCCCCCTTATTGACTGCTAGGTGAAGAGCTGTGTAACCAGCATGGTTTTTTATTTTCAAGTCTTCCTCTCTCATTAACAACACCAACTCTTTGACAACAGCGACCTTCCCTACCTGGACTGCTATATGAAGAGCTGTGTCACCGTCCTTGTCTTTTACTTCTCCCATGGACAACACCGGCAACTCTTTCACAACATGTACATGTCCCATCTCTGCTGCTACGTGAAGAGCTGTGTGACCAAGACTGGTTTTTGTTTTCAAATCTTCTTGCGACATCAAATGCACCAACTCTTTCACTATTTGCCCGTGCCCTTCCCAAGCTGCTACATGAAGAGCAGTTGTTCCGTCCCACCACCCATGTACTGTTGTCAGTACTACACTGCGGACATCAACCTCTCCGAGACACTTCTTTGCCTTATCCCAATTACCACTTTTCACAGATCTGATGAACGATTCAAAGCGCACCAAGTGGTCGGCATTGTTCTCATCATATCCTGCATGCCAATTATTTTGCCAAACTTGTCATCTTAATTTATTTTTATTACACCAGAATTACTTGTCATCCACCACCCAATTAATTTCTAACAAAGTTTAGACAACAGTAATCTGGATAAAAGATGTATCAATTAATAACAAATTATCACCCACCCACCCACCCATGAAAAAGAAAAACACAAATGATCACCCATGAAAGTACTATCGTTGACCAACGGTCATACCTTGGAACACCTTGAACTCTTGTTCCAAAGCCTCCCAGGCCTTCTTGGCTGATTCAGTTTCACTTATAGAAGGAAACACCTCTGGTCCGCATGAATTCTGGATTGCATATAAAGCCTTGGCATTCTTTTGGGTCCATGCCTTATAACCAGCTTCATCCTTTTCTGGTTTTGGAGGTTTCGTGGTTGCTTCGACAACGTCCCATATATCTTCAGACAACAAATATGTTTTTACCCGCAATCTCCACTTGTCATAGTTATTGCGGTTAAGAACTTCCAGAATAACTGCATTAGAGCCAACTTGAATACTTCTGGTGCTAGCTGTCGATCTGTCAATTTATCCGGTTCAAGAGATATGAATCAGATCTATGTCGAGCATATATGAAATAAGAGCAGTAGAATTGAGAAAGTAATTAGAAAGAATTCAATTGCACTCACTTCTCTATACGTCGGTTGCGCAACCGCCTCCCTCGTTGCAACATATCTTGCTTTCTGATCTTTTCCTTGTTAGTATTGGCTTCTCTTGCTCTTCCCTAGCTCGTATCTTTCAGTTTGCATGGATGAACTCAGGTCGATAAGACAAAAAGTTTTCACATCAGAAAGATCTGCTGCTTGTAGATTCCAATAATAGTTTACAGACAGACTGAGCCAGTAGGGAATAGGCGGAACCCAGATCTATATACAGACAACTCTAACCAGGTGAATTATTGTGTACTAAAAACTTAACAACCTGGCAATCACGAAAACTTGTTTTTTCCTATAAAATGGAACTATGGAAGAGGATCTTTCGCCCTTAATCAAGTCAAGTATAAGGGTCTTTCTAAAATACAATGAGGCCGGTGAAGCCTGAAATTGCGTCCCACTTAAATACTCAACATGTGGCTCATCGTGCATGTGATCACCCGAGATTATATACTCAATTTATTCAAATTGACTTGATTATTGGATTAAACAACTGACTTGATTGATAATACTACTGGATAGGTGGTAGTAATTAAACAACTAAACATGCACCGGATTGTAATAGAGTAATCAATTTTTTTATATTTATTTATAGAAAAGATAGAGTAATAATTGAGTTGGCATTTAGATGATGTTGTGGACGTCCATAACATAATATATATATAAATAAGGCTTTTTCCACTAAATAATCTTTTATTTTATCTATTTTAAGAGATTGATCATTTATATACTTTTTTTTATCACATAATAACATCTCTACCGTCCAACTTTCATGTTTACATGAGTAGATCATATCTGAAAATTTTCATTCAATTTGATAATCGTTAGAGCATTTAAAATTGAAATCATTAGAGCATTTAAAATTAAAATCTTTTATTTTATCTATTTTAAGAGATTGATCATTTATATATTTTTTTTTATCACATAATAACATTTCTACCGTTCAACTTACATGTTTACATGAGTAGATCATATCTGAAAGTTTTCATTCAATTTGATAATCGTTAGAGCATTTAAAATTGAAATCGTTAGAGCATTCAAAATTGAAATTTACAAATAAAAACATGAACAGTTCAGCTTTGACAGATTTCATACATCCATTGATTTCATCAAGTTAGATGTCTTAACGATCACAATTTTGACTAAAAATTTATAAGAATAATCTACACATACAAACATAATAATTGAACGGTGGAGATGTGATTAAAAAATTAATCTAATAATCGATCTCAAGGACAAAATAAAGAATTTTTTAATAGAATGACTCTATATATATATTTTATAGAAAAGATAGAGTACTAATTGAGTTGGCATTTAGATGATGTTGTAGACGTCCATAATGAAGATATATATATATATATATATATTTTATAGAAAAGATAAAGTAATAATTGAGTTGGCATTTAGATGATGTTGTGGAGGTCCATAACAGATGAAGATATACAGTTATAGGTGCGAAATGCTAGCAACACACTCACCCCGCGTGTGAGCCTAACACTATACTGCCACGTGTTATGTGACGTCATAAGAAAATTCTTGCAATAAATTTTTTACTTACTGATTATCCTATATTAATCTCAAGATGTTTTCTTGATGTGCTTTGTAATATGGAGTATATGTTTAATGTCTTCTCATGTATTCTGCAGTTTCTGCAGTTTGATTAATTAAGACTCGAGAACAGCCGAGCTCATTATTATTATTATTATTTTTTAAGATGATTTTAGAGTTTCACACCTACTCCATATATCGTGACTTTAAATCAGAACCTAATAACATACTTTCTAGGTAAGAATGTTCTTACCACTTGAGCTATCCCATTTCTTCAATAAGTATTCAGTTATTCGTGCCGATTCCTACTTAAAACAATAAGCGATAATATACTATCATTAGCTCGAATTTTAGAGATACCATATAGGTATATATAACTATATTCGCGCCATCCCTTACAACTCCCACAAGTGGAAAATTATTCAACGCACTGAGGTGTAAGTGAACCAACACTTAAATATGCAATTTCAACTAATTATTTAATCACTAATTATTCATAAATTCTTTATATTTAAGAGGTGAGTGAAGATGAAGTTGTAAAATACTATAACTAAAACAAATTGGAGAGTATGCACTCTGTTAACATGATTAGCAATAGGCAAGAAAAAAAACTCATAAAAAATAGCGTGTTATTGAGGTGTTAAGAGACACTCACATAATTGAAAAAATTACTACATAAATAACTTACACACTATTGGTATAGGTGCACGAATCCACGATCCATCGAAAAGGAAAATACACAGAAAACTCAAAAAGATCGCATCCGCGTGAGAATTACGCGCACACGGTGCAGCCGCGCCACACAAGAAAACACGTCACACGCGGCAATCGCCGATTCCCTGTAAAAGTCCCGCCATCTCTCTCTTAACCTCTCCCTTTTGTATTCCTCATCTTCCTTTACTCAACCTCGCTACCCCACCATCTCTCTTTCAATTTTCAATCTCCCCAATTCCCGATGCAGATTCCCGAAATTGCCCCTCCCTTCCGGCCAAGAGACCGCCGCCCCGACGCCCTCGGAAACTTCGTCGTCCTCCCCGACGAGATCATCTGCGCCGTCCTCGAATCGCTCTCTCCTCGCGACGTCGCTCGCCTCTCCTGTGCTAGCAGGTCAGCTCCTCGATTCTCATCTCTGTTGGAATTTTCAAATTTCGGATATGAAATGTGAAATTAGGGTTTAGGCTTTTGTTTCTGGATGTTGATTAGTGTTTTGTGTGTGTTTATTTGCAGTGTGATGTATATATTTTGTAATGAAGAGCCACTGTGGTTGAGTATATGCCTCAACACGCTCAATGGCCCGCTCCAGTACAAAGGCTCATGGAAGAAGACGGTGCTGCATTTGTATGATTCAGTTTTTTAGTTTTTCTTTCAGAGTTGCGGTTTTTATTTGAAGGTGAAACTATGAGGACTTAAATTGTTGTGGTTTTTTGTGCAGGGAGAATGTGTCGTGTGAGCGCGACGAGGCTGGGAGGAAACCACTGAGTTTTGATGGTAAGGATGCCGTGCCTTTCAAATTGCATTGTCCTTTATGGTGGATCATTTTGGATTGTGATGTAGAAAATTTCTACTTGGTGCAGGATTCGAGTCTTTGTTCTTGTACAGAAGATTATACAGGTGTCACACCACGTTGGATGGTTTTTCTTTTGACAATGGGAATGTGGAAAGAAAGGACAAGATCACAGTGGAAGAGTTTTCTTGCGACTATGATGGGAAGAAACCGGTAAGTGACAATAGGATTCATGTTTTTAGTACATTATACAGACCAAGTTAAAACAGTGAACGTCAAATTTCCATTTTCACTCTTGAATTATGTGTGGGCATATCATTGTATTAAAGAAGGATTTTACATTTGCGAAACAAGAATGCTATTACATGATACACATCATGATTCAGTATGTAAATTTTTTTTTCTCCGGTCAAAATCTACTACTCTGTTACCTAGAAAGTGATGACATATCAAAGGGAGCACCAGTTTGGTTTGCATTTAAGAAAATTTAGTATTTCAGTTCCCACCCCACTCAACCAACACCTTGCCAAGACATCTTTTATTGCTAATTCCGCTACACCAGTGATACCATGACCCTCTCCATCACCACAAATATTCTGGCCAATAGGGCATCAGCATTACGGCATTTCCTTAGCTGAAATCGTAGTACACAATGCTCTAGAGGGCCGTTTCTTTTTAAGTTGAAACTCACATTTTTGGCGACTCGATTATTTTTCTGGTTAGATGTCTTGTGGTGACACAAAGATTTTTGCTGCAGATTGAACGAAATGTTCAGATTATAAGTGGAAGCATCAATTTTGTTAGAAAAAGGGAGACAAAACGTGTGGTTTACTTATTTGACGTATTTTTCCAACTTGTTTTTTTAATGAATTCGCCTTCTACTTTAGAAAACTTTAAGCGCTACTAATATGCAAGTAGTCATGTACCTATGGATTGGTGTTTCATGCTGTTCACATAGACTTTTGCTAAAAACTTTATCAGGTTCTGCTCACTGGATTAGCTGATACATGGCCTGCAAGGCATACATGGACACTTGACAACTTATTGAAGAATTATGGAAATACAGCTTTCAAGATTTCTCAAAGGAGCTCACGTAAAATCTCAATGATATTCAAGGATTATGTTTCATATATGAAAATTCAGCATGATGAGGATCCACTCTATATCTTTGATCACAAGGTATTCAGTTGTTCTCTATGTTCCGTTGAGACTTGAGAAGCTGTTAATTTTCATAGTATTTCCTTTTTTTCTTTTGATGTGTGAAGTGCAGTCTTTCTTAAACAGTTTGGAGAGGTTGAAACTGGCTTGTTGAAAGATTACAGTGTACCTCATCTATTTCGAGAGGACTTTTTTGATGTTTTGGACAAAGATAAGCGACCTCCATTTAGATGGCTCATTATTGGTCCGCAGAGGTCTGGTGCTTCTTGGCATGTTGATCCAGCTCTAACCAGTGCCTGGAATACGCTTCTCTGTGGTCGTAAAAGGTACATCCTACGTTCTCTTCTTTAAAACTCATGCATTTGTGAATTTGATAGTGTTAATGTATTTTCCTGTACTTGACTACGTGGGCAAACGCACTCGGCATTTTAACTCCTTTGTAAGAAAGGTGAATGATTGGGTTTACTTTGGTTTGCCGAGCCCCCTTTCCCTCCTCTTTTTTTCGCCACAAATAAAGAGGAGAACCCTTCATCATTTGTTGATCTGTTGCATATTCCTCTATCTCTATGGTCTGGATCATTTGGTCATGATCGTATGCTATTCATGATATTTTTTTTTGGATGGAAAATGGTTTGCTCATTTTCTTCTTCTGCAATTAAAATGTTTGAACATCCAAGAGCTAATCAGCTATTCTCTTTGTTTAGGTGGGCCTTGTATCCTCCAGGAAGAGTACCTATAGGTGTCACAGTACATGTAAACGAAGAAGACGGTGATGTCAATATTGAAACTCCAACTTCATTGCAGGTAAATATAGATACCCTAGTTAGACCTCTGCAACTTCCCATAATTTCTGTTGTTTGAGGTTCATAAAGTTATCTTTTGTTTATTTCTTTGTGTCTTCAGTGGTGGCTAGATTTTTATCCACTTCTTGCTGATGAAGACAAGCCCATAGAGTGCACTCAAATGCCAGGGGAGACGATTTTCGTTCCGAGTGGATGGTGGCACTGTGTCCTAAATCTTGAACCATCTATTGCTGTTACCCAGAACTTTGTAAATTCTAAGAACTTTGAATTTGTGTGCTTGGATATGGCACCTGGTTATCGTCATAAGGGAGTTTGCCGTGCTGGATTACTTGCAGATGATGAAGGCAGTATTGAGGATTCCACAAATCATCATAAAGATGATTATAATTCCTCAGATATGACCAGGAAAGTGAAAAGAGTCAGAACTCTCAAACCTGGAGAATATACAAGTAGTGAAAGAACTAGTAATGGCCCTCAGGGTTTTTCTTATGATGTAAATTTCTTAGCGTCGTATCTAGATGAAGAGAGAGATCATTACAACTCTCCTTGGAGCTCAGGCAATTGCATAGGGCAACGAGAAATGAGAGAATGGTTATTCAAGCTTTGGGTTGGAAAACCGGAAATGAGAGACTTAATCTGGAAGGTACTTTTCTTTGCACCCTATCCTTTAGCTTTTCAAATTGGCTGACATACACACATGCAGAGAAACAATAAAGTGAAAAGATTGGCAATAAATAAACACACACACACACACACACACACACACACACACAATGTATTAAGAGATCTAGAATGCTCATTTTAGTCATTTATGTCTGTCTACAAATTTCATTTACCTGCGAAGAGGTTGAGTGTCTGGAACATTAAGTTTTTTACAACTGAAGGTTGTCCTCTGTGACATCAAAGTGATCAAACAATCAAACAATAATCTTTTCAAAAGACAAATTTTTTGTTTTTGTTTTTTGTTTTGTTCTTTGTTTTGTTCAGTCATGTCTAAGCTGGTAGGCTTTTTGGCCAAATATGTAGTCTACCTTTGAGAGGTTGCCCTCTACAATGGTGACTGCCACTTCTAGTTACATGCTTACAAGTAGTTACCTTATTCATGTCTAGAAAACATGGGTTGTTCTCTCCTATGCGCATGCTATTTCATTTGGGTTTGTGAAAAGCTGAAGTTCCGGTTCTTATACACGCATTAATAATTCAATCATTTGTTGTTGTCAGGGAGCATGTCTTGCACTAAATGCGGGCAAATGGTCAGAATCTCTGGCAGAAATTTGTGCCTTCCACAAATTGCCTTCTCCAACAGATGATGAGAGGCTTCCTGTTGGCACGGGAAGCAATCCTGTAAGTTAATTTTGTTTCTCATATGATCTTATGAGGCAGGTTTAAATACTTCTCTGCTTTCTTGTTCAGTTCTAGATTAAACAGGCTTCCACTATATTGTTTAAATATCTGAACTTATATAAAAAACAAAACAATGCCAAGCCAGGGTAAACTAGTTTTTCTAGTGTAAAATAGTTTCCTTATTCTACTCTCAACTTAATCTGTGACTTCATAGTTTTAGCCAGGAAGACTAATGCCGGGAGAGTCTAGATAGTATTTATGATAAGATCATGAACCAGTGAGTCTGTTGGATCAAAGCTGTGGGTGGAGGGGACTGTGGGCCTATTAGTTAACAGTAGGCCCCATATCATTTAAATGTTGGACTGAGCCACCACAAAATTTTAATGTACTTACTTTAAGAATTTTACACATTGCACTTTGCCCCTCTAAAGTTACATTAACCAAGGAGGGGTTAGGAGATTTAATAGATGACGTTGAGGGTTTTGCATTACATAGTATTATGTTGGGATCCATATTTTTAGTATTACTCTGTTGATTCATTAGATTCTGAGAACTTGTATGTTCAGATGTCAACTATTGTAGCATCATATAAAAACAATGAATGCTATGAGTATTGAGGTTCATCTGTTCTTATATGCCTAGGAAATCTTGTTAAGCTTATCCGACGTGTCTTTTTCCAACAGGTATATCTCATGAGCGATTGTGCAGTCAAAATTTTCGTTGAGGAAGGACTGGAAACGTCACTTTATGGATTAGGTGCTGAGGTGTGTAATTTTACCTGTTATCTGCTTTTCTTGATGCATTTTTGACATCCATTTTAATATCTTAGTGTGCATTTACAGCTTGAGTTCTACAGTCTCCTTGGCAAAGTTAACTCCCCTCTGAAAAATCACATACCTGACATTTTGGCAAGTGGAATCATTTATCTCGAAAATGGAACTTATAAAATTGTACCTTGGGATGGCAACAAAGTTCCTGATGTGATTGCTAATTGCAATTTCATTCCGGAAAAGGTCAAAGGAGACTTTTCTCCTTTTGGTGTATGGAGTAAGAAACAATTTGAATATAGAAAAGCTGGGGTCTCAACTAACAAATCAATCAGTTCAGCTGAATATACAAGGATATGGCCATATCTCATAACAAAACGATGCAAAGGGAAAATATATGCAGAGTTGTAAGTGCTATTAGAGTTTATGTTCTTCCTTTCAGTTTCAATCTTTTTATTTTTCTTTCTCTTTGATATCTCTCCTGTTTTTTTATGTGTCATATGAAGCATTACCACAAATTGGTCATGGCTTTTAACGTTTTTTTGAACTTTGCAGAAGAGATACTATTTCACGGGAAGATGAACTGAACTTAGCTTCCTTCTTGGGAGAGCAGCTCCGTAACCTCCATCTCTTGCCCCATCCACCTTTTAACATCTCAATTTTCTCAGATATTGAACAGGAATCAGATTGTCCCTTCACCAACGGTAGTATGGAAGCTGTTCCCAATCAATCAAACATTCCGGCTGAATGGGACGTGTTTATTAGAACACTATCCAAGAAGAAGAAGGATGTTTCAAGTCGCTTAATTAAATGGTATTTAAGTTCCCTTTACAAGAATATTATCGTCTTATTACTTTTTCAGCGTTTAATTTATAGCAAATTTTGGAAATTAACTAAATGGAGGTAAACTTTCACCTTGTAGGGGAGATCCAATTCCTAGCGCACTCATTAAGATAGTTGACAAGTACATCCCAGATGATTTTGCCAAGTTTCTCTACATATTCAAGGTGGGTCTGCTCCACATTCTACCTTTAGTAAACATGTGAATATGGGTATCTGTCAGAGTACTTTCCCGTAGATCAACTTTAAAAACCATACATACACGGTGAATCAAGTTTTATTGATTTTAAACATCTCAACCGTATTTGGCTATCAGGGTGAAAATGGCGAAAGCAAAGTTGATAAAAGTTGTTCGTGGATACACTCTGATATCATGGATGACAACATTCACATGGAAATATCTGGTGTTAGTTCTTGCTTCGTTGGCAACGCTAAAAACAATTGCCTGGTAAAGAATGGGTCCTTGAATGTTGATGGTGACTGTGCAGAAAAGAGAACATGGAGCCCTAGTCACATTCTTGATTTCAGTAATCTTTCTATAGGTTGGTGCTTATTTATCATTTTTTAGTTAATTACAGTATTCAATTTCTAGTATTAAAGTTGAATTTAAAATTCTTCTTTGCAATTTGGGGACCCAGATTCTCTCCTCATGCACTTGTGCCATGCGTTTATGACCTGGACATAGAGTACCCACCCACATAAATACTCTGTATCAGGTGTGGGAAGTGTTTTAAAGCATAATTTGTATAAAATGCTTACGTGTTAAGCATTAGTTAGGCCACTAATGAACAGAAAAATACCTAGCCTTAAACAACGATTGTACAACCGAAAGTTACCAGAAATAGAATAAGGATGTCTCTGATCTATTTCTCTCTCTATTGGCTTTCTACATCTTGATGACTTGAATTATTTATTTTCAGGTGATCCCATCTGTGATGTGATACCCTTATACTTGGATATATTCAGAGGTGATCGCTACCTCCTTAAACGATTTCTAGATAGTTATAAACTTCCTTTTATCAGACAAGCATCACCTAATGAGTGTATTTACGCGGACGACAAGTTTGGACGGCTTTCCTACCATGCCATGTAAGTAATGATTCCCTCTGTGTGCTTTGCATATCCTGTTTTTTCAATTTACATCAATTATCAATTACTTATTGCATCTCTCAAGGAACATATGGCTTTATGGTTTGAAACTTTGAATTATCCATGTCCCATCTCAAAGTTGAGAAAAAATGTGGTATGTATCAGCTACATGACAATGAGAATGACAGGATTCTTGTAATTTTACATTAAATATTTCCATAGTGCAAATCTTGACTTGATGCATGCAAACTGATGTGCCTTGACATTGTTAAAATTGTTGAAAAAGAATATATTTTTTGAAAGGGAAGAAAGGCTGCTTACACTCTAGATCAGAAGAGAAACAACAAAGAATTTCTCTTCTGATCTAATCTGTGACTGCTTCATGGTCAAGATTGCATTGATGTTTATATTATACCCATTTCGTTGTGAATTTCTGAAATAATGACACTGGTAGAATTTGCTTTGAATAACTTGTGCAGGTGCTACTGTATTCTCCATGAAGATAATGTTCTGGGAGCAATTTTTAGTCTTTGGGACAATCTCAAGATGGCAAAATCATGGGAAGAAGTTGAACAGGTCGTATGGGGTGAGCTAAATAACTATAGAGGCTTTGCTGAATCATCCACATTTCTCTCTACGTTAGAGCCGAGAACTCACACAACATTTAATACTCTTGAGAGCAGACATCTATAAATGACTAGTTTATTCCTCAATTATTTTCAATTTTGTGTTTGTTTTCGATATTGCTACAATGTTAAAACACCTTTGTTTTGAGTTCATTGAAATTGATCTTAATATGAGGATTCAGAGGTATACGTAGGTCTCTCCTTTGGTTTGACAGTCATTAACAAACTCATCTCGTGGGTGATTTGCACATGAAACTCTACAAGGTTATCTATAGGAAGTCCCAAGAGATGTAAAAGTGCGGCCAGCGTTGTGTTAATTGAAGTAGAAACCTACCTATATTAGAACGTGGCTTGTTCTAACCTGGATTCATGATTACATGATCTGACATTTAGAGTGAAGTCAGTTTAACAGGAACGAGTCAATTGATTTTGCTTGCAGGTATGATTGGTTTGGAATAATTGTAAAAATGAAACCAACATAACCGAGTAAAACTATCACGAGATGGAGGAGGAAGTTGATTGAGACGGGCAAAAATTTAAATTGAAATAGTTCAAAAACTGTAGTAATAATAGAATATTACTGATATCTTGAGTATGTTTTGGTGCTGTCAAGTATATAAACCTTTGGGGTTAGTAATCTAAGGAAAAATTAGAATTCTTGATTGGCACAGATACGAAAATGAATAACATAACATCTAATGGGATTTGGGTGAACAAACTTTCCCCTTCTATTTCCTGAATTCCGACAAACAAACAAGGCCAAGGTCTATAACAGACTAGCACTACAATACTTTATACTTTTGAAGTACTGCAAATGAAGCACCGGATACAACTCAGTTATACCATCAAGCAATACCGATACCTAATCATATATTGCTAAATCTGAAGTATCCAATATTAATTCTGCAACAGCCAGATCCCAATCTTTTCATTGCAACCTCATCAATTTTCAAAAGGCAAATCTCATAATACTTGGGAACTAATACTTAAAAGTAACCAGGCAATATAAGAACCAAAATAAATAATCAAAGAGAGGTTATATCATTACTCAAACATCCAATAAACTCAAAAGCATCAAGGGAAAGTAATTTGAGCAGTCAAAAACAGAAGACACATGAAATAAAGTCGTAACATCCTTCTTTTAAACCAAAACTTAATGACTGGAGAATAGTTCTAAGCAGTAACAGAGGGCTTTGTAGCTGCAGACAGCCTGGACCTTTTCTTGGCCAAGCTCTCACTCCGTCGTTCTCTTTGTTCCTTCAATCTTGAGGCAAGGAGTTTCTGGTACTCAGCAGCCTCGGACTTGGCTTTCACAACCCTCTTCTTCTTGTCTGCAATTCTAGCACGCTTCCTTTGAAGGGTCAAAGGAGTGACCAACCTCTGAATCTTAGGAGCCTTGCTCACCTTCTTACCTGCAAACAAAGCAAAGTTACCAAGCTCAATAACAGAGAATACCATGAAACTATAACGACAATACGACAACATAAGCAAATATGGATGCAACACCCCAAAATTCTCAATTACAAATATTACCATTATGATATAACTCAATACAGCAGTACAATCACATATGGATGCAACTAAATGAATCAGACATAAAGCATTTTACTGAAGCACACGTCATTTCAGAACACATCTAAAGCATACATACTCTTCGAACAAATTATCCATTTAATAAAAGTAAAACCATGACAATAAAATTTCACGTGAACAAAGGATATAAACAGATAAAACACCCATACACGTAACTGATTAAACTTGTCTCTGAGGAAAAACAGCATGTTTAACCAGCCTGTAGGTCAAAAAAAAATCTGGCCTGTATGTCTTTGCATTACTCATACACCTTGTCTGCGAGATAGAAGAGAATGTTTTAACTACCCTAGATGTCTATGCATCATAAAAAGATAAGTAAAAGCCACAGGATATCAACTTCAGCTAGATGAGCTTACAACTAGTAAAAAAAACAATCACCAAATGAGAACAATTAAGGGACATGATCATACCAGTCTTTGATGTGAATGATCGACGGTATGTGTTCACATACTTTCGGACATCATCTTCCTTTGAGAGATTAAAGAGCTTTCGGATCTTAGATGCCCTCTTTGGACCTCTCATCCTCGGCTTCTCAATGTCAGTCAGACCAGGAAGATCATTGTCACCCTTCTTCACTATAACCAAGTTCAGAACTGAAAGATCAGGGCTGACGATGCATCCACGAACAGACTTCCTTCTCCTCTCTCCGTTCCTCCTTCCGTGACCACGGAAGCAAGGGGTTCCTGTTCAGACATAGATATTTCATTCGAATGCAAATAATCAAACCTAAGGGAATCTGTATACTAAACGCTACTATCACAACAAGAGTGTCCCTCACCTCGGTGGAGCAAGAGGCGAACGCGACCAGGGGTCAGCACTCCCTGCTTCATTGGGAAACCTTGCTTGTCGCAGCCTCCCATGATCTTGAAGACGTATCCCTTAAATTCCTGTTTAACAATTCAATGTCTCATTAAGCAATGGGACTCAAACTAACGTCATTCAAAAAACAAAACAACAACGGCAGGTTTCTTACATCTCCGAGGGCATCTCCGCTCACTTCCTGGGAGATCCTCTTGTCAAAAAAGGCACGCCTGCAGCCAGAATACAAGTATGAACATTTATATAAACAAGAACGCACACATCTTTTACTATATGCATAAAAAAAGGTTTCAAAAACAAAGAAAAAATTATAGATTTATATATAAGCATGAAGCATAAATCAAAATGCAACAACGACTCTAATATCAAACTATCAGGAGCATATCACAAAGCCAAACACAGAACTGTCTCTCTTTGAAACTACGGACACAGTGGGTACAGAAAATGAATGATATGAACAGGAAAGACATTTCAGGCAAAGCCCAAATCGGTTTAAGGGACATTACAGTTTGTGGTCGTCATCGATTTCCAGCTTCTTCTGGCAACCGGTGGTGGGGTTGGCGATGTTGAACTGCAAAACACAATCGAAGAGGTTAAATCAGTGAGACACAGGCAGGGAGTTAGAGAGAGATGATAGAGTGAAGAAGAAGAGAGCCAACCTTCATGTTGGCGGCCGCAACAGAAAGAGAGAGAGAGAGAGAGGCGCTGCGGGAATGGAGGGAGCTACTTATGCCTTCTCGTTAGGGTTTTTAGGGTCTCGAACCCGTTTATATTTGTGGCTTCCGGGTTAAAATGTGGGCCGGGTTTGGATTAAGTGAAGAATTTCTGGCCCAGTTTATTTCGAAGAGTGTGTGTGGGCTGGTTTGGTTATTTCAGTTGTCGGACCAATGACAAACATGAACTGGGTCCGTTGCTTTTGTGTAATAAGTTCTTTGATTTTAAGATTTTTGTGTAATTTTGATTTCGAACACAACAATAATATGATATTGGAGCTCAAAAGATCATTTGATCTTTTTTCTGTAATTTTTTCTGTATATAGTGATATATTGAAATTCGATACTGTACAAAAAATATGAAAAAGGCCCGTATACTAAATCATGAAATTTGAATTCAACCACTCCTAACACGAAATTTTAGCAGTGGATTATTGTAGCATTCAACTGACGACCTTTTGTGTCAATGTTAATTGTTCTCGTCAGCATCCTGACTTGTTTTCTAAATCGTGTGGAAGACGATGAGGAGCCTATATATGCAAAACAAACAAGGGAATTAATTGCATCATATACCACTAACCTAAACAATTTCCAGTATTAAAGATATTATACTACAAGTAGACATATGAATATGAATAAAGACACATGAATTGATGTTCGTGCCTATAGTTTTCAAATTGATTCGTGCCTCAGAAACTTAGATACAAAATCATGGCCTCTCTGGCAATGTCAAATTATCTTAATCAAAGCAAACACTTCATTATATTCAAAATACCTACTTCAGAATTAAACATACATTTCAAGTCAAGGAAGAACTTGCATGCAGTTACGCCATAGTTCTACATCAGGGACTAAACTAATAAACAGACATGAAGTTGAAACACAACACACTGATTAGGTTAATGACTTGGGCCTATGATAGCCAGAAGAAAATCCCTGTAACTCCCAGAAGTCTCAGACTTCACAGCATCCCCCAAACTCTTGCCATACTTCTTCTGATACTCAGCCTTTATATACTGCAAATCGATCTCAGCCCTCGACACAATCACCCTCACAAGTGTATTATCATCCGTCCCCAAGCCCTTCATTGACTTATGCAGAACCTTCGCGAAATACCTCCCGGGATGCTCAGCACACTGTAGAATCGTCACCAGCCCATGTTCGAAAAGCCCCGACGTCTCCTTCTTCACAGCCTTCTTCAAAGTAGTCCCATACATGTCATGATAAGCCGCAGCTACAGCATTCAAATGCGCACTGCTTCTCCCGCTGAAAATCTCAATGAACTTCCTCTCATCCGTCCCCAGCTTCTTCTCCCCTGCTTTAAACAGAGCCTTGGCGTCTTCCTCCGCCATGAACCTGTCAAAGTCAAGACCCTCGTACCACGGAGTGGCAACGTAAGAGAGAAGCAGGTTCTTGTGGTCGCCGGAAGCTTGAGCTTCGATGTCGTGCTCGAGATATGAACCAAACAAACTGTAGTAGATTTGTTTAAACTGCATGATCTGAGTGGAGGTTCGAGAGCAGATGACTTCAGTTGCGGCACGTTGATCGATGATGTTTGTGAGGGCTTCACGGACGATGGCGGCGTCGCGGGTGGTAGGGTCGTGGGTCCAGAGGAGGAGGGCTTTCTTGGTACTTCCGCTGAGCTCAGAGGAGAGGCGATGGTTGAGGTCCTCATGGTACATAGTGCGGTACTCGTGCTTGATGTTGGCGCGTTGGGTGGAGTCGCGGTGGGCGAGGATGTTGATGACGGCGGCCTTGTCGCAGCCGAAGCCTTTGAAGGCTTTGTGGAGAAGGATGGCGTCGTCTCTTGGGGAGGTCAGGACTGGTGGGACGGTCAAGGAAGACATTTTTGTTGATGGAAGAAATTGACAGCGTGTTCTAAGAGACAGAAAAAGGTGGATTATAAATTGATATTTTATTCATTGATAAGGATGTGTTTATATAAACATTACAAATTTAAGTATTCTGAACGATTACATTTAAGTATCCTAAACGATTACATCTAAGTATCCTAAACGATTTTGAATTCCCTATTAACTAAACATTCTACTAATTTAGTCTAATTATATCAAAACACACTTTTAAAGTTACAGAATTAACCATTCTTGATAATTTGATTTTGATCTGTAATTTTTCTGTGCATAGTGATATATTGAAATTCAACATTGTACAAAAAATATAAAAAAGGTCCATCATGAAATTTGAATTTAACCGCTCCTACCACGAAAGCTACAAAAAAGAAAAATGAGTTTCTCTTTATCCTCATTACGAGCCTAGACTACATATGAGTTACATAATGTATCTTCTTCTTCTTCTTTTTCTCTTTTTTTTTTTTCATTTTATTGTCCCCCAAGCATCTCTAGCGGATTAATCTTCTAATTTTGTCAAATTTTGAATTTAACAGCTGACCTGATATTTGACACTTACTCAAATTTCACCCCCAATCGATTAGTTATATATTTATATCATCTTATTATTTCTTTCATCTTTATCTCACTTTTCTTCTCTCTCTTTTGCTTCCGCCCACCGATCTTCCCCAAAACTCTTAACTTCCTCTCTCTCTTCTTCCCCATCTGTAAATAAAAAGTGATTCTCATTTTTAGTTACAATCTCCGATCTAATCTTCAATCTCGATTAAACTAACAACACTCAAAATCTTACAACATCATTTTGTATCTGCATCTTACTTAGCAATCTCTGTTGTGGCACCTCCTCACCGGCATCCTGCCTGCAAATCCACTCTTCTTATCAGGATGATTGCTACTATCACATAATCCACTCTTCTTATCGCCTATTCTTAAAACTATAATTGACCCAATTAGAAAAATGGATCGGCAATGATCAGACCACCTCATTGTTGTTTGAGATAAGCCGTTCCCTTTGCTACGGAGATATTTCAAAATTGAATTAGTTTCTTTTATGTTGACTTGTTTGAAACGTATGTATGTTGTTTATAGAATTTCCGATTAAAACTCTCTGTGTTTGCATTATTTGCTGATTCACCAAAATTATTTCCAGGTGTTCGCATCTTACTGCCCAACTCCATCCCACGTGGCCCCGAATATACGTCATAAAACAATTGACAGTTGAAAACCGGGGTCCTTGTCAATCAGTTACGTACGTCACGCGGTGCCCTCCTTTAATGTACGCGTTACTTACTCTCTTCCTAATCCTAACCGATGACTCCCTCAAAAACCTCTCTTCTTGTCATAACTGATTTTCTCTCTCATCTCAAAACCAACAATGGCGACTCTAACCACTCCCCAATCCCCAACCACCCCAAGAGACGACGCCATCGCCCTCCACAAAGCCTTCAAGGGCTTCGGCTGCGACACCTCCGCCGTCATCACCATCCTCGCCCACCGCGACTCCACCCAACGCGCCCAAATCGCCCGCGACTACAAAACCATGTACACCGAGGACCTCTTCAAGCGCCTCTCCTCCGAGCTCAGCGGAAATACCAAAAAAGCCCTCCTCCTCTGGACCCCCGACCCCGCCACCCGCGACGCCACCATCGTCCGCCAGTCCCTCACCGCCTCCGACCTCCGCGCCGCCACCGAAGTCATCTGCTCCCGCACCCCATCCCAGATCGCTCTCTTTAAACAACAATATCTCACGCTCTTTAACACCCAACTCGAACGCGACATCGGTCTGCACACCTCCGGAGACCTCAAGAACCTTCTCCTCGCTTTCGTCACTAATCACCGCCGCGAGGGGTTTGAGTTCGACAGAGCCGCGGCCGAAACCGACGCGAGACTTCTATTCAGGGCCGGAGAGAAGAGACTGGGGACAGACGAGAGGAAATTTATAGAGATTTTCACGGGTCGAAGCCGGGCTCATTTGAATGCGGCGAGCGCGGCATACGAGAGCATGTACGGGCACTCGCTTCAGAAGGCGGTGAAGAAGGAGACGTCTGGGAATTTTGAGCACGGACTGAAGACGATTCTGGAGTGTGCTGATCATCCGGGGAGGTATTTCGCGAGGATATTGCATAAGGCGATGAAGGGTTTAGGGACAGATGATAGTACATTGTTGAGGATAGTGGTGACGAGGGCGGAGATTGATATGGTGTATGTGAAGATGGAGTATCAGAAGAAATATGGCAAGAGTTTGAGTGATGCTGTCAAGTCTGAGACTTCTGGGAATTTCAGGGCGTTTCTTCTGGCTTTGATAGGTCATTGAGGAGGGTTGTAAATGTGGGATGTTTTTAGTTCTAATGTGTAGGTTTGTGTGCTAGAGGTTGTTTATGTGAACAAGTGCTTGTAGTTACTGATGTTCTAGTTTAATGGCATTACTGATTGACTCCATTTTCTTCAAATGCAAGACAACATTGATCAATGTCCCATTCAATTACTTTCAATCAGTAATTTCCTCTGCTCTAGCTAGACTCTAGTTGAGAATGTCCGGGAAAGAAAAGGGTCATGCAATAGGGATTGACCTAGGAACAACTTACTCGTGCGTCGCGGTTTGGCAGCATGAGCATGTAGAAATCATAGTGAATGATCAGGGAAACAGGACTACTCCATCATATGTTGCCTTCACTGACTCTGAGAAATTGATCGGCGATGCTGCCTTTAACCAGGTCATCAGAAATCCGACGAATTCCATATTTGGTATGTTCAGTTCCTCTCACAAATCTGTCCCATTTACTTTTTTTTTCTTTTTGATTTCATGAGAAATCCTTTTTTCAGAGTTTGCTTCGGTCTTATGCTTTCAAAAGATAACAGTAGTCTCTCCAAAGAAAAATATGAGTACATGTGCCTGTAAGATATATTGCAATATCTGATTCCCAAGTGCTTCTGATCTTAAATTTTAAAAGAGAGAAAAATCCAAGACTAATTTGGTTGATGTTTATATCAATACACTAGGCTATTACAATCCAACTGTCCATCTATGCCGAGATTTGAATTTAAAGAAGAATTAAAAAAGAAAAGAATGGATTGCAATCGACTAGCTGCTTATAATTTTCAAGTAGGACACTGGTAATTCTATCTTAGCACAGTAGAACTAGAACGAATACTAGTAAAATTTGTCCATGAGTTGAATAATGTTCATAATATGCTCTTTCAATATCATAAACAATTCCCTGCTGTTTTCCTCGTCAGAATGTGTTTCTCAATTTGGCATTAATTGGCAGATGCAAAGCGCTTGATTGGTAGGAGATACAGTGATGTCTCTGTTCAAAATGATATAAAGCTCTGGCCATTTAAGGTCACTGAAGGTGACAATGACAAGCCAATGATTATGGTTACACGCCAGGGTGAAGAGAAACAATTTGCTGCTGAAGAAATCTCATCTATGGTTCTCACAAAGATGCGGGAGATAGCTGAAAAGTTTCTCGACTCAACCGTGGAAAATGCAGTTATAACTGTCCCCGCTTACTTCAATAACTCACAGCGTGAGGCTACCAAAAACGCAGCAGTCAATGCGGGTCTGAAGGTGATGCGCATCATCAATGAACCGACTGCTGCGGCCATTGCTTATGGCCTTGAAAAGCAGGCTGGTTGGTATTGCAAGAGAAACGTGATGATATTCGATTTGGGTGGTGGAACATTAGATGTGTCGCTACTGACCATAGGGGATGGCATCTTTGAAGTGAAGGCCACAGCTGGAGACACTCATCTTGGAGGTGAAGATATTGATAACAATATGGTAAACTATTGTGTTGATCAATTCAAGGCAAAGCATAATTTGGATGTCAGTGACAACCCCAAGGCTCTTAGGAAGTTGAGAAATGCTTGTGAGAAGGCAAAAAGGAGACTTTCATTTACGTCCACGATTGACCTTGAAGTTGACTGCTTGGGTGGAGGTACTGATTTCTTTATTACAGTTAGTCGTGCAAAATTTGAACAACTGAACATGGATTTTTTCAACAAGTGCATGAAGCCTGTGGAACAGTGCTTGAGGGATGCTCATATAGAAATAGGTAATATTCATGATGTTGTTCTTGCTGGTGGCTCTTCTAGAATTCCAAAGGTGCAGGAACTTTTACAGAATGTGTTCAAAGGGAAAAAGCTGTGCCAGAGTATTAATCCAGATGAGGCGGTGGCATATGGTGCCGCTGCTCATGCTGCAATTTTGAGTGAGAATGGAAATAGAAAGGTCCAAAACTTTAGTCTCTTAGATGTAACCCCTCTGTCACTTGGGCTGAAGGCTGGTGGAAACAGTTATAGTGTCGTGATTCCAAGAAACACCAAGATACCAATATCTATGAAGCGTTCTTATACTACTGGGTATGATTGGGGTCAGATTTGCCATTTATGAGGGGGAGAGTGAAAATGCTTTAGATAATAACTATCTGGGTGAGTTCTGGCTCCGGGATGTACCTCTAGCTCCTAAGGGTGTTCCTAACTTTGATGTCTGCTACAATATTGATGCCAACGGTATCTTGAGTGTCTCAGCTGAGGACAAGTCCACTGGTAATAAGAAAGGGATCACGATCAATTGCAACAGAAGTACTTATGAGGGAATTGAGAAGATGAGGTAAGAGATAATCATTTTTGTTTATGATTTGATCTTCAACTGCAGTAGCATGCATTGTTATCAACTTTTGTACTTGGAACTTTTACGCCTCTATTTTGAGACTGTTGTGTTGAATGATAGTAATTCTGGGGAAGTGTAGTAGCAGAGGGACAGTACACTTTGATAGTTTGGTAATTTCTTCATGATTACATTCATGCATGCCCATTCATCTCTTTTGAACATTAAACATAATTAGAATTTACGGCCTCTTTAGGGAAAGTGAAGCAGCAACTTCTTTTGATTTTAAGACTCATCATACATGCCATTTACTTTTTTTGCCATGATCTCTGGACCATCCTTAAACTTCAAATCAATATTCAAAAGCTTCTTCATCATCATCTCTGCCACTTAAAGAGAATGATGTTCTTCTCTTCATTATGAATCACAAGAAGAAGCACTTGAAAGTCGCTAGCAACAAGTTTGGATTGAAATTCAAAATTCCAACTAAGAATAGAAATCCTGTTTGTAACAACAGTTACAACACTGTAACTAAATTTCATATACAGTAAAACATAACATAGAATTATGGTTCTAACTATAAAAGTCTGTGTCTGTCAATATCTGCTTCACATAGAAACATGTATAGACATGAGCAAGACTATGATATACGATCATTATAAGGTTCTTGGTTTGCCGTCCGGTGAGGAAGGCTCTAAGCTCACAGAGAAACAGATCACAAAGGCCTATAACTGATCGCCAAGCCAATACCAACTTCCAAAGGCTCAAAAGATCCTATGAGGTTCTCAGGAATGAAAGTGCCCAAGCGACAGAAGGATGGTTTCTTTGAAGCTTATAAAGCCTTAGAGATCTGCGTGTTTGACAAAAGCCTTAGAGATCAAATAAAGGATGGGTGCCATTTGAAGCGTGATCCCAAGCGACTGAAGGATGGTCTCTGATCTTGAAGCTAGGGAACGAGCTGCAAAGTTTTACAGAGATGCCAGAGTTAGACAACAATAAGATAAGAGGATGAAAAGGAAGTTAGATGAAGAGTGTTGCTAGATATCGTGCAATGCCTCTGAAGAGAGACACTGGGGGAGTCGAGAAGAAGATTGTGGTGTTGAGATGAGCCTGAGGTTAGAAGAAGAGAAGGTTATAAGAGTGCGTTGGGAAGGTTTTGGGAGTGAAGGTTATACAGCGAAAATGTTGAGACTTATTGTCCGAGTTTCGTGAAGTTAAAGACCTCATCCTTGGTTCAGGTTGTCTGGCTTTGATTGTGATGGAGACTCGAGATGCAGCTGTTGCAGCAACAAGAGCTGTAATTGGTGATCTTTCTAATCCTTTGAGAGTTTCACTTTTTTAACCAGTTGTACCGAAGATGCCGGTGACTCTAACATCTGAGAAAGTATTATGAGCCTCATCGAATTAATAATTTGGTCGGGGTTGGCTTTCGAACATTTGAAGATGATGTTTTGGAGGTGGTGGCAAAGGCAGGGCAGAAGCAAAAACTGGATAGAGGCAAAGGTGCGTAACACTTTGCTTTGTGCTTAATCCTTTTGATCTTGTGATAATGTATATGCTGTTTATGTTAATGTATAGGTGCCTGCCCATTATGCTAAATGAATTTTTGGTAGGAAAAGCTTAGGCAATAGCCTTAAGCAAGTTCATCAATGCTTCTTCCTAATGGCTTTCTTTTCGTATTCAGCCTGCTCTTTTCAGTTACATGTCTTTCATGGAGATATTGGATATATCCCCTCAAGAACTTGTATAAGAAACATGGAGGCAAAGACTAGATTGTCAAAACTGCAGGTTTTTGTGTTGGTAGAATGTGACGTTACTGCATCCAAACAAAGGTTTCTTTGCTCTCTAGTCTGTACTTCTGCTTCATTCAATGAGTAGACAAATTGCTCTAATCTTCGAGACAATAAAGTTTAGCAGTGGAACATTGAAGCATTCAACTGATGACCTTTATGTCAATGTTAATTGTTCTCGTCAACATCCTGACTTGTTTTCTAAATCGTGTGGAAGACGATGAAGAGCATATATATGCAAAACAAACAAGGGAATAAATTGCATCATATACCACCAACCTAAACAATTTCCAGTATCAAAGATATTATAATACAAGTAGACATGAATATGAATAAAGACACATGAATGAAGGAACCTGTAACAGTAGTTGCCTATAGTTTTCAAATTGATGTTCATGCCTCAGAAACTTAGATACAAAATCATGGCCTCTCTGGCTCTCTGTCAATGTCAAATTATCTTAATCAAAGCAAACATTTCATTATATTCAAAACACTTGATTCAGAATTGAACATAAACATTTCAAGTCAATGAAGAACTTGCAGTTACGCCATAGTTCTACATCAGGGCCTAATCTAATAAACAGACCTGAAGTTGAAACAACACACTTGATTAGGCTAATGACTTGGGCCTATAATAGCCAGAAGAAAATCCCTGTAATTCCCAGAAGTCTCAGACTTCACAGCATCCCCCAAACTCTTGCCATACTTCTTCTGATACTCAGCCTTTATATACTGCAAATCGATCTCAGCCCTCGACACAATCACCCTCACAAGTGTATTATCATCCGTCCCCAAGCCCTTCATTGACTTATGCAGAACCTTCGCGAAATACCTCCCGGGATGCTCAGCACACTGTAGAATCGTCACCAGCCCATGTTCGAAAAGCCCCGACGTCTCCTGCTTCACAGCCTTCTTCAAAGTAGTCCCATACATGTTATGATAAGCCGCAGCTACAGCATTCAAATGCGCACTGCTCCTCCCACTGAAAATCTCAATGAATTTCCTCTCATCCGTCCCCAGCTTCTTCTCCCCTGCTTTAAACAGAGACTTGGCGTCTTTCTCCGCCATGAACCTGTCAAAGTCAAGACCCTCGTACCTCGGAGTGGCAACGTAAGAGAGAAGCAGGTTCTGGTGGTCGCCGGTAGCTTGAGCTTCGATGTCGTGCTCGAGATATGAACCAAACAAACTGTAGTAGATTTGTTTAAACTGCATGATCTGAGTGGAGGTTCGAGAGCAGATGACTTCAGTTGCGGCACGGAGATCGATGATGTTGGGGCCGGTGAGGGCTTCACGGACGATGGTGGCGTCGCGGGTGGGAGGGTCGTGGGTCCAGAGGAGGAGGGCGTTCTTGGTACTTCCGCTGAGCTCAGAGGAGAGGCGGTGGTTGAGGTCCTCATGGTACATAGTGCAGTACTCGTGCTTGATGTAGGCGCGTTGGGTGGAGTCGCGGTGGGCGAGGATGTTGATGACGGCGGCCTTGTCGCAGCCGAAGCCTTTGAAGGCTTTGTGGAGGAGGATGGCGTCGTCTCTCGGGGAGGTCAGGACTGGTGGGACGGTCAAGGAAGACATTTTTGTTGATGGGAGAAATGGAAGGAAACCCAAGTTGTGAAGAGAGAGCAATTAACAAAGGAAGCTGGTAAAAGGAGGAGAAGACCTAGAGGTAATGGCCGATGTGGATTTATAAAGATAGGGGTCCTCATTATCCAGATGTCTATAGAAAAGCAGTCTTTGTTTTTTTAAAGAAGAATAGAACGAGGCAAGTGGCAGATTGGGAAGTTTACGCCGCGTTGCGTGTTTTTTGTTTCAATGCGTGAGATTGATTTTTGGCGAAATGAAAATTCAAAATTGTTCACAGATTCGAATCAATGGGAGACTATGGGTGATTTGGTAATTCTTATATGAGTTAATTTCAGTTTACTTACTTAAACTTTTGTTGAATCATCACTTCAGTCCTTATACTTTTAATTTCATCAGCTACACCCCTGTATTTTCTAAATTAATCAACTCATACCAATTTTATAGATTCCGTCCAAACGATCTATTAATACCAAAGGCTTTTTGGTACATTTTCCCTACATTGATGCACCGTTACCATATTACGATTATAAACAAGACTAAATAAATCATATAATCAAGTTGAACAATAGAAAACAAACAAAAAAAAATCATATATGGTAATTTCTTTTTGTTTTACCATATATGATTTATTTTTCTTTGTTTGTTATTGTTTAACTTGATTATATGATTTGTTTAGTCTTGTTTATAATCATAATATGGTAACGGTGCATTAATGTAGGAAAATGGTATCAAAAAGCCTTTGGTATTGATAGATTGTTTAGACGAAATTACAAAATTGCTATCAGTTGATTAATTTAGGAAAGTACAGGGGTGTAGGTGATGAAATCAAAAGTATAGGGACTGAAGTGATGATTTAGTCAAAGTTCAAGTAGGTAAACTGAAATTAATTTTTCTTATATATACAGCCATATGAGTACACGACATAATTTTAGTCATTTAAAATACTTTATACACAAGATCCACCATGTATCTATATAAAGTCATCTAATCTTGACAATTCAAATTATATGTGAACTGAAGAGCAAATAAATTACTGATTTTGGGTGTGACTGAATAAGAGCAAATTAATGATTTTGGACGAATTAATTTCATAGATCGATTATCATTTGATAATTAAGAGCAAAAGATTGGTAAGTAATTTAAAGAACGCGCCTCAAGCGCTTGTAGTAGTAGGAGAGGGGTTTCTCATGGCTGTAAATTCCAGGTCTCGTCTGCGTTTGGACAATTAGCGTTTTAGTCTTAAGACTGGAAATTAGTGCTACAAACTTATGGAGATTTCGAAGGCACATAGCCTGATTGGAGACTTCTAGCCTCAAGTCTTTTGCATCGACTTGCTAGATCTTATGTGTGGCGGAGGTCTACTATGGTTTCGATTTGTATGGCAGCAAGTCTACGACAGACGGAAGCGCGGCTTATTGTTCATTCGTTGTGTTAGTTCTGAGGAAGGCGTAGCAACAGCGGTGGGCCTTATATTGGTCTAGCGACTGTAGTAGGCACTGGTCAAGGCCGACGGCTTGGTAACAACTCAGGCTCCGAGCCTCTTCAGGAGGATGGGTGAGAGTCGGGGCCGCCCAACTTAGGCTCTTTGAAGCTTATAATCATTTGACCAGGTGTAAGGCCTTGCATTGGAGAATAGCTCCAAGAAGACCATTTTTAGTAATGGCAATTGCCCACTAAAATATAACCATATCTCTGAAAAAGAAAAATTAAAGCAAAATCTGTCGGTTTACTTAAGTTATTGAGTTGATTATTATGGAAAATTCATTCATCTTCAAAGAGTTTAACTTTTCTTTTTATTAAATATCAATCAAACTTCAACAATAAATATCTTCTCATTCTCAAGACTCAAGAGACTAGGAAGCGTCTCAGAAACCTTTCGGAACGACTTAAGTGTTTCAAGACCTAGGCCCAGTTTAGGATTGATTCCCAAGCTGTTTTTGGGGTCAAAAGTGATTCTGGGCCTAATTTTAAGTGTTTGGTAACAACCCATAAAACTGATTTTAGAAGAATTGATTCTCTTAAAAGTGGATTTTGGAGAAGCAGGGTAAGAGATGCTTTTGCAGGAATCAGTTATTTTTGTAACAAATGGTAATATTTGTTTTTTCTTAGATTGTGATATACTAATCTAATTAAATAATAATCAATCATTTACTATGGCGTTAAGAAATCTTATGTAATATTGTGGATTAACTTTATAATTATATACAAAAGAAACAATTATTTATTTTAATATCAATTTATAACAATTCATATTTTTGTCATTATACCATCCAAAACAATTTTTACTTATAACTCACCAAACACACGAAATTGCTTTTTGGTTCTCACAGCACTTTTAAAAACAGTTTACCAAACACCTCAACTGATTCTACTCACAGTAGATTCAAAAGCAATTCTGCTCACAGCACAGCAATCCCAAACTGGGCCCTAGTTACATTTGCCAAACGACACTCTCTCTCCTAACAGGGCGTTAATCGTGGGGTTCCAAAAGACAATATGAGGAGGGCCAGACTGGACCTATGTCAATTTCAAAGGGTAACTTCTCCGAGTTCGGGCTAGGTCCAGGTGGTGAAGTTTATGTGCTTCAAGCTAATATCTAGTCTTAAAGGAGGAGATTTTATTCAGGTTCTATTTCCGGTTCAAGAAAACTAAGGTTAGATCGAGGACATTTCTATTACTAAACATATACCAGTGGTAAGACGAGGAGCTGAAAAGGTTGAGGCTTCCGTGTTGGTTGTGACTGCTACGTCGTTTTAAGGCACCACTTTGATTTTCTAGTGTGGGTTGATCACGGAAAATACGTGTGCTATACTACTATGGACTATGGACAAGTGCATCCATACCCCTTTTTTTTGCCCAATCCTTGGATGCCACGTGTAATTTTTAATATTTTATTTATTTTAAAGATGATTATTTTACTTCAGCCCCCTTCTAAGAAAAATACTTGTGTCATACCAATATGGACGGTATGCGTCCATATTCTCTCTAATCTGCATATTTTGGACAATGTAATCAACGATTTTAACTATTCAAAAATTAAATTAATCAATAAAGATCATCTCTGTAAAAAATGAATGTAAACATATATCATTTGCTTAACTGATTGTATCAAACAAATGGACGGTTAATCATGAGACTCCCAACTTTCACTAGAACTGTTCATTTGTTTGATGAAATCGAATAAGCAAATGATTTTGGTTTATTCTGAATTTTTTTAGAGATGATCTTTATTGATTAATTCAACTTTTGAACGGTTAAAATCATTTAGTACGTTGCCCAAAATATGCAAATTAGAGAGTATGGACGGTGGACACACACCGTCCATACTGGTATGAACACAAGTTTTTTCACCCTTCTAATGAGGGATCCCTCAGTTTGTTTATTTTGATGGATCCATCATTTAACCTACATTTCGATAACATATTAACATATCTACCATTCAACATTCATGTTTATATGGGTAGAACAAATCTGGAAATTTTCATTCTATTTGATAATTGTTAGAGCATTCAAAATTGTGATTTACATCTAACAACTTGAATTGTTCAAGTTTGATAGATTTCATACGTTTATTGATTTATAATTTGTATAGCTAAGATATCAGGTATAATAGTATTTGGGGGAACTACTGTATTCAACATGATGAATATGCAAGTAGACCATGGTTATATAATATATTGGGCCTATAAAGATGATAAAACCAAGTACTAGAACAAATTTCTGATACATACTTAGGGCTGGGCGCGGGCCGGGCCGAGCCTAAATTTCCCAAATCTCGACCCTCTTGGTTCGAGCCGAGCCGGGCTTTTTCCAAAATGAGGACCGGCCCGAGCCCAAGCCCGACAGGCCTAGCCGGGTTTTCGTGTTTTTTTCGGGCCCAAAAATTGCATGTTGTGAACTCCTCCAAATTCAAACCTTCTTATCCCAAAATCCCCATTACCCTTTCCAAATCCCCCAACAATTCTCTAAAATCCAAATCCAAACACATTAGCAATCAAACCAAAACAAACGCCCAGAAACATAAAAATCGAAACTTGATGAAACCCAACCTCCATGGCAGAGATGGCAGACCCCACCAAACACCACCACACGTGGCTGAAGTAGAGTGGGCAGCAAAACCGTCGAAGAAGCAGCAGCTAGGGTGGGGTAGACGGGCCCATCTTCATTGTCATCGTCGCCGACGCCGGCAAGGTCAGCAGCGGTGCTCAAAACGATCTCCGTCTCCGAACAGACCCGATCCGAAGCTCAGCTCTGTCCGAAATCTCAGTAAAATGGAGGTCAACCTCCGAACGGCTCAATCCTTAGTCTCCAAGCTCAGCTCCGTCTCCGAACAGACCTGATCTGAAGCCCTAAAGGAGCTCCGCCTCATCACCAAGCACGACGTCGACAGCTGCCCCATTGTCCCCGACGTCGGCACCATTCCCTACCTCGCCTAGACTCTCTTCGGCTCCCCCCCGACTTCCAAGACGACGCCGCCAACACGCTCCTCAGCATCTGTAGGGCCGGTGGCCAAGACAGATGGAGATGAGGAGACAGAGGTCGGAGGTGGGCTGGTGGGGGGTGCCGCGGTGGATTCAGAGGAGGAGACGAGGACTCGAGGTGGGAGTAGGACAGGAGGCAGGAGGCTTGGAGGAGGACAGGAGGCTGACTGAGACGAGTGAACTGGATAGGATACTTAGGTTTATATATATATATATATTAAACTATTGGGCCGGGTCCGGCTTTTGGGCCTAAAAAATTCAAGCCCGAGCTCGGACCGACTTTGTCAATATCGGGCCGGTCCTTTCTCGGGCCGGTCCTTAAAATTTTAGGACTCAGCCCGTAAAAAGTTTTTTTCACCGAGCCGAGCCGGGCCGGACTTTCGGCCCAAACGTCTAGCCCTATATATACACTCACAGATTTCTATCTCTAGAGATTATTGCAGTAAAACTATTTTAAAAAAAAAATTAAAATTAAAATTATACCTGACATCCAGAGATTAGGCCAGGAAGGAGGGTATGGATGCATTCGTCAATACTGGTATGGACACAAATATTTTCCTTTGATTAAGGAGCTGTGTCGTAACACAAAAACTGTGCACCTGCCCCATTAGTTTGAGGTTGAGCCTGGGCCTTACGGTGTGAATCTAATCTTAGGTAGATGGGGGAGATGCATGGGAACCAAGTTATGAGCTGGGCCTGGGCTTACAAATTTAGGCCCAGGTCATGGAAAATGGGTCCCGAAAGTATTAATCATGTCTGAAGTTAACCAAGTTTGTATGAATCTTGCTTTCTAGTTATTTATTGCTTATACCATAATTGGTTGATTTGCAAGTGAGGGCTAGTTAAATGACATTTTTTCCTTAGAATGTGAAGTTTATTCATTCTTGTATAGACTTGCCTAAAGTGTGAGTCCTAATAATTTTTAAGAATTTGCTTTAACTAAGGTAGATTTTCTGGATTCTCTTGTTAGATTTCTTGTACAATCTTTTGTGGATTTCAGCCTTCTTCTCGTTTATCTAATTATGAAATCAATTTTTTATTTTTTTTTAAGAAAACAATAAGTATCCTCATAATTGTATATTTGTTCAGACCATCGAGTATAAAATCCTAGTTTTGCTACTGATGAATTGCTTGATTTCTTCCTCAACGTAAACGAGTCTGAAGTAGAATAATTCTTTAATTTCTTCTAATTTTATCTAATATATCTAAAAGAATGCTTTAATTGAAGGTTCGAAAACTAGTCAAGTGACCCTGGGGCAGATGACAACCGCGTAGACGGCTATGCGACCTTGTAAGCACCTTAAAGGAGGACTTACATATTAAAAAAAAAAAAAAATATATATATATATACTTTTTACCTGTATTTTAATAGTTAAAAATATATAAGGATTTAATAGTCCAAAGTTCAAACAAATCAAATAAACCTACCTAAGTCCATACAATAATTTTATAATAAAAGTTCTATTTTTTTTAAGAAAAAATACAATATGACCAATACCGTTTAGTTGTAAGTGAGAGGTCGTGAGTTCGACTCATAACAAATTCTACAATGAATATCAGTTGTATAGATAATAAAAATAAATAAATAAAATGCAAAATCTCCAATTTGTTCAAGGAAGGTTAACTCCGTAACTTCCGTGGTGTGTCTTGTCCTAATAAGACTTGTAGTCTAGATACTCTATTAGATAGGGAATCCCTGTTCGCCAGGGATACTTGATGTAATGCCTATATAAAGGCCTCCTTATCAATGAATAAACACAGAGAGATTTATCAATCTATTTCTCCTACAACACGTTATCAGCACGTTGCTCTAGCCTCCCGTCTGATAGCCCTAGAAACCCTAATTCCGAATTTTTTTTCGAAACCCTAACCTACCGTCGGCCGCCGATTCTTCTCTTCGGCACCATCGGCCTCTTCTCAGCAGCATCTGCGCTGCTCGCCTGCCGCTTTGTACCTTCGCGTACTACTCCTCCTCTGCCTTTAGGTAGACAACCCGCTCGCCAGCAGCTCTCCCTTGCGTGCTACTTTTTGCACGCATCCGCCAGACGATCAAAATTGCTCGCAAGCCAAGCAAGCGATCCGCGAACTCTTATTCGTGGTTAAGAAGAAATCAAGAAAAGTCGAAGAAAACAAGCTTCCCCAGGAGTCAAGTTTCGTTTGATCAAGCTTCTCTTGAAGAGGTAAATATTTTCATAAACGTTCCCGCTTCTGAAATTTCAATAGTTGGGTTTTGTTTTCTCTTCCGGGACCTTTCCGTGTCCCTGCTTCTTCATCCCGATTCTATCGCTTCTCGGGACGGCATACGGGGATTTAGTCACCCCGGTGCCAACGTTTATTGGGGTAACTGTGATGTTACCGGCCACCGTTATGCTTGTGACTGTGATGTCACTGTGAACCATAACGTATTATTCTTTTTTGGAAAGAAAACAAAGGGAAGATATCGATTGTGACTTGAAGTCACGTTAAGCATCGATTTATGTGACCATGATACATCTTGGCACTGTTCTAAAAGAACAATCAAACTTGATTAGTATTCAAACATACTAACGTCTCCCTGTTTGTGTTCTGTAGATGGCTGACACTCAGCGTCCAGAATTTGACATCTTGGATGTCCAAGGCAAGGAATACAAGAGGTGGGTCTCAGATGTTGAGAACACTTTCATTGGTAAAAGATTTACTGCCACCATCAACCCTCCTGAGGATGAAAGCTTACACGCTTCTCCTGAACAGAAAGCACAAGCCCTGATGTTTCTCAGGCGCCATATCCATCCAACGCTCAAGAAGCAATACCTGAGGAAAACTGATCCCAAAGAGCTATGGGATATCCTCAAGGACCGCTTCGACAATGTGCATGACGCACAACTCCCAGACCTCATGTCTGATTGGGAGCAAATCCGCTTACTGGATTTTGATTCCGTCCAGGAATATCATCAGACTATGCTAAACTTGCAATCTGATTTGAGCTTTTGTGGGGTCGAAAAGACCGATGATGATATGATGGAGAAGACTTTCACAACGTTCCCAGAATCTGCGTCCATGTTGTCGCATCAGTACCGCGATCTCCGCGAGAAAGGCACTATCAAAACCTTCAGTGATTTGATGAATGTCCTTCAGAGAAAGGAGAGGTACCATGAGTTGATTCTTACCACCAATAAGAGGCCTCGAGGACCGAAATTCATTGCGGAATCTCATCAAGCCCGTGGTAAAGCTTTTAAGCAGAAGCATCAACCTCATGAACGTCAAGCACCGCCACCACGTACGCCAAGAGCAATACGTGGCGGACGAGGAGGGAGAAGAGGCGTCGGCCGTGGCCGACCGCTTTCTTGGACAAGGGATGATGGCAGAGCCGCCGCTCCCAGAGGGAGGAACAGTTTTGGTTCCGGTCCCAGGCGTGGTGGCCATCCGCCGAACAATGCTTCGGCTCCTTGCTTCAAATGTGGTTCTACGAATCATCTCCAACGCGATTGCATAGCAAGCAGAGATATTCAAGCCGCTTACAAGAAACACAAACAATACATAGAACAAGAAGCACACTATGTAGGAGACCTTGAGGAAGAAGAATACGATGAGGAAAATACGAACTTCGCCATCGATGACTTCCAACCTACCAAGAAACGTAGGACTCAGGAGTATGATACTCCAGACTATGAATAAGTATTTGACTTCGGTCATGAGATACGTGTTCAAGTTTGATTTTGATTGTTATTTTGACAGAATAGTCAATAAATCACGACTTTGTTCGATAAGTCGTTCTATTTAGAACAACCTTGATGTATTTTTGAGTTGTCATCAATAAAATCTATCTTATTCTACGAATGATTTGAGATTTTTACATCCCTGAAAGCAAAATTGGTTCAATGCGTCCAATTCTCAATGGCATAATCATTTTGAGTTCACCAAAATTCTGGTGATGTTAACTCATATCCGAAAAATCACAAAGACAAAAGGAGAGATCCGCGACACGCCATCCGCGATCCGCGATACGCCATCCGCGATCCGCGATACGCCATCCGCGATCCGCGATACGCCATCCGCGATCCGCGATACGCCATCCGCGATCCGCGATACGCCATCCGCGATCCGCGATACGCCATCCGCGATGCGAGATATGCCATCCGCGAGCCGCGATACACGATCCGCGATCCGAGATCCGCGATCCGCTATCCGCCAACTTGGTCGCGATCCGCCAGGACTCGCTCGCCATGGCTATTCGCCAACTAATCCGAGATCCGCGATCAGCGATCCGCCAACTTGGCTGCGATCCGCCATGCCTCGCTCGCCAAAGCCCATAAGCGCTTGGCCGCGACTCGCTAGGCCTCACCCGCCATGGCCAATCGCCAGCTTGGCTCAGCACCGAATCCGGTTTTTGAAACCAACAATCGATAGCCTATCGAACAAATGCAACTTTTGCATCAATGGCTCGGCAACAAAGTGTCTTCGGACTCGTCATGCTTCGGATTTAGCTCAACCGTCGCATCGCATTGCCTCAATGCCTGACCGACTCTCACCACTCGCCTTGCTTCGGCTCGGCCTCTGGGTAGCTTTGGCCTTACCACAGCTTCGGCTTTGGCTTGGCCCCGGCCTTTGCCTTGGCCTCGGCCTTGGCTCGGCCACGCCACCTACGACGGTGTCCGGTCTCAATCTCTGAACTAGGCTATGATTATCAATGGTGATACTCGGTGATTAAAATGCGGCTTATATCTTTCTCTCAAGTTTTGTCGTTGCCATGGCTATGTTATTGGCCTTAATGCACTTCATTTTGTGATGATATATTGTTTCAGTACACTTACTTTAAAGTGTTCGCCAAAGTCTAAAGTAGACTATTGATTCAAGTTACATTGTTTTTGTAGATGTATCAAGGCGAGATTGAGTGTTTGTTGGATTGTGCAACAACTCACACGATTCTGAGGAATCGGCAATTGTTTTCGGATTTTACGCCAAGAGAATCGTCGTTATCTACGATGACAGGAACTGGACCCGTAATTAAGGGTCGTGGCACTGCTCAATTCTTACTGCCAAATGGCACTGAGATTCGGGTAGAGGACGCCCTATATGCGCCTAAGGCGCCAAGAACCTTGCTAGCTTTCAAGGATGTGCGTGACAATGACTATCACCTCAGCACTTATGTTGAAGATGGAACTGAATATCTGTTGATCACCTCCACTCAATCTATGCGCACTCGCATTGTGGAGAAGTGTAAGCGAGTTCGCAATGGCATGTATTTCACAACCATTCGAGCCAACGAATCTCATGTTGTTATATTATGTGATTCTGATGCTTATAAGCTTTGGCATGATAGACTCGGTCATCCGGGTCGTGATCTGATGATCCGTATTTTGAAATGCTCCCACGGTCATCCATTTTTCCGATCACAAAAGCACAGAGGGCGCCTCGGCCTCGGTTCGGCCGTGCCGTCGATAGCCGCCTCTCGCTTCCAAGGAGAGGTTCGGCCCCCTCCTGCTTCTCATGCTTCTGTAGCGATGTCTAATGCTCATCGTTCGTTTTGTAAAGCTTGTTCACTAGCAAAACTTCAAGCAAGACCATCTTTTGCTATTGATAATAAACAGAATATTCCGTTTCTACAACGAATACAAGGTGATATTTGTGGACCTATAACACCAGAATGCGGACCATTTCGATATTTCATGGTTCTGGTTGATGCATCAACGCGTTGGTCACACGTAGCGTTGTTGTCCACGAGGAATGCTGCATTCGCTAAACTCCTAGCTCAGATTATTAAGCTTCGGGCTCACCACCCGGACAATCCGATTAAGTCCATCAGACTGGATAATGCTGGAGAGTTTACCTCAAAGTGTTTTGATGACTATTGCATGTCAGTTGGGATTGAAGTTGAACATCCCGTACCCCACGTTCATTCTCAGAACGGTCTTGCAGAAGCCGCTATCAAGAGACTACAGCTTGTAGCTAGGTCTCTTGTCATGGCCACAAACTTGCCAGTTTCGGCATGGGGATATGCAATATTACATGCAGCTATGCTTATTCGTCTACGACCCACAGATAGCCAACCATTTAGTGCGTACCAGTTGGTAACTGGTTACGAGCCTGATATTTCGCATCTGCGTACTTTTGGTTGTGCCGTATATGTGCCTATCACGCCTCCACTGCGTACCAAGATGGGTCCACAACGACGATCAGCTATTTATGTTGGATATGAAGCACCAACTATTGTCCGCTATATAGAGCCTATGACAGGTGATCTGTTTACTGCAAGATTTGCAGATTGTCACTTTGATGAGACATCCTTCCCGCCGTTAGGGGGAGATGGGGCCGCATCCGTCCCAAATGAACGTCAGGAATTGACGTGGTTCTCTCCCACTATGTCTCATTATGATCCCCGTACGTCTCAGTGTGAGACTGAAATACAACGCATATTAGAACTACAAAAGGTGGCGGATACGATGCCCGACTCCTTTACTGATATTGCGAAAGTGACAAGATCAACCATACCTGCTGCGAATGTACCTGCAAGGCTTAACATTCCTCGCCATGCGCGAGCACGCGCCGCCGGTCTCGGACCCGCAGCCCTAGGTGCCATCGGCAGCCTAGGCTCGGCACCTCCAAGTGGAGAGCCGGCGTCGACTTCGGATCCTCCTAGAAAGAGGGGGAGACCAATCGGTTCCAAAGACAATGTACCTAGAAAGAGGGCATGTGTCCAGGCACAAAGCGATCCGTTCATCATCGATACTGTGACGCCGTCACACGAGATTGTCTCCGACTATACCTATGTCCAAGAATCAACTCTGAATCATCTGGGGGACGCCTCAGACTCACTGTTGATGTTGGAGAACAAGGAAATCTCACTAAACTACTTATGCATGCACAATCTGATGGAAAGAAATTCCATGTATATCGATGATGCATTCGCCTACGCCGTTGCTCAAGAAGTCATTGACGACGACGATATGGAACCCCGCACTGTTGATGAATGTCAACGTAGGGCGGATTGGCCGAAGTGGGAAGAAGCAATCCAGGCTGAACTAGACTCTCTAAAGAAAAGGCAAGTTTTCGGACCGGTTGTGCCTACACCGCCGAACGTGAAGCCTGTTGGACATAAATGGGTCTTTGTCAGAAAGCGCAATGAGAATGGCGAAGTCCAGCGATATAAAGCTCGACTCGTGGCGCAAGGTTTTTCTCAACGCCCTGGAATTGATTATGAGGAGACGTATTCTCCTGTCATGGATACTATTACCTTCCGATACTTAATAAGTTTGGTAGTCTCAGAGAGGCTCAATATGCAGCTTATGGATGTTGTAACCGCGTATCTTTATGGGGACCTAGATACGGAGATGTACATGAAAGTGCCAGAAGGACTTTCGTTACCCAAGTCAAGTGAGCAAAAACCACGAAGTTCATTTGCTATCAGGTTGAGACGATCTCTATATGGACTCCGACAATCTGGTAGGATGTGGTACACACGGTTAAGTGATTACTTGATTGGGAAAGGATACAAGAATGATGAGTTGTGCCCTTGTGTGTTCATAAAGAGAACAAGTTCAGGATTTGCCATTATAGCCGTCTATGTCGATGATATGAACATCATTGGAACTCTGAATGAGATCAATGAGACCGCTAGCTATTTGAAATCCGAATTCGAGATGAAAGATCTGGGAAGGACTCGGTTTTGCCTAGGCTTAGAACTAGAGCACCGAAGTGGTGGAATTTTTATACACCAGTCTGCATATGTCCGAAAGATGCTCAGGCGATTTAACATGGACAAAGTTATGCATCCTACAGGCACTCCCATGGTCGTTAGAAGTCTGGATATCAACAAAGATCCCTTTCGTCCGAAAGAAGATGACGAAGAGATCTTGGGAGCTGAATATCCATATCTTAGTGCGATTGGAGCTTTGTTATACTTAGCTCAGTGTACTAGACCAGACATCGCTTTCTCTGTGAACTTGTTAGCTAGATTTAGCTCTGCGCCAACACAACGTCATTGGGTTGGAATCAAGAACATCTTCCGATACCTTAAAGGAACCCTTGACATGGGCTTGTACTATCGATACACTCATCAGGATTCGACACATAGTCGATCTCTTGCATCTAACAGCACAAACCATGGCTCGGATTGCCATCCGCCAGCCATATCCGCCAGGACTGGCTTTGGTTCATCCATCCGCCATCCTGCAGCCATATCCGCCAACTTATCCGGACCCGCGGATGCTAAGTCGTGGTCCCGATACGGCTTTGGCGATACCCCCTCCTACTCAGATACACCAAATGATGTAATGGTAGGATTTGCTGATGCTGGATATTTGTCAGATCCACACAAAGGACGTTCCCAAACAGGTTATGTTTTTACCATTGGGAATACGGCGATATCTTGGAGATCAACCAAGCAAACCCTTGTTGCTACCTCCTCGAACCATGCTGAGATTATTGCACTACATGAAGCAGTCAAAGAATGTATTTGGCTTCGCTCGGTTATATCTCACATTCGAGAGTCTAGTGGACTTGAGTCTACTACGATGGGACCAACTTGCATATTTGAAGATAATGCAGCATGCATTGAGCAGATGAAGTTGGGATACATTAAGGGTGACAATACTAAACACATTTCGCCTAAGTTCTTCTACAATCAGCAGCAGCAAGAGACTTTGAATATTCAAGTGAAGCAAGTCAGCTCAGAAGAAAATGCAGCGGATCTGTTCACCAAGTCTCTACCTAAATCTACATTTATGAAGCATGTAAAGCGCATTGGAATGTGTCGCTTATCCGAACTCAAAGACTGATTGACTATCAGGGGGAGTTCTCATCTAGACTTCAGGGGGAGCCTAGTTATGCATGTCTCACATACTTGTAGTTGGTGCGTTGTACTCTTTTTCCTTAGACCATGCTTTTATTTTTGCCCAAGAGGTTTTTGTTTGCTGGCAAAGGTTTTAACGAGGCAACGGTTCATGCACCATTGAGGACGCGACACAAGGGGGAGTGTTCAAGGAAGGTTAACTCCGTAACTTCCGTGGTGTGTCTTGTCCTAATAAGACTTGTAGTCTAGATACTCTATTAGATAGGGAATCCCTGTTCGCCAGGGATACTTGATGTAATGCCTATATAAAGGCCTCCTTATCAATGAATAAACACAGAGAGATTTATCAATCTATTTCTCCTACAACACAATTCATATTCTCCATATCCCTCTATGACTATTGAAAAATTTTAGTTACACTGCTTTAACTACTTAATACATACCTATTCTTAATACACCACTCATTTTAATTTAAGATTCTAATATTTTACTAAATACACAACTCAAAATACCTAAAATATCCTAATATCAAAAACCATAACATATATCATTATTGACTCATATTTATGCTATTAATGTAAATTGATGTTAGGTAAATGGAGGGGAATTGTCCCTCCTGAGATAGAGCGCCATCTTTGTCAGTTAAGTCTGTTTTGCTGATCGATTATTTCATCTTCCCCTAAAAAAAAAAACTATTAATGTAAAATTATGATTATATAAATCAGCCTTTTGTAGATTTCCATATTGATTACTTCTGGTATATCGTAAAAAAGTCACATGGATCTATGATTTCTCTTCGCATTCTTTAAGATGAAAATTATAAATAAGATGAAGAACACACACATCTCAATGGTTGTTTTGGACTTTATAAGTAATATTGAGGACTTTATAAGTTTTTAACAATTAGAAGTTATGAATTTCTTCGTGAAAGGAAATAAAGAAATTGGTTATCTAAATTTTCTTGCAAAACTTATTTGCTTACTTTATACTGTAGTTACCAAATATAAGTTTATGTTTTTAATCTTATAATTCGTTTTATATTTTACTTTATTAGTTTCCGAAAATAAGTTTTTCATTTTTAATGTTTTAATTTGTGTTTATATTTTCTGAATTTATTACACAAGTCTATTTTAGTCATTCAACATAGCGATAAAATCTAATTCAAAATATAAAATCATAGAGATGTGTATTAAGTGATTAGAGAAATAAATTTAAAAGCTCTTATGACTATTAGTCCGTAATTTTTTTTTAATTATTAAAAAAAAAATTTCAAAATCTGAGTTGCATCGCTTAGAGACCGCCTAACCCTTTCTAGATGCCGCCTACTTCCGCCTAGAGACCGCCTATTATCTCATACTCGCCTAGGCACTACCTAATCCCACCTGGGGTCCGCTCGATGCCGCTTATAGGTCTCCTAGAGACCGCCCAACCCCGCCTAGACGCAGCCTAACCGCGCTTAATCTTGCCTCGGTGCCGCCTACTCCCGCCTAGGGACCACCTAGTCCTGCCTACTCACATAGACACTGCCTAATCTCACCTAAGGTCCGTCTCAATGTCGCTTAGAGGTCGCCTAGAGACCACCTAACCCTGCCTAAATGCAGCCTAGTCTGCCAAAAGACCGCCTAAATGCCGCCCATCCCCACCTTTAGGTCGCCTAGGTGCCACCTACTCCCGCCTAGAGATTGCCTAACCCCGCCTAGACACTAGAACCTCCATAACTTCTGATTAGTTATCTCTCTCCAAGGTCTCATGCTGCCTAGTCTCTAGGCAGGATAGGCAGAGTTTTAGAACATTGCTTTCATTAGATGAAAACTGTCCCCCCCCAAAATAAATCTTTTACATGGAAAACATGTCTAAACTACGTTCGTTTTCTGCATAAATTTATCTTTCTTTTTCAGGGTGATTTACTGATCTTGTACGAAGTAGCTAATTCTCTCCTTTCATGACGTAATGAATACATTCACTAACTTTTGGGTTAGAATTTAAAGTCGGGTCTCAATTATCAAAATTATCAATCATATCTTGGTCCAAGGCCACCAACTTATTGGATCCGTTAGCCAGACAAGGGAAATATGTTCATTGGAGTAGTTGCACATAGTCTGTCAGCTTCATACTTCTGACGATGCTATGAGTCATAATATTAAAGCATTAAGCAGATAGTTAAGTAAATTTTTCTTTAAAACTCCTATTGGTATTTCAAAGGGAGAAGTAAGCTACTAATAGCAATGGAGGAAAAACCAGAACACCTTTTGGTTTGGACCTTGGGTTAGCACGATTCCCCTTTACTCACAGTAGCAGTAGTAGCTAACTGCACAAGGGCTGCACTTATTTCTTTTCAGAAAGCCAATCCACAGTAAAAATCATTCAAAATTATCTACCACACCAAGCAGTAAGACTTTCCATTTTGACTGAATGTTATACTGGTATGTAAGAACTAACCACGAAGGTTTTACTGGTGCTTAAGATGCATCCAACGATCAAATAATGGTCATTTGAATGTCACTCTGCCCCTACTCATTCTTCCCTGATCCTTCAATGTCATGCACCAGCTCACCAACATCTGAATGTAGTGATAAAAACTCTGATGGCATAGAAAGACCAATAAGTTCAGTCTGGTGAAACCTTAAAATGGTGGTGTGGCGATACACTTCAATAAAAATCAGAGGACACAAACAAATGAAACAATACACAATCCACATAACAGTATCTGCTGATGGACCAATGCTGTGCTAGTTTCATAGAGGAAAAACTTAGGAACCCTTATGAGCACAGTAAAAAGAAATGACATTCATTAAGGGCCATGCACCATACCAAGTCACATGGCCTAAAATTATTTATATCATATATGCACCACTTCAATTACTCATATTTAGCACACAAAATCACCACTTGTTTCTGGACCTCCAACATCAGCTTCATCAAGAGCCATGCTACTTCCAGTGAGATGCCTACTGACAGTTCGGACTCTCAAAGGTCTTCTTGCCTCTTGTATTATAGACTGAACTTGTTCAACACTTTGGGCTGGATTGTTCACCTCATTGCTTTCCCAACTTCCTCCTTCCATCATTTCCATAGGTAAGTTCTTCACAAACCAAGGATGTTTCTTAATTTCCGGGAGTGTTATTCTCTGCAAAGAAAAAAGCAGAGACACTTCTGAGAAATGGAAGAAGAACTGAAAGAAACTCATATAACATCATACTAATAATTGGTTACAAGATAACTAGTAATTTTGTTTGCCTCATTGAAAGTGGAAACCATAGATCATCAAAATAATTGTAATTATCTCACAGCTCATCACCAAAATTGATCAGTAGCTACATTACCTTCTCTGGGTTTGCCACAAATATTCTAGAAAACAGATGTCTACATTCCACGGAAACTGCGACATTCTGTGGGATTGAGTAATGTACACTAAGGATCCGCTGTCATGAGACATGTATGACATTGTAAGATTATAACTCTCGGAACGAGGGGAGAAGTGAAACGGTTGTAATGCCACTCACCCGAATTGTTTTTGTAAAGTTTATAGGGTCCTGAGGATCTTCAAAGGGATATGCCCCGACGATCATGACGAATAAGGTGACTCCACAAGACCAGACATCTGAAATCTATATATTGTCTAAGATAAGATACAAAAGATGATCAATAGCAAACACTAGTGTCAATGAGAAAGGCACAAAAACCTGCACTCACCTTTCCATCATATTTTTTTCTAGATAGGACTTCAGGTGCAATATAATTTGGTGTTCCCACAACAGATTTTGGTTGAGATTGAAGTAGTGACTACAACAGCAAAGTGAAACATTATTCAACATCCCATCTAAATGAAACACCAAAATTGAAGTATCATAGGTTGTATCACATACCTTTGAGTATCCAAAATCACATATTTTCACACGTGGTGTAGAACCGCCATCTAAGAGTGAATTTTCCAGCTTAAGATCTCTATGACATATATGCTGCATGAATGAATCACTTCCTTACTAAAAGTCAACTAAGGAGAAGTACATCATATCAGCTGAAGAGTGCCAATTCGTACTTACCATTGTATGACAATACTTAAGTCCTGATATCAATTGCTGGAAGAAAAACCTTGCCTGATGCAAGGATATGTAAGTTTTTGTCATACTATGATGCAAGGATATCTATTGCAAACTAAAAAGTACATCAATATAAAAGATGCATCTTTTTTTTCCTCGATAGCAAAGTAGAATAAAGTTGGGATTAATTCCATTTTAGCCACTTTCCATGGAATAAAACTCACCCTTCGACAAATACTTTACCTCATCCTCACTAAATCTACCAGCCTTGCATATTCTTTCATACAGTTCTCCTCCTGCAGCATACTCCATCACTATACCTAGATGGGTTGGTGTGAGCAGGACCTGGATGAAAGACACCTCAAAACTCTTAAAACGCCAATCTATCTGATTAGCCTCCTTTCAATATTAACAAAGACTGGATGAAGTAAAGATCAAGTCTTCAATATAGGTGTTTTGCTCTTTAATAAGTTATTTCAGATACCAAGTTAAGCATAAATGACCATGATAGTTGATTAGACACTGCTCAAGGGAAACTAATATCTGTCATTCTGTCAATGCAAAGAAAAGGAAGATGCAATATAGGGGAAGAAGCAGATTCATTACTAATACTGGTCGATTCCACATGAACATCCAGAAAGTTCATTCTTTTTACTAACCTCTCTGAATTCAACAATATTGGGGTGCTTCAAGGATCTGTGGTTCATGATTTCCCTTTGCACATTTTCATCTATCTGCAAAATCCAGAACAATAAAATGAAATAAAAAGAATACCCAGAAAACCCTAGCCAGTGGTGAAGAACAAGATAAACAAGCTAGCCAACCTTCTTGCCTCTCTCAATCAACTTAATAGCATAGAGTTCTCCGCTACACTTTTCTCTGACCAACTTGGTCACCGCAAAATTCCCAGCTCCAATATCCTTCAAAATCTCATACCTCTCCATTAAATCCAAAACTCAAGAAGAAACTTAATTCTATGCTAATCACCAACTTGCATGAATAATCAGTCTAACCGCAAAAGGGTGGTTAAGCTAAGCTTATAATAGAAGCGCTTTGAGAGTGAGGTTTTCAGACCGGAAATGGAAAAGACAGGTAAATGAGTCGGTAGATATTTTCGTGCTTGTCCCCTGTTGGCATGGTGGGAGGGGTGTGTATTCTTCTTTTTAAGTATCGAAAATAAATTTGAGCCGCAGAGAGTTGAGAAGTTGATTGACTCGTGCAACATGCGACAAATGCTGTGGCTGTTAAAGACAGTGAGGGCATAGAAAAAGAAGATCAATCATTATGTGAGGCCAGGCAACTTGCAGATCAATTTTACTGCTCTGGAAGTTGCACGGCATCATCATTCATGTCGCTCTCTTCCTCGGCCTCTTTCATCTTAATATTTACCAAATCTAGAGTAGTGCTGCTTCTGATTATGGGGTTGCCTCTCCCACTCCTGACCATTTTACACATGATTGCGCAGTACATCATGATGAGGGTGACACTAATGTGGAGTCTTACTTTAAAATTAGGAGGTTAAGCCTCAAAATACAAGATTACATTAATAGAAAATATCTAACAAATAAATACTTTCATTTTCTTTCAAAAAAAAATTAATAATTTATTTTCCTTTTTCGGAAAACTCTATACACCGGTAGACTCTAACAACAGTGACTTAAAATATACAATTACCTGGATAATTGTAAAATAACATAAAATAATGTGCTAAAACTGAGAAAGTCGAAACTATTCGAAGTGAGGGAATTCTCAAAATTGCCCAATGCAAGCCTATAATAGAATCCAATAAGTAAAGTAATTTATGGTTCATATCAAATATGAAGTGACAACATATTGAGTGACCTAAACGCTTATGAGCTCATATGCAATGTCCATATTTTACCATGGGATCAATACTCTCAACACAAACTCAGCGGTCAGAGACAGACCAAATTGAAACCATATGATTTAATATTAAATTGAAAAAACACATAAGTGGGGTGCCTGTCTTCCCAAATCTTGCATCATGCCCATGGGAGTATAAGAATTTTTTAATCTTATAGGAAGCATCCGATTCTTAAATCCTTACACTAGAAGGAAAAATGTAAGCAAATTAGACTTGAGTTTGTTATTGAGTAAATGATAATTAATATAAAAATCATCATCACTCAAACCATAACATCTTGTTGAATAAATAAGTGGTAAAGAAAACCATTATTTTAGAAGTAGTTATTAGGGTCATGAGTTCGAATCATACTAGAAAATATGTGTGAAATACTTAAATTCTCTTTAAAAAATAAAAATAAAAATAAATAAATAAATAACGGTGACTTATTGAACTATCACTCTGAGACCGAGGATAATAAATGTATGACCTATCTCTAAATTATGTTTTGCTCAAGTTGAGATTCGAATCAAAAACCTTATATTACTGAAAAATGATTGCAGCGTCTACCTCACTTACAGCCTAACATATATGCTTCCATTAGATCGATTAACCGTAAGTACCCAATTCGATACAATACAAAACCAATTTTTAGGACCACGCCCTAAATATTTCATGGAATCTAAATATCTATGCTCCATCAATGATTTTTCTGTATGCTCTCAGGACAGATCTAAGACTGACCCAAATATTGACACAAGGTTCAAGCTATTGATTGGAGTATCAGCCCAGGGCAGAAACATAGTGATCTGTCCGCGGGTAGAAAGAACAAACAAATCAGTAAACCAAAGAGGTGGACCTGCTTAGGGGAAGAAAACAAAACAAGTCTCATGGACGATGGACCTAAAGTCCCAGAAACAACCCTTCCACGAAAAAATAAAATGTACAAAACTAAAGGGAAAAAAAAAAAAGCAAAGCAAGTCACATGGATGATGCATCTAAAATCCCTGAAACGTCCTTTCAAAGGAAAAAAAAAAAAAAGGAAGTAAAAGAAAATGATCCATCACACGTGGGAAAAATGGGAGCTGGATCAATAAAGATTTGGGTTGTGCATAGATAAATCGCTCTTAGACTGTAGTAAAATAATATGAAGTTCAAGTCTAAAACTAATAGACAATGGATTTAGTAACATAAACCCTTGTAATCACATTGGATGTGTCCAATTGGTGTCCCTAAGCACACCGAAAATGAATCATGGAAGGTGGTTTTTAAACCAATAGTTCAATTCCCACCCTTATTAAACCAATCACTTGACATCAACTGCATATAATTTGATGTTTCCAGCAACACAAAAGTTGTAGATTCATCAAGAGCCATGCACACAGGGAAATTATTGGTTTGTATCATATGTACACTTTTAACAGCTCAAACTTGGCACACAAAAATGACCACTCGTTTATGTACTTCCATCATCGGCATCATCTATAGCCATGCTGCTTCCAACGCAATGCCTACTGACAGTTGGGACCTTGAGAGGTTTTCTTGCCTCCTTTATTATGGAATGAAGTTCTTCAATGCTTTGGGATGGAGTGTTTACAGCACTGCTCTCACAGGTTCCTCCTTCCTTTAGTTCCAGAGGTAAGTTCTTTGCAAACCAACGATGGGTCATAAGTTCTGGAATTGTTATTCTCTGCAAAGAGATATGGAGAACCCACAATGAAAAATCTAACCGCACACATAAGTTTCACCATGAAATGTGTATGCCGAACCAGATGTTTGCAATTACGAGTAGGGAAACCAAGACTGAAAGAGGCTCCTGATAATATATCTAGCAAATCAACACTGAAAAGCCAAGTTACCTTTTCCGGGTTTGCAACAAAAATCTTAGACAACAGGTGTCTACATTCCACAGAAACTCGCACACTATCTGGGATTGCGTAGCGTACAGTAAGGATGCGCTGCCATAAGAAATATTAGGTTTTCTACACTCAACTCAGGAAACAATGGAGAGGGTGAACAAGTGGTAAGGTTGTAATGCTTCTCACCCGAATTGTTTTTCTGAAGTTCATAGGGTCCTTTTGATCTTCAAAGGGATATGCTCCAACGAGCATGACATATAACGTGACTCCACAAGACCAAACATCTGCAATCTATAACGATCAAATATTAGACACAGAATGTCCCTAATCTACACAGTAGAAATTACAGTGTTGATGAGAAGGCACAAGAATTTGGACTTACCTGTCCATTATATTGTTTTTTGGATAAAACTTCAGGTGCAATATAAGCAGGTGTTCCCACAGTAGACTTTGGCAGAGAACTCAGTAATGACTACAAACAAAAAGAAGAAATATTAATAGTATCAAATACCCCAAAATCCTAATTGCAGATCCTCTTGAATCTGTGGAATACCTTAGAGTATCCAAAATCACATATTTTCACACGAGGTGCAGCACTGTCATCTAGGAGTGTGTTTTCAAGCTTAAGGTCTCTATGACATATTTGCTGCAGCAAAAAAGAATTATTTTAGTACTACAGTCAATACTACTAAAGATCATGAGAAAAAGAAGCATCAGTACACAACATACTAGCTAAAGTGGAGCAACTTTTACATACCATTGTATGACAGTAACGGACTCCTGATATCAATTGCTGGAAGAAAAACCTTGCCTGATGCAAATGATTGTAAACTTTTAGCTATATAATGATCTATTGTGAATGTAAAATTACTTTCAGAAGTAAAATGCATCCCTTTTCCCAATTAAAAGCATAGGTTGAAGACAATTTGGATTGATTTCATTTACATGGGACCTGTAGAGTACCCATATTCCAACCATACTAACTGCCCATGAAATAGAGCTCACCCTTTTTAAAATGCATTACCTCATTCTCACTAAACCTTGTTGCCTTGACTATTCTGTCATAAAGTTCTCCTCCAGCGGCATACTCCATCACAATGGCTAGATGAGTTGGTGTCAGCAAAATCTGCATGAGAAGAGACCTCAACACTCTTAAAGATAAACTCTGTCAATCTATGGTTATATGTCCATATATCCACATCATATTAACAGAGAGAGGATGAAGTAAAGTTCATATTTTTCACAGAGTAGTACTAACAGACGATTACCAGGTACCTGTAATTGAAAAGCACTGATTACTAGGTACCAATTTAAGCATGTTTAGAAAGTATTATTCAGGCCAAGAATTACGCAATGGATATAAAGAATAGATAGAGATGATGGAATCACTCTTTGTCAACATATACAAAGTACTTGTGTATAAAGACATGCCAATGATGCCATAAAAGGTTGCAGACAAACTCATTCTTAATTTCTTATATTTTTCTCTTATCTCTAAGAAAATTGATTCAGAATTCATTGTGATGCTTGAAAGGGAAGAGCATAATAGAATCTGTGGATAGATTCACCTACTTACCTCTTTGAATTGAACAATATTTGGATGCTTCAAGGATCTGTGGTTCATGATCTCCCTTAGCACATTTTCATCTACCTGCAGCACCAAAACAATGGGGGAAAGACACCCAATACCCAGAAAATTCAGATACAACACACAAAAGGAACATAAGAGGTGAAGAAGTGAAGAATCAGACCTTAATGCCTCTCTCAATGAACTTAACAGCTAAGAGCTCGTTGGTATTCTTGTCTCTGACAAGCCTTGCTACACCAAAGTTCCCAGACCCAATATCTTTCACAACCTCATACTTCTCCATGGAATTGCAAATCCCAAAGCAGAACAAGAACAACCAACACAAACCTCAAAAACCCTACTCCTCTTGATGATCAAACACAGACTTGCATGAATGGCCTGACCAAGAAAAGGGTTTTACAGATGCCCAAAGACCTTAAGAGATCCAGAGGACAAGTGGGAAAACCAAGGTGGGTGAGTGAGTAGTGGGTAGGTTTTTGGGTCTGAGCCACATTGTAAAATGACTGCTGTAAGATTACTATTAATAAGTTTGAAGTTTAAACTAATATACATGATAGAATTATGCGTAGCATATTTGGTCATAAATCCTTTCTATTACAGGAACAGTCCGACGGAGTAGAATTGTCTTCCTTGTTTAATAGTTGAAAGAGATTAGAACCACAGAAACCTGGAGTCATCATTACTGACTCTGATACATGAGTCAAAAGCATGATCTGCTTCTGCGACTGAAACAGCTCTCGCAGCTAAAGTTAGAATTCGATATCGTGTCACTCACTGGCCTCGTCGTACGAAATATAGAAAATTTACGTAGTTCTTTATTTATAATGCTTTTAAGCGATGATCTCGCCAGGTTGATGTTGAGGTGGGAAATGCTAAGGTGTCCAAGGAGGCAAAGACTCCAAAGAGCAAGTCATCCTTGATGGCTCGCACATCTCTTATCCTCGGTAAATCTTATCCTCGTTTAGCATCGTGTGCCCTTTTCTCCTTTGTTTCCCTTTTATCGCTATAGGTAAGGAAATGTTACACTTCGGAGCCACTTGACTTCAACGCGGCCAGAGTCAGAGTTTACTTCATCGACGATTCTCATAGACGTAGTCACGTAGAATTTATTAGTTGTGTTTCAAATTTTTTTTTTCTTTCAAATTGTTGGTTATACACACCAGCTCGTTTCAAATTTCTGGCTCATCCGCTGCTTGAGTTTCGCTTTCTTCCTTCCTCGGTGACCATTCACAAACGTCACTATAGTATTCTTTACAACCCTCCTTTTGCTTATATTATTTACACCATGACTGAATGATAACTCCTTTTGCTTATATTATTTACACCATGACTGAATGATAACTCATGTCTTATGACTGTATTATCACATGAGACATTTTACTACACTTTCTGACTCATGAAAATATATGGCTCTCCGGCCTTTGGAGGCCATCTAATCTACCCCCAACCTCTAGTCCATGCTCAAACAGTGTCCCATTGAAGCTGACATTTGGGGTACTAGATAATAGATACCATGTTTCCCTCTAAAAGGCATACTATAATATTTGTCAAAATCTCTCTTAAGTGGGATGACTTAATTACCCTTAGTCTCCCTCCAAAGATCATATTTTGATACTTGTCTCCAATCGCTATATGCTATATCACCATCATTATTTACAGAAAATCTTTCACAGTATCATTCAAATTGCAAAGCTTGCACAACAAAAGTTCAACACAAACACTACAATCTGCTCCACACGAAAAACCAAACTTTCAAGAATGGTTAAACCACAAAAACTTCAAAAAGATTACAGCTAACAAAGCCTTTTAGAGAGGTGAGGATCGAAAATTAGAACAAGCTAGAAAAGTGCTTTTTGTTTGGTGGCATGGGATTGTGGGAGGGTGGTAGGTTTTTGGTCGGAGCCATTCACTGTGATTTGATATGACACCAGTAAGATCACTATAAAGTGAAGTGATTAGGCAGTGAAATGCAGAAGCTCTTTTTTATGAATTGAAATTGAAAGAGATGATCAGAGCCACAGAAAAAAATTGAGAACCATTGACAGACTAGTGCAACCTTGGACAGATCTCGTTCGCTGTGATTATTCTTCCGGTGTGTCTTACTTTTGGCCGTGTCGTACGCACCAAACTTGGAAAATAGAAACATCCATAGTTGCTCGTTTACTTTAATTGGGAGTGATCTAGACTGGTGGGGGGAGTTGGTGACAGTGACGATCGATACATGCTGGTGTTGAGGTGGGAAATGCTAGTGGATGTTGCTTACAATGAAGTTCCAACTACAGGATAAGATAGATGAATCTCCGAGGTTTGTGTTGGATATTTCTATGGCAAATGATCGTTGAGCAAGAGAGCTTAGCAGCATATATCTTCCAACCCACGAAACATACTAAGTTTTTTTTTGTTTTTCTTTTAAGTTGTAGTGTGCGTTGAACTATTGTTTGTGATTGTAGTTTTAATCAATGTTTATTTTATAAAATGTTAGTTAGTTAATTGGTTCAGTTGGTATGAGCGTGCTTTTGGTTAAGATTAATTCAGGTGTTATAGACATACCATTGATACATGTTGTCTACAATCCTGCTTTTAAGTTGCTGGATCTTAGCTACACGCCTACACACTTATTGTTTTGTTTAATTTTTAATCAAAATAAGATTTACATTTGATGTGTATTACTGAAACACCATTGATTTAAGTAGACAATTCTGACCTCTAATTTACAGCTTTGTTCTTCATAGCAGTGATAGCACCAAGCTTGTTAGTGGAAACTAAGTATTTCTACATTCCCAGGGCCCCCTAAAACGTTGGGCCGACCCTCAACTCAGTTTATGAATAGATTACCTGCGTATGAATGGTATATGTCTGTAACACAATATGTAGAGGATGTAATCAATAAACATTTACCCCAAAATAAAAAATCACTAAAGAATTCACTTAACCTTACCTCTGCTGATGGTTTAAATAGCAAGAAATAGTTTCATCCAAGGAAAAGATAAAACTCCTTTAACTATTACAATAATTAAACCTTAACATTACAGCAACACAAAATGGTGAGAGGTAGCAAGCAATGCATCAAACCAAATATCACAGGCATAATATGGTTTAAATCATACGTACGCTTTAACTGCTCATATTTGAGCATACTAATCACCACTTGTTTGATTATCTCCAACATCAGAAACCATGCATGTAGCCCATGGTGCTTCCAGTGAGATGCCTACTGATGCCGTTGAGACGTTTAAAGGTTCTTTTGCCTCTTCTATTATGGACTGGACTTCTTCAGTGCTTTGGGATGGATAGTTTACCTCACTGCTTTCCCAACTTCCTCCTTTCCACATTTCCATAGGTAAATTCTTCAAGAACCAACTGTGGTTCTTTATTTCTGGAATTGTAATTCTCTGCACACGGGTGAGCAGAGATGGCAAAGAGAAAGCTAAGCAATCTGATCGAAGGTGAAACTTAACGTCAAATGCATATCAAATTTATCAGGCAGCTCATGTAAATGGTCAATACCAAAATGAGCTATGTTACCTTTTCCGGGTTTGCCACAAATATCTTAGCGAGCAAGTCTTTACATTCCACAGAAACTCGTACATTATTGGGGATTGAGTGGTATACAGTAAGGGTCCGCTGCAATAAGACATATGCTATTTTTTACGCTCTGACTACCTAGGAGATTTAAAGGTGGTTAATTTTGCCTCTCACCAGAATTGATCTTGTAAAGTTCAAAGGGTCCTTAGGATCTTCAAAGGGATATGCTCCAACGATCATGATATATAGGGAAACTCCACAGGACCAAACATCTGCAATCTATAATTTTCCAAGATTAGATGCTTACTTAACCCCCACATTAGCAGATTATAGTGACGATGAAATATAACGAGAAGGCACAGTAAGAATCCTGGCTTACCTCTCCATCATATTGGCTTTCAGATAGGGCCTCAGGTGCAATATAAGCAGTTGTTCCCGCGGTAGATTTTTGCGGAGATTGTGATAGCGACTTCACCAAAGTGAAATATATATTATTTGATGTCTCATTAACAATCCAGTAAATGTATCAGAAAAAATTTACCCTTGAGGAACCAAAATCGCAGATTTTCACGCGAGGTGCAGTGCTGTCATCTAAGAGTGCATTTTCAAGCTTAAGGTCTCTATGACATACTCTCTGCAGTGATTAAATCATTCCTCACTACAAATAAAACTATCAAAGCTAGGAACAAAAATAGTTGTATAATGGATATATAAACCACTTCATCTGAACTATGATGTGTTTGACATACCATTGAATGGCAGTAACCAACTCCTGAAATCAGTTGCTGGAAGAAAAACCTTGCCTGATGCGAATGATTGTAGTTAGTTAGGATTGAGTGCAGAGCTAGTAATTAGCACTTTTTTTTTTGAGAGAATAGTAAAAAGCACTTGAACAAAAAGTAATTCTGAAAAACAAAATGAAGTATTTCATTTTCTGATGACAATAAGATCTCATATCCCAACTCAACCCTTTCAGTTCTCCAATATTACTCTACCTCATCCTCACAAAATCTACCGGCTTTGCATACTCTCTTATAGAGTTCTCCTCCAGCAGCAAACTCCATCACAATGGCTAGATGAGTCGGTGTCAGCAGGACCTGCATGAAAGAGACTCAAATATAAACATACAGTAATATATAATAATTGTAACTATTTCCACTTAATATTAACGTACAGATTGTTGAGCAAAATAACATACTAAACAAAACAAAACAAAACAGAACAGAAAAACAATGTATTGAAAATACCTTTAAGCTTTGGCATACGTCGACACAGCTTTGGTCCTAGCTACAAATTAAAAACTAGCAAATGAGGCCTACTATTGCCACGGTTAAGCTTTGGTAGCCTTGTATGCCCTTAATTGACGAATTTAGCTATATTTTATATAGTTGATGCATTCTCAAAAAGAAAAAAAATAAAATTTATACAGTCACGTGAACTAGTTGGTTAAGTTGTTTAGCTAACAACGTTATAATTATGACTTCAAACTTTAATGATATTTGTACGGACGTGTGACTTAATAATATTTTTTTTCTTTATCAAACTTTATATGTAAAGCAATTTTCACTAAAGATACTTCTGTTGAGGATATATAATCCTATATGCGAAAAATGTGATCTTACTTATAAGACTATAAGGGTTTATTGATGAGTGTGACATTTTTTCATTATAGATCTGAAGGATAAGAACTCCTGATCTCTCTATTATAGTCTAGGGTTTGGATGTCCTATCTTCTTGGCCGGGGTTGATGCTGAGTCTAGGCTTGGCGAGCTTTCTCTCTTATGTTCAATCGTATGATTGTTGCACCTCATTTCCGTGGTTTCTACGATGGGATCTAGTCTTTCCTGGATTTCTCCGTGATGCTGGTCATTGTTCCGACCATGGTCGCAGACGACGGCGTCTTCTCAATTACGGCTATAGTTACGGTTACAATAACGATTTTTTACATTTGTACTGCATTCGTGATATATGCAGTGCAGTGATGTCTTACAAGATTTAATTACATGGTTAGCTCTTTCAATATTCTCGATGTGTCTGTGCACTTTGTTATTCGCACTTTGTTTCATATGATTTGGTGCATCTTACTTTTCTGTTTATTTATTTTATTTCAATATTGCTACATCGCTCTATGTATCTTTTTTTTCACAATTCTATACAATATAAAGCTTCTTGTTTTTTTTTTTTTTTTTTTTTTTTTTTTTATAAAAAAAAGATGCTCCGGCTATAATGGAGCAATAGGGCTTGACGAAACCCCTAGGTTTTGCACCAGCGGCGGAAGACTTTGTGCTATACAGGCCGAGCAAAGGCGAGGTGACAGTGAAGCTCAAGAGAGAGGGGGCTTTCTCGAGCAATGACGTTCGGTCTCCGATCAAGTGTCATTGGTTCTTGTCACATAGGTGGCTTGTGGTTGCGACGACTGTGGGATGTTTGCAGGGATCGGGTTGTGGCTGACGGCTTGCATCAGGTGGCTCTAAACTGCATCGGAGACGACGATGACCCTCCGACCGAGAGAGAGGATGGCAGGATCTGAATCTGGTCACCGACAATGGATGGTAGGCGACAGAGATCATCATCGCAAGGATTTTTCCAAATCTGGCAACAGGGTCGGGCCTGTGTTTGGTTTTGGCTTTGGATTTGAATTATACTATATGGTATCGAGCGGATTACTGACGTGTGTATGCTTAACTAAAATGTCAAACTGGCTAAAGTTCCTCTGCATCAGTATTCTATATTTTAGGTCTTAAAATCAACAACAAAAAAATGAAAAATGAGTGTGGACTGTAAAAATAGAGAGTGTAGATTTTATTCATCTTTCATTTTTTGGTAGTTTAGGGGATAATGGTCTCGTTTGCTCCAAAACATTCCCTACAATTGTTCCCTTTTTGGGTAATGAGGAAATAGAAAACGCACAAAATTCCTGATACTTACAACAATCTCTAAATTTTTGGGAAAAATAATAATAGAGATTTGGGAAGAGTGCGGCTTTTGCCACTCTAAAACCATTCTATTCACCCTATATTTCTTTTAACAAACTACATAAAAATACATGACACTAATTTAATCAACAAATAGGTCACGTACAAAATTTTTTATACATATTAGGACTAAATTTTACAAATCAAGATAATGTATTGTTAAGCTGCCACTTGTCACTAAAAATTTTCTTTTTTTCCCTTCTTAATATTCACACTTGCATTCAGTTTTAATTGTTGTTACTACATAATTTAAAAGCTACTACTACCAACTTAAAGAATGTTACTGTGGATAGAGAAGCTAACTGTTACTGTGGATAGAGAAACTAACTGCTACTGTCGATAGAGAAACTAAATAATGTTGTCGATAGAGAAACTAGTTGTTACTGTCAACTGTGAAGTTAGATGTTGTCTTAAAGATTGTTGATACTGTCAACCCTGAGACAAGCTGTTATTGTCAACCCTGCTATCTTGCTAATGTGGCTCGTGGTGGTTTAAATTCAAAATTTCAAAGTTTCTCAAAATATATGCAAATACTAACTCAAATGAAAGCCCATGAGATGAAGAACAATTTTGTAGTTTGAATCTTCTCCAAATTGTCTACAGTTTGGCCGGAAAACTTGAAATTGCCGTAAATAACTCAAAAAGGAGGAAAGAAACTTGTCAGTTAGTAGAGTGGCAGTATGGTAATTTTGGTGAAATTAGTGGCATTTTAGGCATTTCAGCCTAAATTATTCAATCAGTTTTGAGTCCACTCGATTTTGGGCCAGACATATGTCCTTTTTTGTTTAAAAATTATTGGAAGTGAGTTATTTGTGTTTGTAAATTTAGTCGGGTGCTACTGTGTAATCTACTGTATTTCTTTATACCATAATTATACTTTATTATTATTATTATTATTTCAAATTTACTTCTTTTTTTAATCAGTTGATAATAGTTTATTGAAAATAGAGTTATAATGATACGATGCAAATATGCATCAATGGAAAAAAAAACATACTTAAATAAAAAATATGAAAATTACATATGAAATATTGAGAAATTTAAATGATGCAATCACCGTTATGTCGAACCGCCGACGCCTGTCTGGGTGTACACTACGGATTGCCGACATGTAATAAAATGAGTACTCGGTGGTATGACTACCCATACGAATCCTACGTACAAATTCACAAAAGTCATTCGTACGTAGGATTGAAGGTAATCTTGCACCTAAAGGATTGAAGCTGGCCAAGGGTGCCAAACATGACCATGGTAGTAGACAATCCTTATCGAACAGGTACCATAATTATGGATCCGTCAACTAATAGTAAAACCAAAGTAGAGGCAAAAACCACCTAAATTGGTTATAAACCCAGCAAAAATATTGGGCGTAGTCCCAGACTCAAGATCCACCCGGGTCCCATATCCAAACCCATGGCCCTCCCGAGTCCCAAATCCGACCCAAAACATAGATCAGAGTCCCGAAATCTTCCTAACCGGAATCAAGCCAAATCGCCATCATCTTTTGCCAAAATGAAGATTGCCGAATCACCAGGTCGACAACTACAAGAGAACTACCACCAGCAAATTCAAGAAGCCTGAAATTCTTCTGCAAGACATCTAGCCAAAAATGAATAGCACGACAGACCAATTCAAACATCTCATCTTGGTTCAAATCGACATCCTCTTTCAGTCGAGCCCGTTGTGGCCATATCACACCACTTCCATTCATCGCTGCTAGCCTAGAAACCCACCTCAAAGTCTTGAAGCAGCCGCCATTGTTTTCCACTCCTCCAAAGATCTGAGACAACGACTCCCTTCAAACGGAGAAGGAGGCGCGTTCGCCCATCCGAAGACTAGATCCCAACGCACTGCTTCGCTAGGTATTGTATGTGTCAAATGCCAGATATTTTGCAGACATGCCGGCGTTGTGGAAGGCCGGAGGCAGACTTAGGGTTTTTCTCTCTCTGGAGAGAGAGACCCGAGAGATAATATTTTAAAATGACTTGGACCGATTAAAATTTTCCTTTTTTTTATTTTTTATTTTTTTGAAACGATCAACAACGGTATCTTCAAAAGATTTCTAGGGGCTCAAAGACTAATTAATCCGCGCCAGGAGATCTTGTCAAAACTCTTCCTCCCCCTTGGCCACCAAGATTAAATTGGGATTTAAACTCCAATTAACGTCGGCAGGATTGAAACCTCAGTATGAGAGATTCTCACACAAAACCTCTTACTAACTTGACCACATGTACGTGGTGGTTCATTCAACTTTACTTTGTTCACCTTATTACAATACCTGAAATACCTTTTTTTTTTCCAATAATATTTTGTTCATGGTTCACCCGATATTTATTTCTCTAGCTACATAATATTATTTCAATTTTAAACTTTGTTCACCCATTTACTACTTTTTTATTTCAAATTTATTTTGATAATGCTAAGAAAAGCCATGAAATTATTGTACTGTACATATAGCTATGATTTGTAAACACAAAATGGGGTTATGGATCGTATATCAGTGAACATAATATATATTTAATCATGTAAAAAATCATAACGAAAAAATAAAGTTTGATCTATGAATTCCAAATACAAGATTAATGAAAAAATTGAGTCTCAATTTTAATTGTTTAAATACATGTTATGTAAAACAAGTTGTAATTTTATTTTTTTACCAAAACAAAAAGTTGTAATTTTAAAGAACTCATCGTCATATACACTTATTTTATATTAGGGTATTATAGATTTTCAACAAATTAATAGGTTGTGTGGTGAATAGAGTGGTTTGTAGGATGCAATATATAGACGCACCCAGTAGAAAAATTGTTGAAATTTGAGAAGAAAAGTGAAGAAGTGTGTAGTGGGTCTGATTAAACCCACAACAAATGGTTAGGAAGACAACCACACTTGAGTTAGAGACTTAACTGAGTTAACTCTGTCAAGTGTCAACCATATTTAGGAGAAACCAATCTGGAACTATTTTCCACTAATAGGTATGAAACGGTAACGAAAGTGCCACTCTGGCAGTCTGACCACACTATGAGCAGCTTTACTCTCACTACTTAGCATATTCTTTTGTTACACCCATTTAATCTTATCGTCTAATTTATTTAATTTTGGGAAATAAGATATAATGCAGTTTTATTGGCTGCATTAACATAGCTCGATCTGCTAGGGTTTACGATTTTACATTAGTAATATGTTCTTGTTGTACTAGAACATCCATCGCCTACTCTTGGCTGCGTACTTTTTGTGGATCGTCTTTGCGTGATACCCATATCGATAGTGGTTTAGGTTCAAGAGAATAGCTTGTCTCGGACACGATAAATTGAAGGATCCACAATTCAGCTTACCCAGCAAGTAGCCTCCAACATCGAACAGTGACATTTTTAGTATTAATCAGATCCAATAAACACAATAAGAAACCTATGCAATGGTAAATGGTTACATATATATAACAGTTAAATTCATTATTCTTTGTTGTTATTAACAAAATCATGCATACACAAGTGATATTACTAATTGCTAACCTCTTTGAATTGAACAACATTGGTATGCTTCAAGGATCTGTGATTCATGATTTCCTCCTGTACGTTTTCATCTATCTGCAACACCACACAAATAGTAAGAGATCCAAAACACTGAAAATATTCAAAACAGAAAAAAGGAAACAAAAACTTAAGATCGAGATGAAGAAGATAAAGAAGCAGATCGACCTTGTTGCCTCTCTCAATGAACTTAACAGCAAAGTGTTCTCCAGTAAAGATATCTCTTACCAATCTTGCTACCCCAGAAGCCCCAGCGCCAATATCTTTCAAAATCTCGTACCTCTCCATGGATCTACAAATCTCAAAGCACAACAACAACATACAGATCAACGATCTATTCCTCTTGACCCTGAAACGCAAACCCTTTTTTTTTTTTTTTTCTTGTTGAGAACTATCATGAAACACCAACTTGCATGAATGGTCTTAACCCTTTGAGAGGTTTATGAGATGAAGACAAGTGGAAGAAGGTTTGTGGGTAGGTTTTGGGTCGGAGCCACAGTCTCAAACTGTAATTTGACTGCAGAGTAAATCTGCGGAAAAGCCAGAAACTCATCTCTATACACAAAACGATTAAGAGCCACAGAAAATTGCATCATTGACTACAACTCTAGCTAATACATCACTCTTGTATATTATTCCATGTCAGTCCTTTTAGCCTCATCGCACCCTTCCATTTTGAAGGAAAATATCTTAGCTTTGCTTTGATGCTTTAAATGATATATATGACCAAAAATAGAAAAAGAGTATAAAAGGAAAATATCCAAACATAAAAGGAAAATATCCTAGCCTTGTTAATTATATAATTACTACCAAAAATAGGAAGGAAATTGTACTTTCCTAGGGAAGCCTAGCTGGATTGATGCTATTATTAGCAATGATCTCGAGTGCCGGGTGAGAGTTGCTGGGGATGGCATAGGAAAATACTAGTGGGTGTTGTGGGGACAATGACCACGTCAGCCTTAATATTGACGATATAAATGGGCTGCCGTGCCGTTCGTAACTTCGTATTAGGATGCTGGGCTTTTCTTTTTTCATGTTTAAACTGTAATACTGGATGTTTGAAGTTGTCAACTTTGTGACGTCTGTATTTGTTTTTTTACACAATATATATAATTAAAATTTAATGATATTAATATAGATGTGTGGTAGTCTCTATTAATATAAATAATTATAATTTAATGATACTAAATATTTGAAATTTAATGATATTAATATAGATCTAAATAAAACGGTTATGAATAGCTCAAATTACACTAGTGTATTTAAGAATTTTCATGCTAGTATAGTTTAGAAAAAAACATTTCACTAACAAAATATTTTTACAAAAAATACATTTAAAATTTAGTCACATAGACAATGTTTATCTAGATAGTGAGAAGTTAATAATGACACCATTTAAAATCAAATTGAAGAACCCAAGTGTGGCTTGGATGACAATCCAATGAGCCTCCAAACAGGGCGAAGGCTACTTCGAACTAAACCAAATTAATAGACGAACCGAATAACCTGAATCAGAACTATTTGTATTCATAATTAGTAAACTATAATTGTGAATGCCCAAACAGTAATCAATTTGGCTAAAATATTTCAGAAATGATTTACTCATAGGAAACTATAAACTGAAAGGTGAAAATGTCGATATATGACCTAAATCTTGGTTTAAAGGCTATTGAGTTTTGTATTATGAAGTTGACTGGTTAGTGATTCTCTTCATTGTGATTAAAATTGAAATTTGAATATTTTCTCAAAGAAAAAAAAATTGAAATTTGAATACTAACGACAAGAATCACAAGATGAGTATAAAAACATAGTAACTTTATTAAAGTATTTTTATTTGTCGTTGGTAACCACTAGTGTAGTTTCTATATGAGGTGGACAACATTAAAGCTCTAAGCATGGTAAGGTTGCAAGATGCAAAGTTGTTGTAAAGCTTGTGTTGTGATCGAGAGAGTTTTCTTGTTTACTAGAGGGATAAGAATGTCGTCTTAGAAGGACGCTTCGAGTTTTTCTTATATCTCACCTCCCAATAATTACTCAACTCATTCGTTCCTCCCAGTTAAGTACTGATCCTAACTCAGTTTAGCCAAAAAAAAGAACCTAGATGAATGTCAGTGATCAATAATCGATGAGCAAGGGAGCTTTGACCTTATGCTTATATTATTTTTTTGGTCGTGACCTTATGCTTATATTAGTTATAGATATTTCTAGAACTAAAATTGGCAATGGCGAAACTTAATACAGATAAATACCAATATTTTTCAATCGCTTTATAATTAATGCATGTTAATTAATTAAAAATAATTTAGGTTCAACTAAAATAAGGTTAAATTAGTGTACGTTACTAATTTAAAACACCATTTGCAACTAATGTTAACAAGCTTACTGTTGACAGTAGCCATAGAGGGGCTACATAAGCCCACAGACCCGCAGCCAGTGTATCCGGGGCCGGATTGAGGCCCGGAGCAGGATCACCAGCACCCGGACCCGAGGTCCAGCAGTCTACTTTGTGACCAGGGGCCCGGGGACCGGAGACTCCAGCCTGCCGAACGGGCCACCAGAGCTGTCCTTTTGTGTGCGAACAGAAGGAAACCAGTCCCACATCGAAGAGTAAGGCCAGACCCCACGCCCGACCACCTATATAAGGGCCTCAACTACCCTCTTTAATAGGTAACTGATCTCTCCAACTGCTTATCACTCTTGCTTAAGTTATCTATTCATCCCAACTGTACTAACTTAGGCATCGGAGAAGAGAAGACCGGTCCGCCCGGTATTTCCCTTAGTTAGCAGGTTCGCAGGAGGAGATCACATCTTGATTCATCAGTTTCCACTAGGCCTACGGGTTTGTGCAGAAACAATTGACGCCGTCTGTGGGAAGCTTGTATAAAAGTCACGTAGGCATCACCAAATGGCAGAAAGCTCAGAAGCGGGGCAGGAAAGAAATACAATGGAGGGTCAGCAGGTCGCACCAGAGCAAGCGCTCATCTCTACCCCGGTCGCTCAACGGGAGCAACGCAGTGACCGGGGCAACCAAGACGACGACAGCTATGGGAGGCCGAGCAGCACGCCGGGGGCATACAACGATAGTGTGCGCGGGAAAGGCCCGGTGGAAGGCGACCAACCAACGCACCGGGGCTTTTCGCTGACATTCTCGGACGATCCGAGCGACAAAGAGGAGAGTCTGCTCGGTGACAGCGACCGGGACACCACGTACAGCCTCAACCGGCACGATATGGCGGGGGAGATACGAGCGATGAGGGCAGAAGTCGGTCGTCTGCGCGCGGAGAGCGACCGAGATAGAGCAAAATCCAATGCTCGGTATGAGGAAATGGAGACGGTAAACACTGCCCTGGAAAGAGGACAGCAGCGCAACGCCGCTATGGCAAGGGCACGTACACCCGCGCCAGGCCAACCTCAGCGCCTTGAGGCGGGATAGTCATCGGGAGGAAAGTCTAGCGACCGCAGGAGGGCGGAGTCCCCGGGAGGCGCGGTTTTGCCAATGAGCACGCCAGTACCCCCACAGTCGCACGTATCATTCGAGGATGAAGTCGTCACCCCAACCGCACGGGCATTACAGGTACTTACCGACTCTGTATCGGATCTGAAGGCCCAAATGGAGGCCAACGAGAGAAGGGCGGCGCGGCCGATGGAAGGCGCGCGATTCAACGAATGCATGGGCCCCTTCTCACACCGGGTTATGGAATTAGGGAGGTCTGGTAACCAGAAATCCCTAAAGCTCACGTACTTAGGATCCGGCTGCCCATCCCAACATTTGGATAGTTTCCGGTCCCAAACGTGCGCCAAAGGCTATTCCGATGCAGTGTGCTGCAACATATTCCAGGAAACCCTATCTGGAGAGGCGCTCAGCTGGTTCTATGAGCTCCCGGCAAACTCCATCGAGGCGTTTGAGCAACTGGCCGACCGGTTCGTAGGCCGCTTCATCCTCCGGGTCGAAGGAGCCCTGACATCAACCATCCTCTTCAACTGCAGACAGGCACCTGGCGAGGAGCTAAGGACGTTTGTCAACCGCTGGCAAACGGTGACGGCCGGGGTTCGGAACCTCGACAAGGACATCGCCGAGATGGCTTTCAAACAGGGGTTTCGGCCAGGAAAATTTTCCTACGCCGTACGGGTGGAACTCCCGCAGGGGTATGACGAGCTAATGGCGATGGCCATCAGGCATGCTCAGGCGGACCATGAAACGTATGGGCAACACCTGTTGAAGAGAAAGTGGGAGGAGCATCCCCCGGCCGGCCGAGAAAACAAGGCCAGCCAGCGGAGCAAGAACCGAGGCGCCCAACCAAGCAGACCCGGCAGAAATTGGGGAAACCAACAGCAGCAGAAGCCCTATCATGACAAACCCCAGGGCGAGCACAAGCCGGTGCAGTACCGGCAAGAGCGCCCCTTGGCGATCATACCAGCAGAACGTCAAGAGGTCTTCACCACTCTAACGTCTTCATACGATGGCATTTTGCACGAAAACGGGAACATCATTCCCCCACCGCCGAGGAGCAAGTACCCAAAGGAGAAACTTACCCAGGCGCGAACAGGCAAGTACTGCTCCTATCACGATGAAGCTACCCATCAGACGAACAGTTGCTTCGCCCTCAAGACAGCGGTGGAGGGTTTGATTAACAGCGGTCAGCTTCAGCGGTATATAGGGGAAAGGAGAGCAGATCCCGACCGGGAGCAGGGCCAGGGCTGGTAAGCACGCCCGGACCCAGTGAAGAGTTAGGTGCTAGAAATTTCAACCAACGGTAACATCATAAGATATGTATGCCAACTATTTTGAGAGAAATCCAAGGAATTCCACCGGTGCAAAAATGTATATCCAAAGGGTATAAAACAAAAAAACCGTTCCAGCAGATTTACAAAAAAGAGAGCAAAACAAAAATCTTAAGGAGCCGCTTCTCCCTCCTCAGCGGGCATCCCACCAGCTTCCCCAGATGGAGCCACCGCATCCTCTCTAGCGGGTGCAGATGGTCAAAACCCGCCTTCCCCTTCCGGCTGCTCCGCTTCTGCCAGCTGCCCATGGGTATCGTCATCGGCCCCCGCCTTCGGCATTCGTGAGGTATCCAGGTACCCATTCTCTTCCCACTCCACGTAGGCATCGGCGATACCCTACTCCCTAGCCTTTTCCAGGAGCTCAAGAAACTGATCACTATCGTGATATTTGTGGACAACCCGCTGGAAAAGCTCTGCGTCCTCTTCTCCAGCTACAGCGGCAGCGGCGACACTCACAGCGGTAGCTCCCACCTGGAGCTCATCCACTCTGGCCTCCAGCTCGGCCCTCTCCTCCTCAGCCCGCTCATTTTCCTCCTCGAGGCTCCGGACCTGGTCTTCTAGCTTGGCCACCTGTTTCTTGGCCCTCTCCTCCAGCCTGACCTTCTCCCGCTCAAGCCTGGACTTCTCAACTTCCAGGCGCTCACGGGCTCCTGTCAGAGCGGCCACCTGCCTCTTCAGCTCCGACAGCTCCTCACTCGGGTCCGGCTGGTACAGATTGTACAATAGCTACAGAACAACAGGGAGCCGATTAAGCAAACAACAAAAATAACGAAACCCGACAGAAGTTATGAGCGGTGCCGTGACACCAAGTAATTCTTACCCGGAGGACCGACTCCTTGCTCTTCTGGCGGTTTTCTCCCGACAAGGCTCCAGCGACCCCAGGCCTATCCAGACCAAGGCCAGCCACATCTGCCGCTAGACTCCGGACGAAGGGACTCTCCGGACCTCCCCTCTGTTCCTCCGCAGGAGCGGGGCTACTCTGCTGACCGGTAGAATTTGAGGCAGCAGCGGCCTTGTCCCCAGCGGAACTCGTCGCACCGCTAGCCAACTTGAGCCGTTTCGCCAAGTTCTCACCAGACGACCGGCCAGTCAGCGTCACCAGCGCGGAGGGAGGAACGTCCATGATCCTCCTCCTCTTCTCACCCAGGTCGACCGGTGAAGAAGATTGTGCGCCTGTCCGAGAGACCCTGGTGACAAGCGGGACCGATCCCGGCCGGTACGGAATCTTGTTCGTCCCACCAGGAACCTTTGGTGGTCCACCGGTGGTCTTGCCCTTTCTGGGTCCCGCCTTGGACGCAGCGGGGTGAGTCTTCACACGCCTTAGGGTATAGGCGTTGTCCTCAACGTCCAAGGCCCTCGGTTCGGCATGAACGGTAAGCCGACCGGACTCCTCATCCACCGAGGTCCGTGAAACGGCCTCCCCTTTCTTCTTTAACCTCGAGACAAGGTCTTCACCGTCCATGGATAGTGTTTTACCAGGCTTGACGACCGTCTAGGAAGATGCACCTGCAGAACAAACAAAGGGTTAGTGTCAACTCGGTTAGCAGAAACGCCACCACTAAAACCCTGCTACGCACCGGGATCCCGCCCAAGACAGTAGTACTCTAACACCTCCCCCCGTATGAAGTTGTAGGAGCTTCGCTCAAGATCGTCCCAGCACCTGAGTATCGTCATAATCCTATCCCGCTCTAACTCGGACAGTACGAACGATTAGTCGCCAAGGGGCTGGAAGGCACCAGGAACCCGGTACATCCTCCTCCTTTTCTACCACTTCCCACCCGCCATCACCACCTTCTTCCTCCCGTTATTGTTCACCCAGGAAGGCAGGTGGGTGATGATAGGCTGGAAGTGTCGGGCGCTAAAGGTCAGACAACTCCGGCACCCTTTCTTCTTCGAAAATGACAGTCTGTATAGTGCCTGGAACTCTTTCACCGTTGGCATGCTCATCCCGGACAGCTCGTACAGACAACCAAGGCTCAGCAGCTGCCTCCACTAGTTCCTGGGAAGCTGCGCGGGAGACACTTGCAGAGCGCTAAGCATGTACTGCACGAAGTCTGGCAGCGGGAGGGAGAACCCGTGACTAAATTGGTCTCCGTGAACAGCAACCCAACCCGCCTCCGGGTTACAGGCCGATTCTCCGGGATTCAGCGGCCGTAACGACACCTCATCAGGGATATTCCACGTCTCCCGGAAGGTGGCAATCTCTGCAGGGCTCATAGTACCCTCCGGTTCATCGCACGCTACAGCCTCTTTCCCACTCCCGATAGTGTAGCTCACGGGCGGAGTACCAGGAAAGCGCACCCCGTGCGGGATGCCCTCACAACCCAGAGACCCGGAAGACGAGACCCCACCCCGGGAGCGGTCAGCGACTTCGGACTCCGGGGAATCCGAACCGGGCCAATCCTCCAATCTTTCCTCATCGTCCACCGCGGGACGCCTGTCGGCCGGTTCGGAAGCCCCATCAGAGCTCGCACAAGCCATTTAACCTAGGGGGAAGAAAACAAAACCCCACCGCTGGTCAGCAATAAGCTAGAACAGCGCCCTCTGCGGCTGCTCCCCAAGTTTGCCGCAGACGCCCCGCTCAAAACGACTCACAGTCGGCGACAGAGCGAGACATGTTAAGTCCCCATTCAAGATTGCACTTGACCGGGAACTTGGGGGACTTGTTGACAGTAGCCACAGAGGGGATACATAAGCCCACAGACCCGCAGCCAGTGTATCCGGGGCCGGACTGAGGCCCGGAGCAGGATCACTAGCACCCGGACCCGAGGTCTAGCAGTCTACCTTGTGACCAGGGGCCTGGGGAACGGGGACGCCAGCCTGCCGAACGGGCCACCAGAGCTGTCCTTTTGTGTGCGAACAGAAGGAAACCAGTCCCACATCGAAGAGTAAGGCCAGACCCCACGCCCGACCACTTATATAAGAGCCTCAACTACCCTCTTTAATAGGTAACTGATCTCTCCAACTGCTTATCACTCTTGCTTAAGTTATCTATTCATCCCAACTGTACTAACTTAGGCATCGGAGAGGAGAAGACCGGCCCGCCCGGTATTCCCCTTAGTTAGCAGGTTCGCAGGAGGAGATCACATCTTGATTCATCAGTTTCCACTAGGCCTACGGGTTTGTGCAGAAACACTTACTAATAAGGTTCAATCGCTTTATAATTTGGTGTACGTTACTATAAAACACCATTTGGTTTAAAATTAGTTAATAGTGACCATTATTCATTTACAGCTTTGATCTTCATAGTAGTACTAAGCTTGTTAACATTAGTTGCAAATCAGAATTTCTGCCTACGGCACCCTCAAATGTAGGGTGAAGCCTTAACGTAGTCCTGTGTATACATATGAAAACATTGCCCGCCTCTCAATGGTATCTGTAGCACAATTTAGAGATTACGATCAATAACCAATAAATTCACTCAATCTTATCTGCTGATGGTTTTAGATTTGAATAGTGAAAAATAGTTCCATCAAAGTAACAAAACCATACCACTACAGCAAAACAACTTGGTGAGAGCTAGCTAGCAAGCCATGCATCAGACCATATTCACAGTGTCAAGTATGCTTTATTCCACAATTATCACCAGGTTTTTAATGACTTCCAACATCAGCATCATCAATATATGGCCCCGCTACTTCCAGTGAAATGCCTATGGGAATTTGGAATCTTCAAAGTTTTTTTTGCTTCTTGTATAATGGACTGGACTTCTTCAATGCTTTGGGATGGATGGTTTACATCATTGCTCTCCCAACTTCCTCCTTCCCACATTTCCATAGGTAAATTCTTTATGAACCAACAATGTTTCTTGATTTCTGGAATTGTAATTCTCTGAAACAGATGAGCAGAAATCACAACGAGAAAACTAAGCAAGCAAGTTTCACCATCAAAAACGTCAAACTTATGTCTAAATTATCAGGCAGCACAAGTAAATGCTCAGTACCAAAATGAAAGCTTAAGCTCTGTTACCTTTTCTGGGTTCGCCACAAATATCTTAGCGAGCAAGTCTCTACATTCCTCAGAAACTCGTACGTTATCAGGGATTGAGTAGCATACAGTAAGGGACCTCTGCCATAAGACATATATGCCATGTTCACTCTGACTCGTGAGATTTAAAGGTTGTTAATTTTTCCACTCACCAGAAATGTTTTCTTTAAGTTCAAAGGGTCCTTAGGATCTTCAAAGGGATATGCTCCAACAATCATGATATATAGGAAGACTCCACAAGACCAAACATCTGCAATCTATAATGTCTTAAGATTACAAGAGATGCTTAACCCCCACATTAGCAGATTACAGTGATGATGAAATATAATGAGAAGGAACAATAAGAATATGAGCTTACCTCTCCATCATATTGTTTTTCAGATAGGACCTCTGGTGCAATATAAGCCGGTGTTCCCACGGTAGATTTTTGCAGACAATGACGTCGTAGCGACTTCAACGAAATGAAATACTATTCAATGTCTCATTAACAGTCTGCTAAATGTATTTGAAAAAAAATATATATATAAACCTTTGAGGATCCAAAATCGCAAATCTTCACTCGAGGTGCTGGGCTGTCATCTAAGAGTGCATTTTCAAGCTTAATGTCTCTATGACACACTTTCTGCCGTAAATAAATCATTCCTTACTACAAATAATACTATCAAAGATAATAGGAGGGAAAAACTATGTGGTATACACCACTTCATCTGAACCGTAGTAAGTTTTACATACCATTGAATGGCAGTAACCAACTCCTAATATCAATTGCTGGAAGAAAAACCTTGCCTGATGCAAATGAATGTTATCAGCTAGGATTGAGTGCAGAGCTAGTAAAAAGTACGGCAGTTAGCTGAAAGTAAATGGGAAGATAATGTAGTATTTCATTTTCTGATGGATGTAAGATATCTCATCTCCCAACTCAACCCGTTTCAGTTCTCCAATAGTACTTTACCTCATCCTCACAAAATCGACCGGCTTTGCATATTCTCTTATAGAGTTCTCCTCCAGCAGCATACTCCATCACAATGGCTAGATGAGTTGGTGTCAACAGGACCTGCATGAGCAATCTCAAATATATATAAACATAATATATATATATATATATATATATATATATATATAAATAAATAATTGTAACTATTTCCACTTCATATTAACAAATAGTTTTTTTTAATATAATGATATTTCATTAAAAATGAACGATTAGAACGATTTGTGGATCAACAATCTAAAGAGATCGTGACCCAACTAGACTTCATACTTGAAATCCATACTGACAGACTGAAGAAGCCACTCCTATCCAACTCTAAACAAAGTAAAGGTTGACTAACTTTTAAGGTCTCCTTTACTAAGTGATGAACAACTTTATTACCTTCTCCTCTAAAAAAGTGGCAACTATAACTAGGATAATACTGAATTAGAAACTTGACTTCAACACTGTGGAAGAGGCCATTGTGAGCTAGCCTAGTTGGTGGAGAGGATGCAATCCACTTTCTATTGTTGTGGCCGACTTCTATCAAAAGGTGGGGGTGTTTCTGTGATAACCCTGACCTGGCTAGAGAAGTTAGCAGGTAGGCATGTCACGCATCCCACATCACCCAAATGAGAGTGGGTGCTGTGCTTATATATGCAGGGTTAGCACTATACATTGAGACGTGTTTTTGAGTGTAACTACAAGAACAAAACTGTGCGGCCCAGTGGGCCTAAAACAGATAATATCTCAAATGTATGCGTTGGACTGTTATATATGGTATCAGCGCCTGTCCTGTTCCGACGCAGACGTCGGACCGTAAGGGGATAGATTGTGACGATTCTGACCTGACACGTAAATGGTGACAAGGTGATTAGCCTTCTGTTAGGAAGCGTTTGAAATTTTGCTCTGCCATAAACCTCATGAATTTCAGGTTGAGGAGTTGGCAAATGTTTTATGTTAATAAGACACTGAGAAAGAGAGGTCGCCCTAGTAGTCATCGGAATAACCCTATGGCTACCAAAGAGGGGAGGGAGAAGAATACAGGTTGTGCAACAATGAGCTCAAACTTGAAGTTGAAGGAGTTGTTTTTTTTATTTTTTACAAATACAAATTCGTTAGATAGATTAGTGATTACAATCACTCAAGATGCCATTTCTAATAAAAATAGGAGCGATACCAAACCAGCTCTGGATATCACTAGATTTCAAAGCATGATTTGCAACAAAGATGGCGGAGAGCCTTGTGCTTCCTTGTCCAAGTAGTGATGAGATGGCGACGTCGTGAGCTCGGAGAGGGGCTAGCTTCTGGTGACGGTGTTGGAATCCCAATCAAGATTTTTAGAGACTTCACCCGTTCCGGTTTGAGGTTGTTAAGCGTGATTATGAATTCTTTAGGTCTGGAAAGGGTCTTGTCAGTATGAAACTGTTGGTTTGCATGAAAGCTAAGCCGTTGAAGTTGGCTAGATGGAGAAGTCTGGCTCAGGTTGTAACAACTCAGTCCTCACAATTAAGATATTGTCCACTTTGAGTTCACCTGCCCTCACAGTTTGTTCTTAAGGTTTCACCCCAAAACGCTTGTCACTAGAGGAACTTGAGTCAACATACATAAGCATAGTAACCTAATTTCCCTCGATAATAGTGGATGCGTGACCTACGTACCTGCTAACTTCAAGTACTTTCCAAGCACCAGTCTAGTGAGGTAGCCTAGTTGTCACTCAAGTGATTCAATTTTTGACAATATTGTGTTTAGAGCTAGGGGTGATCATTACAAGCTCAATAGTGGCGGCTATATATGTAACAGTCCAGCTCATACACTTGAGATATTGTCCGCTTTGGACACTCTCCTCTCTGGCTCTCAAGGTTTTGTTTTTGGGAGCTCACGAGCAACTTCCCAGTAGGTCACCCATCCTGGTATTGCTCTGGACTCAGCAAGCTTAACTTCAGAGTTTTCATCCCCTCCGAAGCCATTGAGCCCCCAAAACGCGTCTCTATGTATTGAGCTAACTCTGTACATATAAGCACAGCATCCACTCTTTCCCGGGCGATGTGGGATGTGTGACATACCTATCTGTTAGCTTCTCTAGCCATGTCAGGTCAGAGTCATCACAATCCACCCCCCTTATGGTCCGACGTCCGCATCGGCACACTTCCGGCCGGGGACAGGCTTTGATACCATTTGTAATAGTCCAGCTAATACACTTGAGATATTGTCCGCTTTGGGCACTCTCCTCTCTGGCCCTCACGGTTTTGTTTTTGGGAGCTCACGAGCAACTTCCCAGTAGGTCACCCATCCTGGTATTGCTCTGCACTCAACAAGCTTAACTTTGGAGTTCTCAAACTTAACTTCAGAGTTCTCATCCCATCCGAAGCCATTGGCCCCCAAAACGCGTCTATATGTATTGAGCTAACTCGGTACATATAAGCACAACATCCACTCTTCTTCGGGCGATATGAGATGTATAACCTGCCTACCTGCTAGCTTCTCTAGCCAGGTCGGGTCAGAGTCATCACAATATATTCAAGTTTCGAAGCTGGCACGATGAAGCTTGGTCAGACATTCATTGGGCCGGCCAAAGGCTGTGTTCGCGATATTGCATCCGGCGATTTTCCCATTTGGTCAGGTTGACCAGTTTTTGAAGGTGGGCTAGTTGGGCTGTCTTATAAGCTGGATACTGATGGGCCCAAGAATTATGGGCTATAGACTGAGTCTCTGACAACCGTAGCTTTAGTAGGGAAGACTGTTGAACTGCTAGCTAGCTTTAACGTTAAAGGCAAGGACAAGATTTAGGTTTCAAATTTTTTAGGCTGAGCATTAGTTGCAATAATTTTAAGCTTCTAGTGTACACTAATTTAGGTTTTATGAAGTTAGCATTATGTTCCAGAAATTAGGTAATTAAATTACGTTCTTAATTAGCAGGTTCATTTAGAGTCTACTTTGTAATCAATAAAGGTGTCTATCGTGGTGTTTGTAGCCCCTATACTTGACTTATATAGCATGAGAACAATATATAATGTGAGCGTATTGTCTAGCTATTAACAAAACAATATAGCTTTTATGAGTTAACAAAAAGTTTGGGAGAACAAGGATCCTTGCAAAGTCTAGGTACTTTGCCATTCAAAAAACAAAAGAAAAGGGGAAGGCCAGGAGTTTATTGGTGGCTACTGTGTACATGTTTTAGTCAGTTTAGATGAAGAGTTGTTTAGTGTAATAAAATAAAATATTTTTATCAAGATCACATAATTTCCTTAAGGGCTTTCTAGGCCCAAAGACGATTGACGTTGGGGTATCTTGTCAGAGCGCTTCGTTTCTCCCTAACCACCAATAAAAGACTGAGATTTAATTTCAATTAGCGTACGTTTGTGTGATTCTAAAGTAGGTATGCGAATTTCACACCTACCTAGGTTCTTGCGAATTCAACCACCATTGTTATTTAGTGTAATATTCCTTTAGAAAGACTAGTTAAGTATTGTTAGAGCAACTCCAACATGTTCTTCATATTTTGAATTTTCTATATTTTAGGAGGAGATGAGACAGATTCTATAACTATCTCTATTTTAAAGATAGTGAGGATATATAAAATAATTTTTTTTTTAATCAATAGTCAATATATATCACTTAGCAAACAGTATAAGGAATAAAATCCCCATTTGGGGAAACAATAAGAATTACTCCCTATGACAATTAAAAATCTAGCTAGCTGCACCTAGGAATTCAACCATCAAAAGTACATACACCCTATGAAGATCCTTTATAGCACATTTTTTTAACACAGACTTTAATCACTCATGGCGAAGTAGGAATAAAAGGTAACAACCCATGAGTTGAATCTGCCCTTAATTCAAAATAAGATCTGACGATAGGCCATAAAGACTCAATCCATCCAGACCCACACAAGAGTGAGGGACCAAGCTAAGTGAAGCCTATTTCTAAGGAAAATGAAGCAGACCACTAATTTTCAAAGGCTGTGAACTTTAACATACCCAAATCTGAAAAATGTCAACATCAGGCCCATCAAGCCCACCCCAATCCAACCCTAGATGGGAGTCCACCTCTCACCAAAGACCAGTTGCCGCTGCCCCAAAAAGGACTACCGCCGAATCACCAACACCCGGCCAAAAATCACGTTCGCCACCATCGACACTGGATTCATCCAGCCATCCCAACACACACCTAAAACACAGATCCACTCCGACAACACTAGTTCCAAGTAGTCGCCACCACCAGGGATCGATGGATCCACTATCAAACCCTGCAACAAGCACAACGAACCCCACATCTGAGGCCGCAATACTCTACGTTCCTTGCTGCTAGGCCAAACAAGACTTAGTCGGACATTCTCACAACACATTCCTCCAATAGCAGTCGATATGCTCCACCCCAATAAAAGGAAAAGACCCAGACTCCACAAAACACGAAGGAGGACAAAACCACTGTCCTAAGAAAGAACAGAAAAATGAGAAGAACAAGATCTTGCCCACCCATTTCGGGATTCGCCGTTGGCAGCCAAATTTAGTAGATTTGTCGAGGGATTTCTCTGTCGATAAAACCCTAGTAGAGCCAGAGGAGAGAAACATTTTTTTTCCGGTTATCTAGCAAACTTGATCTGGTTTTACCATAAAATAAACTAATTTAAAATTACAGTAATCTCTAAAAGTTTAAGGAAAAATTATGAAGATTTTAGAGATTGTTGTAAAATAATCCTTTGAAATTTGAGAAGAAAATTATCACATGCTTTGATTTTTGCTTCCCTATAATCCAAACATTATACATAAGCTATCAGAATTATTTTTACTACTAACTTAATCTTATCGTTGATTCTAAGAAAAGATAATGTTCATTTTCTTTTCTTTTCTAAATAACGTCTCAATAGTTATCTGATATATGCCATTAGCTCTATTATATTGTAACATGCTAGAGTTACAATTTTACTTTAGGGATATGTTCTTGTTCAGTTTTTAGATTCTAATGTAAATGTCACTTTTACAAATTTTCAGCCAAATTGATGATTGTTCGATATAGAATTGGATTAAATTAATGAACAAATTGAATTTGTTGAAACCATTTGTGTTCATAATTATAAATGGCAATTTTGAATGCCTTGATACATACAATTTGGCTGAAAATTTGCATACATGATCGGCTCATATATACCTAAAGACTAAATTAAATGTGTATTTACGTGATCGAAAATTAGCTATATCAAGAAAATTCACATATTTTGATATTTTTAATTATGTGCATGTCGTTGAGAGATAGAAGCACTGTGTTGTGTGGTACTCGCCAGAACATCCATCGCCGGGTTGGTAATATTAAAATATCGGAGCTACTCTTGGTTCTATATATACTTGATGTGGATCGCCTTTGCGTGTTACCTACCCATATCTTTGGTGGTTTGGGTTCAAGAGAATTGCTCGTCTCGGACCCGATAATATGAAAGATCCACAGTTCAGCTTACACAGCAAATAGCCTATTGACAGTATTGAGCAGTGACATTTTTAGTAGCAATGCAATGACTTGAACGAAAGTATAAATAAGATCCCAGAAACAAAAACAGAAACCCATGAAATGGTTATAGAACATTGATAGAGAGCAAAGCCTAAAAGGCAAACTCATTCTTCTTAGTTTTCATTACCAAATTCATGCATACATAAGTCATTATCGTGATTGGACGGGAATAACATATATACAACCTGTAGACATATTCACATATAATTGCTAACCTCTTTGAACTGAACAATGTTGGGATGTTTCAAGGATCTGTGGTTCATGATTTCCCCTTGTACATGTTCATCTATCTGCAACAGCACAGAAATGGGAAGAAAACCAATACCCTGAATGTTCAAAACAGAAAAAAGAAAAAGAAATTTAAGATCCAGATGAAGAAGATAAAGAAGCAGATCGACCTTTTCGCCTCTCTTAATGAACTTAACAGCAAAGTGTTCTCCGGTACATTTATCTCTGACCATCCTTGCAATCCCAGAAGCCCCAGACCCAAGATCTTTCACAATCTCATACCTCTCCATAGATCTGAAATTTCCAAACTCCAAAGCACAACAACTCACTCATCAGAACTCTGTTCCCTTGCTCGCTCCTAAAACGCCTGGACTTCTTTCTATTTTGATGTTAAGAATTATGAAACACCAACATGCATGAATGGTCTAACCCTTTGAGAGGTATAAGAAATGAAGACAAGTGGAAGAAGGTTTGTGGATAGGTTTTGGGTCTGAGACATAGTTCCACCCTGTAATTTGACTGCAGAGTAAAATGTGCAGAAAGCCAGAAACTCAGCTCAATACATACTCATAGCGATTAGGAGCCACAGAAAAACTGAATCATTGACTGTATGTCTATATTATTCCAGCTTGTCAGACCTTTAGCCTCTGTCATACCCTTCTATTTTGAAGCAAAATATCTTAGCACTATATATAATTTTTTTTATATCTTTTGATGCTATATATGATCAATATTACCAAAAATAGAAAAGTAAAATATCCTGGATTTGTTTAATGTTATAATCAGGGACGGATCCACTTCAATGGCTGCAGCCCAACCCAAAAAATGCTGAAATAAGCCCAAGGTATATATATTCAGCCAAAACCTATAAAAAAAAAAAAAAGTATGAGCATATCCATTTGAAGGTCTCACTGCCGCTTTGTCCGATCAGTCTCGTGTTATAGTCGCCAGACCTGTTAGGTACATACCCATCTAGCTCTACCCTTTTCAAAGTTCAGATATTTATTATTGTATAAATGAATTGGGTTGCTCTGGTCTGAAATTTGTCTCTGTCAGGAAGTTGGATTTGTGAAAACTACATCAGTTTATGCATTAGGACCATACTGGGTTGTTGTAAGTAGCAAATCTGATACTAAAGTTTGCTTCTTTAATCGATTTTTGGCAGATTGATCCTGGGTTTTGCATTGAGCTTCTCAAACTTGTTTTGGGTTGTGTTTAAGTAGAATTGGAATATTTACTTGTGTTGTGTTATGGCCAAGTGAAGTGAAATAGGTGGACTGAACTTGAAATATTTTTGCTGGAAATGAATGTCTATAATTGGACTGAATTGGTATATTGATGTTTAATTGCAGAGGAGTGGTATCACTGTGGACGTGCTCGAAGTTTTGTGCAATTGCTTTTGTTGCTGGGATCATTGTCGGCTATACCCTGAAGCAACGCGTCAAACGTTGGGCAAACAAGCTTCTCAAGAAGATCAGAGATGATTGACTGCACCTAGGTTGAGTTATGTTCTCCCATTCAATAGATTATCGTCAATAGATCTGTGATTCACTAACGCTAGTTGTGTAAAGAGTGCATTTTTTGAGGAGTTTTCAGCTTCTGTCAGTGACAAATGCATATCACCTTAGCAACAGATATTGCTATCCTTTTTAAACTATTGTGGTAAAGTTTTAAGCTATTTGTGAGGCTGAATCTTTGGTTTCTTTTTCGACTGAATTGTATTCCTGTGGCTATGAATTCGTGCTTCTGCTGTTGTATGTGATTTAAGTTGGAGTAAATCTATAGCTGAATGCTGCCTGTTTTGTGTGTGTTTTCTATGTGATGAGGATGTTTGAAACCACTCTTGCAACAGACCTGAAGTAGTATTTTACAAATTGATGATTATGTGATTTGGAATTTGGGATACTATCTTTGTCAAGCAACATAATACTATATCTGTGAACTTTGGAAATAAGTAGCAAGAGATCATCAATTTTAATCTTTTTCTCCTTCTCTATTGATAGTCGATATGAAATTGGACTATATTTCTGTATATATGGTGAACAATTTACATCTTTCTGAGCTACTATCATTATACATATATGATTTTTTTTTCTTTTCATCTTTGGATAATCAGAATGATTACAAATGAATAGCTGTGTCATATTTGGTGAGTTTCTTGATGATTTGATGGTTCTTTACATTGAGAAGGATTTTGCCAATGATATTGATAATGATTCTGTAATTGATGAGTTTGAAAAAAGTGGGTCTCGAAGGGTACGATTTAGTTAGAATTTCTTGTTTTCTTCCAATTTATTTTGCTTGTAAGTTTTAGTTTATGAGGTTCTTGGTTTTATGTCCCCCTCATATGTATTTTAAATGAAGGCGTGAGGATGAACCTCCTACCGGGTTCAAAACCTCAAATGAATATTCACAAGTGCGCAAATTTTTTGTCGAGCTAAGATTAGCCCAACCCATTTTCTGATCCTGGTTACGTCCCTGGTTATAATTAGGGTTTAGTGCCAAAAGTACAAAAGAAAACGGGCATAATATCATCCTAGGGATTACTAGCATGTATTGATGCTATTATCATCAATGATCTTGACCGCTGGTTGGAGAGTAACTGGTGTTGAATTTACTATAAACTGATAGTGGATGTTGTGGGGACTGGGGACAGCTACCCTTCAGCTTTAATAGTAACGATTAAAATGTGCTGCCGTGCCGTTCGTATTAGATGTTGGGTTTTTCTTTACTATGTTTGAATTTGATGCCTTCGGGTGTGGACTCGGATCCACTACTGATGGCAACCACACCGAATTCGTCTAATATGCGACCATAATTTCACTATAAATATAATGTTCGTCCAGGACCTTTCGTATTCTTCTCTTCAGTAAATTCTACGTCCTTTTTGGCGTGAATTAATCTTTAAGACCTCTTAAAACCTATAATAAAGTTGGATTTTGTAAAATAAGATTTACCCGAAAAAACTCTATTCGACTCTCCCTCTCTATAGCGCCGTCATTGACTAAGAGAGCCTTCGAACTAAATCTCCCAAAACTTCTTAAATTGTTTCAACCATAGCCCAGCAGTGATGGTAGGATACCGTCCTCGAGCTCTGCGGATGGGTGGTGTGCCAGCCCGACGCGAAGATTCGGTAAGAGCCAACCTCAGAGCGACGGGACAAGTGGCGTTGTTTGAGCGCCATGTCTACTTGGTTGGTCATCTGCTCGACTAGAACAATCGATTACCCGGCTTCAAAGGCACGATTTCGACAATCGGGAGGATGACGAGATGCACGTCTATTCACGATGCGAGGGATCGATATATATATTCCAATTCAATCATATATTGGATCGGAACAAGGCTCTCAATGATGAGACGTGGTTTTACAGAAACACCATGCTGGTGTTGAACGTGTACGATTGTGAGAATCCGACAGAAGATGTCCCTCTTTTCTCGCTAGAAGTCTAGATTGCTATTTGTGGGTTGCCTCTGAAGCTCGGGAACAAGCCGACTCTGGCTGTAATTGGTGAGTCGTTGGGTTATATCATTGATTTAGATCATGCAGTGTTGAATCGACGAGAACCGGTGCAACATATCAAGATGGAATTCGACGATTGTCATCGGGCTATGTGCGACGGTGGTATCGACCAGATTGAGGTGATGCCGTCACTGTTGCAGACGAGGGTGTTCGTCGTTGGGTGGTTCCAAACAACGTTTTTGGGCTTGGGTTTGGTGCCGGAGTTAGGCCCGACTGTCTTAGTTTTCTCTTAATTTGGGCATTCACTATGGTGTGGATTTGGTTGGCTTGGGTCTTTATGACCCATAGCAAGATCTAGTTTTTTGGATCAAAGACAGTTTGATAACTTCGGTTGTTACATTTATGCTTGCTACTGAGTGTTTCAAGACTGTGAAAATAAAAGTGTTATAAATGGTCTTTAGAATGTGAATGTACATTTGATTATTATGTATATATGTGCCAGATATATATTTAGTACTCATAGGGATTAATTCTTTTTGTCAGCCCTCATGCGTGTTTAATTCATTGTACTATTTACTAAGCAATATATTTTGACTACTAGTTAAAAAAAAAATTACTTAAAATTGACTGAACTAAATAGGACCAAATCTTGTAATTTATGTGTGAGCATCATATTTTATTATATAAAATGATTATTGATTAATATATATATATATAAATATATATATATATATATGTTCAAGGAAGATTAATTCTATAACTTCCGTTGTGTGTCTTGACCGAATTAAACTAAAATAGTAGTTACCTTAGTAGATAGGGAATCCCTGATTATTTAAGATACTTGATGTAATGTCTGTATAATGGCTTTCTTATCTATCAATAAAAGTTACGCTTTGCATCTATTTCTTTTCTCATAGAACACGTTATCAGCACGTGGCTCTAGCTTTCGTCTAATAACCCATAAAAAAAATATTCAGGAACCCTAGTTTTTTTGGTGGAAAAAAAAATTCAGAAACCCTAAAAATATGCTTTTCTGCCTGCAACTGTTTGTCAGAGAAAGAAGAACCCCTAGAAACTTTTCTGCAGACGACTTCTTTGACGGGAAGAAAAGCAAAGGAGACTATCGACCTCTGCCGATGACAGCTTTGTCGGTAGAGGATGACGATTTCTCAAGGACCCAGAATATAGCTCTGGGAACCCATGCCATCGACTCTCTCGCCGACGTCCTTCCTAGTTGAAGGTCGAGCCTCCATCGACGCCTACCTTCCCGAGGCAGCCCAACACCGATCTAAATTCGGCCGCCATCAAGCCCAGCTAGCCATGGTGAAGTCCCCGTCGTCTCTGCCCAGTCCGATGCCTCGCCGCTCTATGGTTCCTGATATCACTTGCACGGCCCTTAACCCGTGCTTGCCTTGCCCAATTGAACGCCGTCGTCGCCGCCACAGCGTTTCAATAGACGACGTCGACTTCAAACCCGGATTCCCAGATCCAACCCGAACCATAACCGGCTCGACCCGGATCTTTTGATCCAACCCAGGGGTAAAACGGTAATTTCACTTACCCAGATAAAAAAGTTTTTACCCTACGGGTTAAAATAGTTACTGCAGTAATTTTTTTATTAGTTTACTGCTCCATATATGGTGAATATGACTAACCACGTGTTTTTCTTTTCTATGATATTTATTGCACGACGAATCGCGATGGAATTGCGAGAATTATTCGTTGCACGTACATGGAAGAGCATCTCAACTTCGCACAAGGATCAAGAACCGAGTCCTCAAGCGTAATTTATATTACAACGCAATTTACTTAGTGAATTAGCAAGTAAGATTTTATTAAAGTTTCTGCTTTCTGCAATTTAATTTGTTGAGACTTTTGTTTTATCCGGAACTTTCAAACTCCCTACTACTTCATCCCGATTCTTATGCTTCTCGGGACGATACAAAGGGGCCCCACCCACCCCGGCGTATCACAGTATTTAAGGGGTAACGGTGATATTACCGTCCAATGTTGTGCTTGTGGCTGTGATGTCACTGTGAACCACAACTCTTCGTGCATATTTTATCATGATTCCGACAGAATATTGTCGATGCATGTGACGGTCCTAAGGGAGTCACATTAAAAGGGAAAAACTCATGATGTGTGACTGAAATTGTCATTGTAACATCGATGTGTGACGGAAATTGTCACAACAAATATTGAATTGAGTTACCATAACCTTAGTCTCAACCATTCAATACCTTCCCTCTTGTTCTTTCGATAAAAATAAACAATTTACCACAAAATGCGCCTAAAAAAGGGCCATTGAAAAAAGAGAGAATCATGTTATTGATATGGTTCTATCGATTCACTAATTGCAAAAGTGCAATCATATGGTTAATATATACAAGAGATATATGGAAAAAGATGAGAGTATATCCTCATGATTATGGATTTTTCGATTTCATAGTCAAAGTGACTACAAATCCGTTTATTTTGTGAGGACATAGACCTCATATGTGTGACTAATGCTACTTAGTCGATACACTTTCTATGGTCAAGACCTCGATGTAACTGTTGGTATTTATGATGCAAACATGGTTCGATTCCCTGAATAGCTATATGTGAATGCAATGTATCGCATTACACATTTACATGGCATGTTGATTTGAGTTCACCAATCTAATTGGTGATGTTAACTCGAAAATCACAAAGATAAACGAGCCTATACTCGTCAAGAAACATATAGACATGCTTGCGTACATGTGCATTGCCCGGTCTAGGCTTCGGCACCCTTGCGCACACCATAGCTCGCCTCGCCTCGCCTCGGTTTCGGCCTTGGCTTGGCTTGCGCGCGGCTCAGCCAATAGCTCCGCCACAACCAAACAGCTGCAACCGTCTCAGTCTCCGGACCTTGGCACGCACACGGCCCGCCTAGCCTCGCTCTGGCCTCGGCCCCGGCGTTGGCCTGCACACGGCCCGGTCCGGCCTGCTGCCCCTCTCGGTCCTATAAGCCTATGCACTCGCCTCGGCATGTCTTGACTTTGGTCTCGGCATGCCTTCGGCCCTTTTCACGGCAACGGCCTCGTCAAATTCATGCTTCATGCCTCGACAAGCCTTGGCCCCGTCCTCGGCTAAACCTCGTGATGAGTGCCTAAGCACACATACAATAATAACCCTACAAGAAACGTTAGTAGTATATGATAAGTATGGATCGTTCTAAGCCGGGGATTAAGAGTACCTGAAACGTGAGAATGCTAGTCAAAATATTCACATATAAACATATATACACGTCACAAACATGGGGGATTTTATGGTGAGGCTCGGCAGCCATAGGGCTGCCATAGCTAAGGGATACGAAATTTAAAGCATGAAATAAATCCTAAATTACTATTTACATGTTGGTCGACATTCTTCCACAAATTACTAGCATAAAAAGCACTCAAAACACATAGCAAATTGAGAAGACAAGACACGGCAAGAGCACACAATATCCTAGACTCGACTTAGTTCCAACCTAACTAGGGCCTTAGCGGTTATCTTAGTTATTTAGACTTCACGAACATACTTGGAATTAACTTAGCGTATAATCTTAATCTTTAGCTAATTGATTAAAGATACTTAGCGTAGAGATTAACCAATTAACCAATTAAGGAAGAAATCTTTTTAGTTGGAAACACATCAATCAAGCAAGGCGTCACCACTTCTTGTTAACATGCATAGTCGTTTAAACCACTCTAGTCCTATTTATGTTGACGGATATAAGACCAATACTCAAAACACATCGCGAATATGCTAAGTACCAATCTTTGAGGCACACGGATTTAAAGACTAAACCAAGACCGAATTTATAGAATCAAAGTGAACATGCTTGCCGAAACTTATCCTATCTTTTTACTTCATATTTTCATTATAGGTTAGCATGCAATTCGAAACTTATCTTTGAAAATCTTTATTAAACTCATAAGAATAAAATTAACATGCATCATTATAAAACCAAATTCACAATCGTTTTTCACATAGACATGAAAACACAATAACCAAACATACACATGAGTTTTATAGACAAAACTACACATAGCTACATAAAAACTATTACAAACTAAAAGTAGGAGTGGATCACACTTTTGCAGACATCTTGATGACTTCTACTCGTGTTGATCCTTGATGGAATGAGGCTCGGTGGCAGATGGATGAAGGGTGGAGAATCGGAAGAAGTTTTGTGGTGGTGGTGGTGGTTTTTGGTTTGTGTTTTTATGTAGGATCTTTGGCTGAAAATTGGTAGAGCATTGGCTAGGGTTTTTGCTTTAGAATGTGACAGATTTTTCTGAGAATTCATTGGCTATTTATATAGGAAAAACCCTAGGGTTGCCGGCAGCAATAAGGAATGAGGATTCATATTCCTAGTTAGTTTATGTTTCCTTGCCGGCAAAGCTATGCATTCTTGGACTTCTTTTTCTGAATTTTATTCTTGGATTGGGCTTCATAACTTCATGGGCTTCTTATGTGGACTTGACAACTCCATTTGATGAACTTTGATCCATAGAAAATGCACCAATTGACATCAATGCAGAACCAGCAGCAAAGCTTGCTTACCGGCAACCTTTCCTAGTTGAACTAGGGTTGCGTTCTTCTTCGTGTTTTCCACTTTGCCTTAGCTTGATGTCTTTCTCTATCCTTCAATAAGCTTGGACAATCTTCAAATATGCAATCGTATGCCAAAATGTCCATCGAAAACAAAAACAAAGGAAAAGAGGCAGAAACTTGGTGGAATCGGCTGGAATGACATTGTCTCATTGCAACTGGCATAACTTTTTCCTTAGTGCTCCTATTGATGTGATTCCAAGTCCCAGAGAAACTAGACTCGCAGAGATTTCCAATAGCATATGGCACAGCTTCTGGTTCTAAGTGATGCGTTCTACAAAAATTCCAGAAGTCAGGACACAGTACCAGGAAAAATCCTGGTAGTCCCTGGATCGTTTTGCTCAAACTGCTGAGTTACAGCCATCTTTTGGGTGACTTTCTGAACTCTGATTGATCTGAAATTTTGAAACAACATACATCAGCTTACCAAAAAAATGCAAACCAAATTTCATCAAATTTGGAAAAGGATAGGTTAGTTTTCCACGAGTCTCAGAATCACGAAAAAGACATATTTTGCATTATTTTCCAGATTTCTTAAACTTAGTCATTTTTCGGATTATTAACCAACTTTTGCCAAAACTCTACCAATTTGACACTAAACTAAATTATGACTCTATCTTAGATAAATAAAGGTTAAGCATATTAATATCGTCGCACATTGTGCTCCTATCATCTCGGCAACCCGCATGACCTCGACTCCAACATCAAATCTCGGCCCCATAAGCCTTTGTCTTTGCCTCGACACGCCTTGGTTTCGTCCTTAGAGTGCCTTGACATTTGCTCGGTCTCGGCCCGCCCGTGCACTACCTCGGCTTCGGCCTTGGAAACGTTACACTCGCCTATACATGACCCCGACCTTTCTCTTGCCTTGGTCCGGCTTGGCTTGCACTCTAGCTTGGCTTCGGCCTCAGATAGCTAGCTCATGGCTGCGGTCCTTACCACTTGATTTTTAGAAATTTTATGTTTATATAGTATCGATGTTGGCTTATTTGGTTGTTTTTCCGGCTCTATTTTTTAGCGTTAACGGATGTATTTACTACGTCTTTAAGCATGCCTATGTTTTATCTTGTGATACTACACGCCATGTAACGCACTCTATAGGAATTGAATATATATTTCGGTTTATATGATTTGACATAAGACCTTGTCTCTACACTCTCATATATAGAGACATTGAGTGTGTAGCTAATCTTCATGGATCTTGTAAATCCATTGTGACTATCAGAGTCTCATGCTCAATGTTTCCATGTCTTATGACATTATGATTCAAAGTCAAATATGCTATATATGCATAAAGAAGCAATCAAACCTTGCACACTACTTAAAGATATTCGTGCCAACGTTTATCACCTTGAAACTCATTGTGAAAATTAAAGAAATTCCTTATGTATCGCTTCTAATGAATGCGCACAACTTATGAGTCAATATTGTGAATGTATTTCACGTATACTATGATTCGGATTCTTTGAATCGGTGACTCATGTAGACTCTTCCATACCTCGTCCGAAATTTTGCACATGTTTGATGATCCATATATGTAAGAAAGTCATGGACATCGTTTCTTTTGAGCAAAGAAGCTATTGGGATCAAAGATTACCAAAAGAATATTTGGTAACGTCATGAGCAATGCTCAAGGCTTAAAACGTCACCCAAGCTTTTCTCCAAGTTAAATAGAAGCACTATATATCCATTTAAAAGTGCATATGATCCCCCCCTCATGATCCTTCATAAGCTATGCTCATTATATGAAAGCCTAATCTTTAGCAAAGTTTCGGAGTAACGCCCTCCTACGCTAAAGATAATGATACATAAGATGATAGCCTTAATGCCTTATCATGGTTCAATTTTTGAGACACAATGATACTTTGGTGATTCATATATTGGTTAAACTCAATTCATAACACTTAAATGTTATGAAGCACCTTGGCAATGATTGAAAAGCTGAGAAAAACTAAAAATCCCAGTTTTCCAACTTGCGGACTCGTCATTAGACAGACCGGTTCACCTACTTTAAGCCGGTTTTTTAGGTGAAATTTGGTCCACTAATTCCTAATATCCATGGCTACCTGCTCATAAAATTTCAGGGTCATTGGACACATGGAAGGTGGTGAACCACTCGACACAAACGTTCACTGACCTCTAGCGACTGTTCCAGCCGATTCGGTATGTTCTGGTCGGTTCTGGCAATGAGGCCAGTGGCGTTGGAATCGTAACACACGTGTATACCTAATGTTAAAATTTAGTAGCATTTGATGTCCCGAAACTTAGTGAAACGTTTCACGAAGCATACATGCATGTTACATTTTGTAACGAAATGCATCTTGTTAATAAATAAGTGTTAACGATCAATACCCTTTATCGTCCACATACGTTATGTGCCATATAGCACTACCACAAGCGCCTAATACTGGGTTATTTGATTATAAATAAAGTCTTTGAATGAGACATAATAAGCTTCCACCTATAGTCCGCAATATAAAACCTTAACAGGCGATCTCGTATATGTCATTTTTTGATGAGCCAGTCTCCCCGTTGTTAGGGGGAGAGGAGAACAAGTTTGTTCAAGTTGAACGACTTGGCATTGCCGTAGTTTGTCCCCATTTTATCTCATCATGTTTCCCAAAGTCCCATAAATCAAAGTGACGAGATTTGATATACATGCTGCAAAGAGAAAACTATTGATCTTTCAAGGAAAAGATCAGAATAGTACTCTTGTATTAAATATGCCTATAAGGATTGATGTTCGAATCAATGGACATATTGTCACTCATAAATGGTGACTCCACAAAAGTGATAGATGGTGTCACTAGGCCGTGACTCTCACAAAAAGTGTAGAGACGGCACTTAGTTCGATATACACTCGCCGAATGCGAGTTTGGCACAACTTGATCCTTGGATCAATGACAACTCATTCGTCTCATGGATTTTCTGGATTAAGGTCATCATTAGTGGACGCCTCAATGAGAAGTCAATCCATATAGAGATCTCTATAAACGTAAATTACACTAGTGTACATGAGAGCGTGGTGTATGAGTTAGATATCGAACACTCACTTCGTTGAAGTAAATACCAACATTGTGAATTGGCCTACACGAAAAGATATGCGATCCAGTTTAAACAAAAAGATAGGTCCTTGGATAGGTGATGCCGACACCGCAACTGTAAATCCTATCGATAATCTTTGATTGAAAGCATAGTGAGAAAAAGAGTCTAGACTCACCTTGTGCCGTAATGTCTCTCACAAACCCCCTGGAATCGACTACGATGACATATGCTCTTGTAACAGAGTCATATTACACTCCACTATCTTGTCAGTTAGGTAGTTCCGAAAAACTGAACATGCAGCTTGTATCATCTCTATTGGGACTAAGTAAAGAGATGTACATAAACATCCTAAACGGTTTAGTTTTCACCCAAGTAAAGTAAGCAAAAAACCACGATTGAGTGACTACTTAATTGGACATGGGATGAAAGGAATAATGTCTATTTGCGTATAAACTTAGGATGAATTGTGATTTTAGTATCACTAATCCGACGTTAAGAATGAAAAGATCTAGGGAATACTTGGTCTCAAATGTGAGAACCGTTAGTGATGAACTTATTCATCTATCAGCTTATGGCTATCTATTGGATGTTAAACCAAAGCCTATATTTATTCCATGATTAGTCGATGTCTTGAGAAGACTCGTTTCGTCTATGTGACGAGAAGTCTTGGGAGATGAAACTCTCCATCTAAGTACCATGTGCGCAATCATGTACTTGTTATAATATGCTCGACTCGACATCTCATTCGCTATAATCTTATAAAATCAAAGTAATGTCTAGATGTGCCCACGCAATGCCATGGTATATGGTGATACTTTCTTTCAAGTGTGAAAGGTATAGGCTCATTCGATCCCACCATGAAAGACACATTAATAGGCAATTCCAGAATCTGCCTGATTATGTACGTCAACTTCCCTGATACCTACAAGACAGCTCACTCATCGGAATATGGTAAATCTAGTACCCTTGGAAATTTATATGTGTCTACTTTCCAGAGACACCAACTATTTGATCATAACTACCATATTGAGTGAGTTATAGCTGTTTTAGCAAAGTAGGACGAATCTGTCCAATAATTTGCACATAAGTCACCTTCGACAGAGCTTTGTGATCAGCTCAGAATGAACCACGTTGTGTACTTTATATCACTGGAAATATATGGTTGTCTAGTTTCTAGAACTCTTTACGGTTTGTTCATATCTATTGTATCGAGTGAGTTATGACTATTTAAGTACACGAATGTCAAGCTGCACGTGAATCTGATTTTTAACGCGAACTCTAGTTTTGAGTTGTTAAGCTATTTTCTTCCTTAAGAACAAGTAAAACTAAGTATAGCTGTTCTAACACAAGGATAATAATGTGACCGTATTCAATGACTAGATCATTGGTCACGCTTACTTTCGATGCTTGTGAGGAGCGTTTGTATAAGCCATTAATCTAAACTTCGAGATTGAGTTACCAATCAGGGGAAGTTATCTTGTAGACATCAGAGGGAGTCTACCTCATATGTAATCTTCAATTGTAGTTGGTGCGTTGTGCTCTTTTCTCTTCTACCAAGTTTTTTATTTTTACCCAAGAGGTTTTGTTTTACTTGGCAAGGTTTTAGCGAGACAACATGTTATGCACCGTGTCACATTAGGTACGCGACCCAAGGGGGAGTTTTGAAGGAAAGTTAATTCCGTATCTTCCGTTGTGTATCTTGACCTAATTAGACTAGAATAGTAGTTACTTTAGTAGATAGGAAATCTATGATTATTCGGAATACTTGATGTAATGCCTATATAAAGACCTCAGTATCTATCAATAAATGTTACGCTTTCCATCTATTTTTTTTTTTTTAGAACAATATATAGATTTTAATTATTAGTGATTAAATAATGATATAAAATAACTAAACACTATAATTGAGTTTGTATCTTGCATTCAATATGCAAAACCTAAATTATAGGCCTAAAATTTGAATTTAAGTTTGGGTTTAGGCCAAAGGTTGGAGATGCTCTTAGACATAGAAAGTCTCTGAGATAGCGTGTTGATCGATACATATATGTGTGTGTGCTGATCTTACATATATATATATATATATATATATATATATATATAGAGTTTTTTTTCTTTTTAGATGCTTTAGTAGGAATTCTGCCACAGGCAAAACTTTACTGATAGGTGCTTCCGTAAGAACACACTAAATCTTGGTAGTTTGTACAGAACTCCAGATCAACCACCAAAAGCCAGGTAGAGTTATGTGTCCACAATTTAACCAGTCATATGGCATACAAAATCACCACTTGTTTCAACGTCTTCAACTTCAGCATCCAAATCATCAAGATCCATGCTGCCTTCCAGGAGAGGCGGAAATGTGTTTGGGGACAATACTGACGTTCTTGCCTCTTGAATAATGGACAGAACTTCTTCAGTGTTTTGGGATGGAATATTTACATCATAGCTCTGCCAACTTCCTCCTTCCATCAGTTCCATAGGTAAGTTTTTCAAGAACCACGGGTGGTTTTTAATTTCTGCGATTGTTATTCTCTGCAAGCAAAGACCACAGTGAGAAAGGTTATACGAACCTATATATAAACTCAAAACATTTAAACAAAACAGATAGTTTCAATAATCAGAAGGAAAAAACAAATAAAATTATGACCCTCCGATTAGCAGCATTCAAAAGTAATGGAACTGTTCTGAGATAAAAGATGGTTATAACTCGTATAATTACTAGCTTCAACACCAAAACAGAAGCTACATTATTACCTTTTCAGGGCTTTCCACAAATATCTGAGATAAAAGATGTCTACATTCGATGGAAACTTGAACATGCTCTGGAATTGAGTAGTGTACGCCAAGGATCCGCTGCATGAGACAGCATTAATTGTTTTGATATAAGCAACGTTTCCACTATACAAAGCATGTTTAAGTTTATTGGTAAAAAGTTGTAATGCCACCAACATTAATTGTTTTTCTGAAGTTCTTAGGGTCATCGGGATCTTCAAAAGGATATGCTCCGGCTAACATCACATATAAGGTGACTCCACAAGACCAAACATCTGCAATCTATAATGTGAAGATTAGTTACAAAAGATACTTAGCTAATAACCGTTTATGATGTCAATGAGAAGGCACAGGAATTGGAATTTACTTTTCCATCATATTGCTTTCTAGATAGGACCTCAGGAGCAATATAGGCTGGTGTTCCTACAGTTGATTTTGGCTGAGACTGCAGTAGGGACTACAAAAACCAAATGAAATAATTATTATTCAAAGTCTCATTAACCCGAACCCCTAATGCAAAATCATTACTGTAGAGTTTGTGGAATACCTTTGAGTATCCAAAATCACATATTTTGACACGAGGTGCTGTACTGCCATCTAAGAGTGTATTTTCAAGCTTAAGGTCTCTGTGACATATTTGCTGCCGCAAATAAATGAATTCTTTGCTTACTACTGTGAATACCATCAAGTATACTAAAAAAAATAAAAAAACGATATACCATACATTAGTATAATACTTCCAATTGACGTACCATTGAATGGCAGTAACTCACTCCTGATATCAGTTGCTGGAAGAAAAACCTTGCCTGATGCAAGAGAACAGAATTGCACAAGGATGTCAGTGATGGTAATAACATGACTGATATATATATATATATATATATATATATATATATATCAGTGCTTGTAAATCTTTTTATCAGTGCTTGTAAATCTTTTTAACGATTTCAGAACCCCATATTCTGACCAACAAAAACTTTCCTTCAAACTGACCCCCTCTTAAGTATTTTACCTCATTCTCACTAAATCGACCAGCATTGCTGATTCTCCCAAATAGTTCTCCTCCAGCAGCATACTCCATTACTATGGCTAGATGAGTTGGTGTCAGAAGAACCTGCACGGAAGACACCCAATTCCATCACTATAGCAGATGAATTGATTGGAAGTTGGCCATGGTAAAGAATGTTGCTGCTGAACAGTTTAATGAAGTAACAGGAAGTAAACGAATATAAGCACAGTAGAGTAAATTAGCACGTTTTGTCTTCACTCCAACGTCAATAGATGCTGATGCAAAACAAGCAAAACAAGCCTATACAAAACTGAATCTGAAAGCCAACATGCCATAAAAAGGAACAAGCAGCTAATGCGTAGAAGACAAGCTATAAGCTTAGATATTCATTCTCAGTGTTTTCCTTGAGAAAGATCATAATTACAATATAATAGACTGTCTTTATGTAACAAAACAGGGCATTTGTCATTCCTTTATGAATCGATATTATCATATATGGATGAATATTGAACCAACCACTTAATTCACTACTAATCACTTACCTCTTTGAATTGAACAATATTGGGATGCTTCAATGATCTGTGGTTCATGATTTCCCTCTGCACATGCTCATCTATCTGCAACACTAAAGAAAAAATAAATAACCCAGAAAAACGGTAAACAATTGAGATAGTCTACAAAAAGGAAGCGTAAAAGAGGTGAAGAAGATGAAGTGTGACCTTCTGGCCTCTCTCAATGAACTTAACAGCATAGAGTTCTCTGGTCCACTTATCTCTGACCAACCTTGCTACCCCAAAATTTCCAGCCCCAATATCTTTCACTATCTCGTACCTCTCCATGGAAACTTCAACTCGATCATCAAACACAGCTTGCTAATATGATTTAACTGCAAAAGGGTTAACAGCAACACAGAAAAACCAAATATTTTTCTGTAGGGTTTGAAGACAAGTGGAGGAGCCTGAAGGTAGTTGGTGGGTGGTCCGGTACAGGAGACTTTAAACAAAAGGGAAAAGAAGCCACGGCAATACTTTGACCGCAGATCGAAGGATGACATGATCAAGACTCTTCAAGAGTGTGAAGCGTCGGGCGGTATAAGAAAGTTCCTTTCTTTATTTCGTGATGAGGAAAAGTTCGGTGTTACAGACAAAAGACGAAGATTTTGACCAACTAAAGTAACCTACGCAGATACGCTCGGATTCATACGTATCTTGTAACAGTGTGCTTGAAGGAAGTAAAAAACTTACAGTGTGCTACAGGCCCACGGCAACTTGTTTTTATTTCGGATACCAATGGGAATGGATAATGCGGGCTGATCAATGTTCTTTGTGAATGATGAAGAAACTCCTAAAGACGACAATTCAAAATTCAAATTATGTTCGACTTTATGTGGACAACATTTTAGGTTCACAATTTTAATTTGTATAATTCTTGCAACGTGTACTCTGAATCATTTTGTCTTTTAATTAATAATTGTTAAAAATTGAAGATTATTTAAAACTCATTTGTCTTTTACAAAAAAAAAAAACTGTAATTAAGACTTCGGTATTAGTATTTAGAGAACACGTGTGTGGGGTTTAAGTTTAGACTCCGAACCACTAATGATATTTGATTTGGGATCCAACTACCCAAGTTTGTGGTATTTGTTCGTGAAATATCGTCTGCCAACATGGCCATCTTGACTTAGTATTTGTCTAAAAGATTGCTATATGTTATTCTCCAAATTAACTTCTGTCATTTAGTGCATTGGAGAATCGTGAATAATTAAAGTCATCACTACCAAGTTCATGATATGGCTAAAATCGTAGTTTAAAATTAATTAATCAACTATGCGTTTAAATGCTTATTGTAATTTATAATAGGAAAATGAGAATTGGCCTACTCATTTTATTGACAATCCCTTTTATATAGAATGAATATTACAACGGTAATTATAACGTACATAATGACAATAATGACTGATTGAGTCGTTACATCATTTGATTGATAATCCCTTTTATATAGAATGAGTATTACAACGGTAAATGTAACGTACATAATGACAATAATGACTGATTGAGTCGTTACATCATTTGATTGATAATACCATAGTTTCATATCATCATTTACTTTGACGAAGACACATTAATGGTGTTTTTCCTTCAACACTCTCCATTGTGCTAAGTCAAAGATAAAACGGTGCATGAGGTGTTGCCTCATTAAAAACCTTGTCAAGTAACCAAAAATCTAATGGGAGAAAAATAAAAATTTGGTCGAAGGAGAAAAAGAGCACAACGCACCTATTACATTTGAAAACAACATGTATGTGCTAGACTCCCCGTGATGCCTGCATATCTCCCTGATTTTTACATTAATCATGAGATTCTCCTTGATTCTCTCATTTGATCAAGAGAGTTCTAATAACCTTAGCATATTTATGCTTTTTCACATGTTTTTCAAATATGACTTTGAACAATGATTTAGTAACCAAATCTTGCTATATCATCCTCATATCCAACTTTATTTACTTTGATTTTGAGGATAAGGTTGTCCATGAACTGAACACATAAGTTCATATTGAATATCATGTTGTAGTAAAACAGTCAAAAACTCTATCTAGAGTATAAGCATGGACGAACCGTTAAGAGATTTGAAGTTGATCTATAATAACAGATTTTCACCTTTAACGCGTTTTCTTTGCGCATAGTTAGCTATGACGTGGATAGTTTTCTTTCTATCACATCATCTTTAATGTAGAGATTGCATAAGCTCAAATTTTTCATATTTGTAAGTATTTGAAAGAATCATTTGCGTTGCGTTGGCGCAGAGCTAAACATAATTTTACAAATTTTCATCGAATGAGAGATCGAGTCTTACATATGGTGTTTAAATACAATCATATGTCATAGCAGTTGTATAGAGAATTGCATTTCACAACACTTCTTCATCATCTTCCTTTAAATGAAAAAACGGATCTATTGTTTAGAGTAAAGATTTCGACTGATCATGGGAGTATGTACGTAAGCCTCATTTTATTCTTAAGAGTGCCTAAGCCAATTGATGGATGGTCACCATCATTACAGTCCTTGAGTTCCATTTCAAGACTGTGTATTCCCAAGATCTTTTTCATTCTTAACTTAGGATTTACAATACATAGAGTATCTCTTAGTTAATTGAGAATATGTTTATATCCATAATGAAAATGCAAGGGCATAATTCACCAATCATTTCCCAATCAAGTAGTCACTTTAGTGAACGTTTCAATTTCTTTTGCAAACGCACTTATGTGATCTAGAGGCACTTGATTTGGGTGAATGAAGTTTGTTTAGGATCCTCATTTATATCTCTTAATTTAGATCCCCACATATATATGTTGTGACCACTTTCGTAAGCTGCAAGTTCAATTTTTTAGAAACTACCAAACTAACAAGGTAGTGGAGTGCAATGACATCCATTACACGAGATTGTCTCATCGTAGTCCATTATGAGAGAATATCTCCTCGTAGTCGATTCCAGTACGTTTTTGAGAGACCTTGCGCCATAAGGTGAGTCTACATACTCTTATTCTCATTACGCATTCTAACAAAGATATATTTGATAGGGTTTATATTTGCGGTATCGGCGTCACCTACCTAAAGACCTATCTCTTGTTTATATTGGATCACTTATTTCCATTAGGCCAGTTTACTACGTTGACATTTTTTCAACGAAGTATGGTTCAATATTAGACTCATTATTTCATGTCCTCATGTACACTAGTGTAATGTGTTTGTAGAGATCTCTATACTTTAAAGATTGGTTCTAACATTTGAGGCGTCCTCCAATGATAACTACAATCCATAAATACTCTCATGAGATGGATTTGAGTATCACTTATCAATGGATCAGGTTGTGCCAAACTTGCTTTCTTCCTTTAGGCAAGTATTTATCGAACCTAATGTGGCTTCCCCCTCTTCCTTGGAGAGCCACGGCCTGTGACACCATTTATGCCACTTATGGCGTCACCATGCCACCATTCATGGTGGCAGTGCGATACCCAATTTCTCTTCGGTGTCACTATTTCCTTTTGATAAAACACAGTCCTTATAAGTATATTTGCAGCAGGGTTATATGATCTCGTCACTTTAATGTATCATACATCTACGCACTTTACTTTGTATGATTTTGGGGATCAAGATGAGACACAGTTGGGACAAACCACGATAATTCATGTCGTTTCACTTGAACATGCTTGTTCTTATCTCCCCCTAACGACGAGAAGACTGTCTCATCAAAGTGACGCACCGTAAATCTAGCGGTGAGGAGATCGTCTGTCAAAGTTTCGACATAGCGGACTATAGCTGGAAGTTCATATCCATTTTAAATATTTATTCATCTCAAGTGGCCCATCATTGTGCATTGTGGCGGCACAATTTTGGCACATAGAAACATTTAACCAAGTTCAAGGATTGTAGATCTGTGTCAATCCAAAAGAGCTCAAGGATTATAAGTTTGTTTAAAATCCTTTAAAATCTTCACACACAATCACTCGTTGTGGTGTAAATTAGTTTAATGATGGTAGACATAGATGAATAAGTAATGATGCATGCAAAATTGCATAACCCTAAACGGAAGTATTGGTGTGCATTACCAATATTAAGACTATTACTGTAGTCGTTTTCCATGAGACTAATTGAGTTTTTATATGGGGTTACGATGCCCATTACGAATCTCATATTATAAACTATAAAGTCATCGCACCTACAAAAATTAACCCGGCCTAGATGCTTTGAATTTCTAGCATAAGCAGCAAAAAGATTAATAGTGGATGGTGTCATGACACGTGACCAGCGTGTCGATACAACAACTGACACTAGAAAATATCTAAGGTGTCTGCAATTTGGTTGAATCAGTCTACTGAATCCTCTTTGGATTCAATATAAGAACATAATGAAAACACATGTATCATTTACATATGATGGTCTCAATCATAATTGCTTTAACAAATATACTTTGAATGATGTGTTTTTATCCATAAAATCACAATATATGGATGTAAGAAATACTATATGATATTAGTGCATATACTTATGCATTGAATATATCACAATGCCACCTTAGGGGAGCGGTGGAATGTAGGGATTGAACACACGTCTTCAACCCTACATGAATTGTGTCGAAACAATATTTGAGGATAAAATGTTCTTTGGTTGTCCTCGGTTTCCTATGTGAACCATATTCTTCTGGTGTTTTCTTCTATTAATCCAAAATATGGGTGTCCATGGTAATTTCTTTAATGTACAAATCACCAGATCACGAGTAGTTGCGTCAAAGCTAATCTATGTCAGAATTCCAGAAGATCATTTTCTTATGACGTTGGATTCAATTTAGTGGTTACATATAACCTACTAAGTTGACATATAAACTTCTCTAATACTCGTTTACATCCACAGTCGTTAGAGGTAATGCAAAAGAGCTCAAATGATTCTCACTTATGTCTTTTCACATGAACATCGTGGCATACGTTTCTTTATAATGTGGAAAAAATTAAATTTTCTCATGTCGTATAAAGTGTCAATTCGACATATGCTCAATATATATACATCAAAATGTAACTGAAGTTCTTTAGAGTAACTTGATGAGGATTGCTATAAAATGTATGGTAATCCTAAGAAGAAAGGTATATTATGAATCACAAAGGAACATATATACCGATCTTTGTTACTTTTATTATATATATTGATATAGTACTACTGTTCTTCAGTACTTATTATGTCATTTTGTGATATATTAGTATCATTGTTCTTCAGTACTATTATTCTAGGGATTACATGATGCGTATCGTTACACACAATTCTTTATGTCGTGCCTATATTATATTGCTTTGCTTTACTTTATGCAATTCTTTACAAAGTTAGATGCAAAAATTTGAACAATGTATATCATAAAATTCGAATAATCTCAATTCATTCAGAGAAAATGCCAACGATTACATCTAGTGTTATCCAATTTAGAAATATAGACTTTAAGACCAAAGGTTTAATTAATTAGATGGAAAAAATTCACCCATGGTACCCAAACTTACATCGCTATACAAGAAAGGTACCCGAACTTGAAAAACGATCACCATGGTACCCAAAGTTTTAAATCCTATTATAGAGGTACCTAGCGTGTTTTGACCGGCTGGCTTCCCGGTTTTTGATGACGTGGCAGTTCTCATTTTGATTCCAAGGGGCAAATGTCCATTATAACCCCGAAATTACTATTCAATTGTTTTACTGTTTATCATTTTACTTTTACTATTTATCTTTTACTGTTATTTTTTACCATTTTATTTTTCACCATTTTACCTATCACTGTTCATCTTCTTCCTCACGCTGCCGGAACAGTGGCGCCGCCGCGCCGCCGCCGGCAGCTCCGCCACCACAGTGGCCAAAACCGTACCAATCAAATCCAAATTCCCCCAAAAGGATCACCCCCACCTCGAGAACTCATCCCCGACGCCAAACACAGCCCCAGCCGCCGCAAACGGCGGCCGGTACGGCGGCCCAGAAATTTCAAATTTCCAATTCCTCCAAAAATCGACCAATTCCACACAAAATTATACTTAATCAACTCCTTACCACCTCCTAAACACGAATTTAACTACAAAATTCATCAAAAACATCAAAATCACACTTTCCAATTTCACCCCAAAAACCCTAGAAATTCGAATTTGAATTTCTACTTACCGAGGTGGATTTGGGCTAACTCCTTCCATGGAGTTGTCGAGCAGGATGAAGTTTCCCTTTTCCCCCCTTGAATTTGGCCGATCGGTGGCCGAAGGTGAAGATTTCGGGTCGACACAGTCGACCCCTCTCCCGAAAAACCTAGCCCAACGGCGGCGATTGGGACCACGCCGCCGCTACAGAAAGAAAGGGGAGGCCGAGCCGGTCCGAACGTGACCGGTGCGGCGGTCCAGTTCGGCCGGACGGCTGAGATAGCTGGAGGAGGGGAGAGCTCGGGTCGCCGATCGGGGAGAGAGAGAGGGGGAGGAGAGAGAGAGAGAGAGAAAAAAAAAAAAGGATATCCCCCAAAAGGAAAGGAATATTCCCCTTTAATTAAGAATATTCCTTTTTCTAGAAATTTCCGCTCGTTTCTAGAATTTTCTCCCCTCCGATTTTTACGTCATAACTTTTTCCCGAAAATACCAATTTCAACTCACTACGTGTCCACAAACTCGTTTTACCGTTCCCCACCTCGTCGAGAATTAAAATTCTCGGTCAGGTTAATTTACCAAAAAGTCAACCCTTGACCTCTTTCAATCGTCAAAATAAAATTAAAACTTTAAAGGGTATTTTAAGGTATTTTAATTATGCTAATTGGCTTCTGCTTTCTGATTGCCTCCACAAATTGCTTTCAATTTTGACGATTGAAAGGGTATTTTATTTTGACAAATTGCTTTCAATTTTGACGATTAAAATCAGGTACCTCCATAATATGGTTGTGAGAGTTTAGGTACCTCCACTCGTAGTTTGTTAGGCGGAGATTACAGATTTGCCCCTCGGAATCAAAATGCGAACTGCCACGTCATAAAAAACCGGGAAGCCAGCCGGTCAAAACACGCTAGGTACCTCTATAATAGGATTTAAAACTTTGGGTACTATGGTGATCGTTTTTCAAGTTCGGGTACCTTTCTTGTATAGCGATGTAAGTTTGGGTACCATGGGTGAATTTTTTCCTAATTAGATATAAGGCCTGATAGCCTTTAAAATGATATCTTGGAAATTTAAAAATAAACTTAATCAAAGTCTATCATGCATTGAGCTAGATCATTTTTGCTCTTTTAATAGCTGCAATGTTAAGATGAGATGTGTCATTGTCATCTTCTCCCATATGGTAAGCTTTTAGTTGTAAATTCATTTGCAAAGTTATTATTGGATATTAAATAAAAAAATTCAAATCCTCGTGCTCGTATGATTCTTTATACTTTCTGTAAATCGCAGCTAATTATTTGCTAGCTTGTAATGCGCGTATCAATTTTTCGTTTATTTACAACAATGGCCCAGTGCTTCACTGCACATGACATGTCCCCTAGGTTATCTTTCAGATGGTAAATTGTTTTCACTTGCTTTTGGACGATTATAAAAATCTTTATGTTCATGGTAACTGCCATTTGTATTATGGATGTTGCATTACTTTGCATAATTTATTTTTATAAAATTTTCTTTGTCTCCGACCTTACATCGTCATTCAAGGTTTTTTAATTATTTCTCAGCTATTTACATAAAGCAGTTTGCATTAATACACAATGCTCTAACCGTAGTTGGCTCATTAAGGGAATTTGGTACTCCAAGTGCTTCAAAGTCCAATATTTCAAAATCAGATTGTGATGGTTCAACCATATGTAAAATAGAGAAGAAAAAAATGTATTAGTTTCGCATTCTAAATAGACATCAACGACAACTATAGTATACTAAGAATTTAAGATACATTATGGTCAATTTGAAGGTTTGTGAAATTACGTTATCACAATAAAATTTTAGTTTCTCCATTTTCAGTGCATGTGAAGCTAATGAAATTTCATAATCATAACTTTTTACACAATCAAGAAGATATCCATGTTGAAAAATTTTCAAGAAATAAAAATTAGATTTTCAAGACCAAGATTTATAATGGTCATATTTTTCATACTTCGTAAAAATGTTTTATTATAGTAGTAGGTTTGTTCATTTTTCTTTATATTACAATGCTCATGAAATTGCATTATCATGGTAATGCTTAAACTAATTAGCATGTTAGATAAATAATTGTTTAACAGTAATAAAATGAACATATAATGCTCTAAATTTAACATTCAAATGAATATTAATGCGATTTAATAAGAGCATTATACCATAAAATAATTTAAACGAGATTTAACAAAAGCAGAACTTCAATTTAAATATTACTGGTAAGTTTGCCAAATAAACTGCATATGAAGCAATTGCTCGATCTCCGATTCCATATTGTCATCGAATATTGATCGCCGCATCGTAATTAATACATCACATGTAAAAACAACAATATTCATATGATTAGTCACTTTAATCATATATATTTTCACATTTACCATATAATATTAAAGAATTTCAGATTCACGTAGTAAAATTAATATAAAAAAATTACTGCGGTAACTATTTTAACCCGAATGATAAAACTTTTTAACTGGAGAGGTATATTACTGTTTTGCCCCTTTTCCCACTGAATTGGGTCGAATCAGACTCAAGGGACCGGGTTGAGTTCTTCGAATCCGGGTCGGGCTCTTCGCACGTCTGCGTCTATGGCAGAGGTCGTCGAGCGAGGCGGCACAAGGTTTCTTTGGTGATGGACTGGGGCGGCAGCGTCGTCGTCGCTGGACAAGTGTGTTGTGCAAGGTCGTCAAGCAGAAGCAATCGGTTTGGGCTTCGGTCTGGGTAGGTTGACAGGGAGCTGACGCCGAATTGAGGTCCGATCTTGATGGGTAGATCGAAGATCGGAGGAGAAGACGCCGATCTGGGCTCGCCATGGGTGCCCGGAGCAATTTTCTGGGTGTCCTGAGTATTGTCATTCTCTGTCGACAAATTCTCTGCTGACAAATATATCGTCGGCAGATTTCTTGACCTTTCTTTTACCGACGAAGATGTTGTCAGGAAAAAGAGTTTCTAGTGGTGGAGCCTTCTTTTACGACAAAAAGGTTGTCGGCAGAAGAAGATTTATGGGGGTTTGCCTTCTTTGCCAGCAAACAACTGTCGGCAGAAAAAAAAAATTAGGGTTTTTGGTTTTTTTTTTTTTGTGTTCAGGGACAAAACCTAGGGTTTTTTTTTTTCTTTTTTTTCCTGGCTAATGTAAAGTGCTGATAACGTGTAATAGGAAAATAGGAATTGGTCTACTCATTTCATTGATAATCCCCTTTATATAGGGTGAGTATTACAACGGTAATTACAACGTACATAATGACAATAATAATTGATTGAGTCGTTTCATCATTTGATTGATAGTACCATTATTTCCTATCATCAATTACTTGGACGAAGGCACATTAATGATGTTTTTCCTTCAACACTTACACAATTATATGTACTTTTACTTTATTAGTATTTTTGTGTGGTTTTGATGCGGTAGTCAAGTCATTAAATCTTTCATATTGTTTGTTTTCTTTACTTATACATTTTCACGTCGTTTCGTTGTAATTAATATTTTTTACTCATTCATCTAAATATTATGAAATTATGAACAACGGTATGCATGTGCAAAGAAAATATATTCTTAAATATCTGGATCAAAACCCATCATATTTCATAAATATATTCTCCTATTTTACTTGAGAAGTAAGATGGATCTGATCTAACATTTAATCGAATACTCTTTTTCTTTTCTTTTTTCTTTTTTTGGTAAACTTGAAAATTTATAAAACCGAGAAAGATTACAATCAAAGACAAAGCTAATGACAACACTAGAGAAGAAGAAACATAGAAAAACAAAAACCTAAAAGACACCACACTTAGAGGGTTGAGAGAGTTCTCAAGGAGTGGGGCCTGCAGTGTGGTAAATCAGAATACGCATTAGGGAGGGAGGGAGGGGGATTGGATATTCAATCCTCCATGCACACCCTACGAGCCGCCAAGTTAACCACCAAGTTTGCAGCGTTGTTGGCGTTTCTACTAGTCCAGGTCCAGTTAACACGGTTGAAAGCAGCAGATTTCAATCTGATACGCGATAGAATCAGAGAAGCTATCTAGTCAACCGCCAAGAGAGGGCCTAAGAGGTTTGAAATTAAGACGAGGGAGTCTGATTCCAGATAAAAATGAGAAAGAGAATGGGATGATGCCACTGTTAAGCCGAGCTCTATTGCAAGTGTTTCGAAATCAAACACAAGAATTTGCGGAAGCTTTTCTGGTATATTTCTTGATAATGAAACAGAATACAAACTACACTATATATACAGGGAAGAAAAACCAATTCCTTAATCCTAATGACTAAAAGCTTTTCCTAACAATCTTCCCTTGAATTGAGGGACAAGCCATTGACTTAAACTACACACTTTATATAACTGATTATGATACAAAACAAGTAAGGGATTTATCAACAACCATTAACAATAAAAGGCATGATGTGGTGGAATTTGAGGAGAACAGAATGTGGAGAAGATATGGAGCAGGAGCAAGACATGGAGGATAAAGGCATGAACTCCAATACTCCCCCACAAGCTAGATCAAGGGGATCCATTGATCCAAGCTTGCTCAAAATATGTCGAAAGTCAGCTGTAGAAAGGGATTTAGTGAAGATATCAGCTAACTGGTCACAACCTAAGTATACTAAGTGGCAATGATCTTTGACTGAACTTGAACTCTAATGTAATGGCAATCCACTTCGATGTGCATTGTTCTTTCATGAAAAACAGGATTTGAGGCTATATATATAGTTGCTTGATTATCATAATAAAGATATATTGGTTGGCAGCTAGGACACCCTAGATCAATAAGCAATCCTTTCAACCAAATTAGTTCACAAGCCATGGCAGCTATAGCTCTATATTCAGCTTCTCCATTGGAACGAGCAGCAAAAATTTGCTTTTTGCTCTTCCAGGTAACCAAGTTCCCTCCCAAAAATGTACATAAACCTGTAGTAGACTTTTGATCAAGAGAATTACCTGCCCAATCAGCATCCTTGTATGCTGATAGGAGCATTTTATACGACGTTCTTAATATGTTTTTACCTCCATTTATGCTTTTCTTAACCCTTATTTGTGTAAGATCGAGTCATTAGAGTGAGTCTTGAGTCTTTGGCAGAAATAATATGAAATTGTGCGCATTGATATTGAATTAGAAAAGTTTCGGCAATTCCTAGTCAAACTAGGAATCCTAATTGAACCAGGAAAGTAAAAATGCTTTGTAGTTTCTAAAAACGACGAAGATTGAAATTAGGAAACCTATTCGGATTAGGAAACCTAGCTTGTCTAGGAAACTAAAATGAATTAGGAAATCGGATTGAACAAGGAAACCTATTTTGAATAGGGAAGATTATTCTTGCCGAAACTTACCATATTTATTTTCTTGACTTTTCAGAAAATATTTCCACAATTGAAATCTTGAAGCAAGAGGAAAAGAAGACCTAAAAAGGCAAGGAAAGTTCAGATGCAAATAGGAAAGAAGAGAAGAAACATAAAGAACCCTGTTCAAATTCGGGCAGATTCCTGTCTGCCAACTTCCGGAATTTCTGCCGGACGAACCACAACGAATTTGGGGAAACCCTTTTATGGCGAGGAAGGCCTTTGAGTCTAGTTTCTTCAGGATTTGGAATCGCATCAAAAGCTTTCTTGAGTAAAAAGTTATGCAAGAATCATTGCCGAAAGGTGAGTCTGCCGATTTCAGAAAAGAAGAAAAGAAGAAGGAAGGTTTGGCCGGTTTGTCCTAGCTACAAAAGGGAAGGTTTAATTGCTGAATCATACAAGGAAAGGGACATTATTCTTACATCAAATTGGTAAGAAACCTTTGTGCAATAAGGAAAAGAATTCAGCCAAAATAAGAAAAGGAAGGAACTCTCAATACTTGCCTGTTTTGCACCAATCCTTAATGGCTAGGGTTTTCCTTTGCTCCCTATATATTGAGGCCGGCTGCCTCTCTTCATTATCATCACATTCTACACGAAAATACTAGCCAAAGTTCTGCCAAAGTTCTCTCAAGTGAAGGAAGAAAATCCTCAAGCCGAAACACATCCATCCTCCCACCACAAAATCGCAAGAACCCTCACCTACCTTCATCCGTGCACTCCACCACTTCTTGCCGAATCTTCCAAGGTTTTTCAAGTAGTGATTCATCCCTATGGCTTGTATTATTTTCTGCCTTGTTACAATCTTTGTTGTAATAATACTTGGTTTAATTTTGGTTTTGTATGATGAACATATTTTCGGTTTCTACTGAATGTATGTAACGATTTGTACAAACAATTTCATGCTTGATTTACGATTTCTTTGAATTGGGGCAGTAGCATATTTGTGTTTGTTTCTATGATTTGCTTGATTAATTTTCATGAATTCTATGCATAAAAGTCTTGTACGTGCGGGCTGCCCTTGTCATGGCAGTTCCAAGGGTCTTGATTTCACTTGCCAAAGTAATTTAGATTGCATCATACGCTGAGTTGTTGTGTCTAAATCACTTAAGAGGGTTACCATAATTCTGAAAATTTGCATGTTTAAACAAGATGTGTGACGACTTGCTTGTTTATGTGTTTCCAATTTGGCTTTTGTGCTTATATGTTCTTCGTGTTTAACTTCTACGCTGAGTGTTTTTAAACCGATTAGCATTATGATGAGGGTGATACGCTGAGTTAACTCTAATTACTTGTGAAGTCTTAACGATTAGATGGACCGCTGAGGGCTCTAATTAAAATTGGAATTAGGTTAAATCATAGAAATTGCTGATTGTATGCTTGCTGCCTATTTGTTCTTTGATTCGTGTCATGCATGATTTTGAGTTCTTTGTGCTATGCTTTGTGTGGAATTGTTGATCACTTGTATATATTTAATTTAGGTTTTTATTTTGATAATTTTCAGTAAGTATTTAATCCTAAACCCGAATCCCCCTTGTTCTTTTCTTATGTTTGCATTAACACTTTAATTCTCGATTACCCTTCAAGTTCCCCGGATTGATCGAACCCTATTTATCCATACTAACGATGACATTTTGCAGGGTTTTAAATTAGTGTGAGTTTCGGCTCCCACCAATTTTTGGCGCCGTTGCCGGGGAATTTGAGAAATATTGTTTATTGAAGTGTTAATATTTGTATATTTGTATATTTGTTAAATTTCGGTTTGTATAAATTTTTCTTTACTTTGATTCGTAGTTGTAGACGGTTTGTAATAGTAATTAGGGTTTTGTTTTTCAGTTTTTAATAATTGCCGATTGTAATTATTTGAGGATGTATGTTGTAATAACTTAGATAATTTCTAGGAAGTTGATAGTTTTATGTATGCTTAAGTTTATTGTAGTTTCTAAAGTGTAACATGTAGGTGAAGCCTCTTTTGTTGATCTTAACCTAAACCCTTCATACTAGCGCTTGCGTTTTTATGAGGTTGAGGGCGGTTTTGATCAACACTTGTAGACCGCTAGGGACCCGAGTTTATTTTACAAAGTATGGGGCAAGTTATTTTCATAGATATGGTTCTCAGGTTTGTTTAACTGGATCTCAAGGCCCACAGACTGATGTTCATTCTCGGTGAGTGAGTCGATAGGGGACTTGTCCTCCGTGGTGTCCAACAACGAGTCCTGCCTGGTTCCTGTAGGGGGTTCGCCCTCCGTGAATCTTAACGACACCGCCTTTGAAAAGTAAAATACGCTCGACCCTAGACAACAGCTTGTGCCGAAGCATCACCTCACTTTAGACGCTAGAAGATAACTTGAATATACATGATTCTATTTTCTTCAAAACTAAAATTCGTCTTTAATATTTGAGGTATTTCGGAATAAGCATGATACTACCTTGGGCTGTATCAGTCCATTGCACTGTTATCTCCTCTGCTCCACGTACCTCAAATTTTAAAGTTGTGTGAATAAAAGCAATTAGAGTAAGCTCAGTTCGACATCCTTTGACTCTAAATTTTTGCCTAATTACTTTCGTGTGCATATGTGCGATATTGTATGGAAATTCCGTATTTTTGAAATCGTAAAGATGTATCTATCTTATGTAAATGTTGTATTTTGAAATCGTTGCTAACTCTAACATACTTATAGAGTTTGATTGTCAGTTGCGGATCATAAGGAAGAGGTGAAGAATTATATTGTAAACAGTTGATTGGAGCTCTCATTGACTTGGGAAGGACGACAAGTGTTACAAGAAACGAGTTCCACCCCTCTAAACTTTTGTTCATGATTTACAATTAAATTCTACTTAGCTAATTGTTGTATATTTATAGACTAACTTCTAACTTTAGTTAATTCACTAACTGACTACTAACTTATTCTTTGAACTCTCATCTCCACTCTTCTAAATTTCTTTATCTTGATGCGATGCAGTTGAAGAGTGGAGTAATCATGCATCGACTTATGATAACCACTGTAAGGAGGCACGAATTTGGAGTGCGCACTCCAAAAGGCGTCGCCCACAACTTGATTAAGAAGTGAAGAGTCTAGGCTGAGTAGACTATAAACATTAAGCGCTATATGGGAGGCAACCCATTTCAATCGAAAAAAGTGAAGGAGCCATCAACGAGAGTTTGCATTTTCTAAATCCCTACACTTTTATGGTTGAATTGTATATGTGTGAAATTTGTGGAATCTATTGTATGCTTAGAAATTACAACATAATTTCTGTTTTACATTGAGGACAATGTAATTTTCTAAGTGTGGGGTGGAGATACATGTTTCACATGCTTTTTGTTTTGTTTGTTTGTTTCGAGTCATATATATGAAAAAAAAAAAAAATTGAATGCAGAAAATCCCAAAAAGAATCGTGTGTTTTGTTTTGTTTTGAGTCATAGGATGCCCCTAAAATGTCTAGGATGATTATGTCTTGGAATGCATAGATGATGGTTTTACATTCACTTAAAGATTGAATTGTGACTTCCATGAATTATGTGATCGGTATGAACACTTGAGATATGTTTTGATTGTAAAAGCATGCGTGTTTTGGTTAATTTTGTTCCATAACAACCTATGTGAGCTTTTGTGCCTATATACTTTCTTCATGTGTGATAAAAGATTAAATTGGCTGAAAAATTTGAATAATGAAACCTCATCATTCTTTGTATATTCAATGATTATGTGTTATAGCTTTTGATGGATTCTAGAATGCTAGAACTTGCTCTTGCTGATTTTCGAAACTGTATAATCATAACATGCCTTGATTCTGAAAAGGATTGGAAACGTTTTTACTAGGATTACCACCAATGCCAAATAAGCATGTGCCCTATTTGTGCCCGTCGTGGGACTCCTTAGTTTTAACGCCTTTGAGCCTACATTGAGCTTTTCTTTTCATCACCTTTAAACATTTCCCTTTTGCCTAGTATAGTTACATCTTTTCCCTTATCATTGAAACTTGGCAAAAGCTTGAAACCGAGAAGAAATTTTAACATGGGGTGATGTTATGAAACAAGTGTGGGGTGAACTTATATGCAATATGATACCGAATTATATGTATGCCGTGCCTAAAACAAAAGAAAAAGAGAAAAGAAAAATCGGACAGAAAAAAACAAAGAAAAGAAAAAAAATAATAAGTCCGAAACAAAAGAAAAAGAATAGGCACGGCTTTGAATGAAAAATTGCTAAGTTCTATGTTGTGAAATTGGAGTTTGTATCTATTTGAAGACCTATCATTGTTATATTTGGTCTTTGTTCGTTTTCACAATGCTTTGGAAAGAAAAGAATGAAGTTTGGGTCCAATAAGATAATATTTGGCCCATCGAGGGAAGGCATAAGGAGAATTGAGCTTTGCCAAGTTTTGGTGATATCTTTAAGCACCACTTATCCAAAAATTCTCACCTATGCAGCCGAGCCCCATTATTCTCCCTTTAAAACGTCTTCCATGATTCTTAAGATAGGTGAATTTGATTTGTGGAGATTTTCTCAAGAGTTAAGCATATGGTTTTGGTCCATTTGTGCACATAATTGTTACATGAGGTTTTTCCAGAAAATTATTCACAAAGTGCTTTCTTTTCATGAAATATGCAAGCTATTTGAATGCCTTACAATCTTTTCTCTTGCATATACTTTGAGTGAATTGCCATGATCAAATGAAAAGAAGAGAGTATGCCTAGTGAGGAGGATCGGATTAACCTTACATGTTGATGCTTATATGTTTGCTTCTCACTTATTCATGCCGTGATACATGTTTATGGAATTTGGAATTTGTGTGCTTACTCTCGAATGTTTAACTTGAAAGCTATGCATTCTTAAGATTCTGAGACAATTGTTTTTGGGGCTGTAGTAGTTTTGTTTATAATTTAATTTTGCTAAGGGACTAGCAAAACCTAAGTGTGGGGTAATTTAATAGGAGCATTTTATACGACGTTCTTAATATGTTTTTACCTCCATTTATGCTTTTCTTAACCCTTATTTGTGTAAGATCGAGTCATTAGAGTGAGTCTTGAGTCTTTGGCAGAAATAATATGAAATTGTGCGCATTGATATTGAATTAGAAAAGTTTCGGCAATTCCTAGTCAAACTAGGAATCCTAATTGAACCAGGAAAGTAAAAATGCTTTGTCGTTTCTAAAAACGACGAAGATTGAAATTAGGAAACCTATTCGGATTAGGAAACCTAGCTTGTCTAGGAAACTAAAATGAATTAGGAAATCGGATTGAACAAGGAAACCTATTTTGAATAGGGAAGATTATTCTTGCCGAAACTTACCATATTTATTTTCTTGACTTTTCAGAAAATATTTCCACAATTGAAATCTTGAAGCAAGAGGAAAAGAAGACCTAAAAAGGCAAGGAAAGTTCAGATGCAAATAGGAAAGAAGAGAAGAAACATAAAGAACCCTGTTCAAATTCGGGCAGATTCCTGTCTGCCAACTTCCGGAATTTCTGCCGGACGAACCACAACGAATTTGGGGAAACCCTTTTATGGCAAGGAAGGCCTTTGAGTCTAGTTTCTTCAGGATTTGGAATCGCATCAAAAGCTTTCTTGAGTAAAAAGTTATGCAAGAATCATTGCCGAAAGGTGAGTCTGCCGATTTCAGAAAAGAAGAAAAGAAGAAGGAAGGTTTGGCCGGTTTGTCCTAGCTACAAAAGGGAAGGTTTAATTGCTGAATCATACAAGGAAAGGGACATTATTCTTACATCAAATTGGTAAGAAACCTTTGTGCAATAAGGAAAAGAATTCAGCCAAAATAAGAAAAGGAAGGAACTCTCAATACTTGCCTGTTTTGCACCAATCCTTAATGGCTAGGGTTTTCCTTTGCTCCCTATATATTGAGGCCGGCTGCCTCTCTTCATTATCATCACATTCTACACGAAAATACTAGCCAAAGTTCTGCCAAAGTTCTCTCAAGTGAAGGAAGAAAATCCTCAAGCCGAAACACATCCATCCTCCCACCACAAAATCGCAAGAACCCTCACCTACCTTCATCCGTGCACTCCACCACTTCTTGCCGAATCTTCCAAGGTTTTTCAAGTAGTGATTCATCCCTATGGCTTGTATTATTTTCTGCCTTGTTACAATCTTTGTTGTAATAATACTTGGTTTAATTTTGGTTTTGTATGATGAACATATTTTCGGTTTCTACTGAATGTATGTAACGATTTGTACAAACAATTTCATGCTTGATTTACGATTTCTTTGAATTGGGGCAGTAGCATATTTGTGTTTGTTTCTATGATTTGCTTGATTAATTTTCATGAATTCTATGCATAAAAGTCTTGTACGTGCGGGCTGCCCTTGTCATGGCAGTTCCAAGGGTCTTGATTTCACTTGCCAAAGTAATTTAGATTGCATCATACGCTGAGTTGTTGTGTCTAAATCACTTAAGAGGGTTACCATAATTCTGAAAATTTGCATGTTTAAACAAGATGTGTGACGACTTGCTTGTTTATGTGTTTCCAATTTGGCTTTTGTGCTTATATGTTCTTCGTGTTTAACTTCTACGCTGAGTGTTTTTAAACCGATTAGCATTATGATTAGGGTGATACGCTGAGTTAACTCTAATTACTTGTGAAGTCTTAACGATTAGATGGACCGCTGAGGGCTCTAATTAAAATTGGAATTAGGTTAAATCATAGAAATTGCCGATTGTATGCTTGCTGCCTATTTGTTCTTTGATTCGTGTCATGCATGATTTTGAGTTCTTTGTGCTATGCTTTGTGTGGAATTGTTGATCACTTGTATATATTTAATTTAGGTTTTTATTTTGATAATTTTCAGTAAGTATTTAATCCTAAACCCGAATCCCCCTTGTTCTTTTCTTATGTTTGCATTAACACTTTAATTCTCGATTACCCTTCAAGTTCCCCGGATTGATCGAACCCTATTTATCCATACTAACGATGACATTTTGCAGGGTTTTAAATTAGTGTGAGTTTCGGCTCCCACCATATGCCATGATATCAGCATTACCATTGTAACCAATAATATGTCTCTACCAGCTGATCCCTTCGAGTAATAAAAGATTCTCTTGACAAAATGAAGATGAGGTTGAGTAGGAGCTTGCATAAACTGACTAACAATGCTCATAGCAAATGCAATGTCTAGCCTAGTGATAACGAGATGAATAAGCTTACCAACCAGTTTTTGATATGAAGTCACATATGAAAGTAATAACTTGAAGTTTGAAGTTGAATCTTGCTATCGAGAGGAGTGCAGGCTAGTTTGAAATCCCACAAATCTGAGTCTTCCAACAGATCAAGAACATACTTTCTTTAATTTAAAAACAACCCTTTATGCGAAGTAGTCATTTCAATACCAAGAAAATACTTTAAGAGCCCCAAATCTTTAATAGCAAACTTGTTGCTTAGAGACTGCTTGAGAACATCGATCTCTTCAAGATTGTCTCATGTCACAATTAAATCATCAACATAGATGAGTACCACAAGCTTACTTGTTGAACCAATTCGACCAAACATTCATGAGTCTGCATTGCTGCTATGAAAACCAACTCCCTCAAGAACTGAATTGAGCTTGGCATACCAGGTTCGATGTGACTGCTTTAAACCATAAATAGCTTTATGAAGCTTACATATCATGCTTGGATCAAACGCTTGAGGATAACCTGGGGGCAATTTCATATACACTTCTTCTTCAAGATCGCCATGTAAGAAGACGTTTTTAATATCCATTTGATAAAGGGGGCCAAGAATTTACTGCAACTGAAAGAAGAATTCTTATTGTACTCATTTTAGCAACACGAGCAAAAGTCTCTTTGTAGTCAACCCTATAAGTATGAGTGAAGTCTCGAGGTACTAATTGAGCTTTGTATATTTCACAGTGTCATTTGAGTGGAACTTAGTCTTATACACCCATCAGCTACCCACTGCCTTCTTTCGTTGAGGAATTTGAACCACACTTCAAGTTTTGTTTGCATTAGAGCTTGAAGTTTATCTACCATAGCTTGCCTCCATACTTCATATTTGTTTGCCTTATCAAAACTGTGAGGTTCATGAGCAACATCCAGAGAGCTTAAAAAAGCAGAATAAGAAGCATAAAATTTCTTATAGGAAATGTAAACAGTCATAGGGTGCCTTGTTGTGTACGTTTCATAATTACTAAACCTTGTTGGAGGTCCTCTTTCTCGTGGAGGATTTCTGCAGATGACAACTAAAGGTAGTAAATGAGGTTGAGTTTGGTCAACATCGTTTTGGTGATAGTCCACTAGAGATGATTAAACTTGTTTAGCATCAGCTTGACCAACTTCAGAATCAGGATTTGAAACTTGAGTTTTTAGAACTGTAACAGTAGTATTACAAGGCAAGTTGGTATCCTCATCAACTGGAATATTAAGGTAGAAAAATAAATCAAACAATAACTCCTCCTGACTGTAACCATTAGACTTCCCAATGTAGTAGGGGATAGTTGTCACATCACGAACCTAGAACTACCTTTTAACTGTTGTTTTCATGATTAAATAAGTTGATTAATTGTTTTAATCAAAATAAGTTTTTACGATTCGAAAGTTCTAAGGGTTGACTTTTAAATAAGTTAATCTTATCGAGGATTTTATTTCATGACGAGGTAGAAGACGTTGAAACGAGTTCGTGGACACATAGCATGCTCAATAAGGAGTTCGCACGAAAAAGTTACGATGTAAAATCGGTAAATTGTGCGATTTTGGATAAGTATAAATAGCGGGAGGAAAGTTTCCCGAAAGAGAAATCCCCCATTTCTTTTTCTATTTCTTTTCTTTCTTTTTCTTCTCTTTCTTCTTTCTCTCCCCTCTTCCCCGAGCGGCCCGAGCTCTGCCCGATTCTTCGCAGTCCGACCGAACTGGACCAGCGCACCGGTCGCGTTCGAACCGGCTTCCTCTCCTCTTCCGTTCTGTGGCAACGGCCCAATTCCAGTTGAGAATCGAATGTCTCGACCCGCACAACCACTCCACGAAAGGAATTGAACCAATTCGGTTCAGGTAAGGAGACTTTAGGATTTGAAATTTCTAGGACTTTTGTGATTTTGGTCGAGGTTGGGTAATTGATGTTTTTGAAGCAAATGGAGGCTAGATTCGTGTTTAGGATGTTGTTTGGAGTCGATTGAGTGTAAATTGAGGTTGATTCGGTTGGTTTTTGGAGAAATTGGAGTTTTGGGGATTCCAGTCGCCGTGTTGGCCACCGTATGCGGCGGCTGTGCTGGTTTTTTTATGGCGGAGGCAGTGGTGGATGAGGTTTTGAGGTGGTGGCGATCAAATTGGATGGATTTGGGATAAATTGGAGGCGTTTTTAGCCTCTGTGGCGGAGCTGTCACACCCCGAATTTCGGATAATAAAAATCAAAATTCGACCATGTGCAAATTCACAAATAAACTCACATACTTAAAGTTATTAAACAAATAACCTTGTACAACAACAGAGTTTAAGTGCGTGGCTCAAGACACTCAAAATATTACACCAAAAAAACCGTAGATGTAAAATAGAGTCTCACGCTAACACTCTCTAACCCAAAAATAAATACAAGTTAGGCCACTAGATCACATCTACTAGCCGCGTGACTCAGGAGCCTCCCCCTGGCTCTTGGTCCACACCTGCAGGTCTAACCCCTACACCATCAATTGGTGCACCGGGTTGTAAACAACAAACCCGGAAAGCTTCAAAGCTCGAGTGAGTAAAACAATAAGCTCAGAATAATGTAATTAAAACAACAATTGGAAATCATGTTTCCAAGACATTCACAACTCGAGAACTATAAACACGTTCTGCACAATCAATCAATAAAGAAGTAATTCAACTATTACTCTTTCATACAATGCAAGCATGAGACCCAGCTAACCCCAACTTAGTTACCCCTCATGACGTGCAACGGCAGACAGACTAGAGCTCTAACTGATCGTAACCAATCACCCGGCCAAATGCTTGGTTCCCGATATGTTGCCTCAACGTCCGAAGAGGACAAAAGTACGCCACAACTATGGCCGTCCGAATAGGACAACAATAAACACACATCACAATACATATTTCACGTAAATATATATATATATATATATATATACACACACACACACACACGTACGCATTCTCTCAGGAAGTGCCCACTAATACCAACTATAGTTCATTGATCAAAAACACTTTAAAATTCATTTGTATAATAAATTCATTTTACTTACCAATGAACTGTAGTCGATCAAGTTCATTCAATTTAAAACAAATAGCATTTCCGTAAATTCATTTTGCATAAATAGATCTATATACAATAATTAACTCGTATTAAATACGATCAACGTGAGGTTTACTCACCTTAATTCACAAAAAATGGTAAATATCCGTTCCGTGTCGGTTTGAGGAGGAAACGGGTCGGTTTGGGCCGAAACGACATTTGGATCGGACTGCTACAGTGCCGGTCAACGCTGACGGTCAACGTCAGTCAACGGTCAATGTTGACTGGGCTGGCCGGGCCGGGTCTGGGCTGGGCCGGGCCGGGTCGTGTCTGGGTTAGCTGCTGGAAACGGGTCGGGTCGACCCGATCGGAGACGTTTCCCGATCCGGTCGCTACGGCGTGAATCGGTGACAACCACCTACACCACGAGGAGCGCAAGGAGGAGACGAACCGATCGGTGGGTGGCTCGAACCCTGGTTCCGCCGGATGCGGCTGCAGCTCCGCCGTGCGCGGCGGCAGTGGCTTCCTCCTCTTCCTGTACCTTGCACAGCCACTTTCCGGTGCCGATTCTGAGCTCAAACGGAAGAGGACGTCGTGCTGAACATTTTGACAGGTCACACGCCTCAAGAGGTGGCCGGATGAGGGAGATCTACGCGAAAGAAATTTCGGATTCAAAAAGGAGAAGATGAACAGTAAATCGCGATTTTTTTCTGGAATTTTCTGATATTTTCTGAAAGTCTGACTTTTACCCGAAAAACCCATTCTATTTATAGCAATTTCTGATTTTGGAAATAAATTCGACATATCGTAACGTCTTCATACGACGTCCGTTTCACGTGTGCCACGTGTCTACGAACTCGTATCGTCGAGCTCTACGACTTTCATGAAGGAAATTTTTCAAAAATCACAACGAATCAAAAGTCAACTTTTAACTCAATGAAACTTAAATTATTTTCAAATTAAAATTCTCGAAATCACTTCTGACGTCTCGCAACGACTAATTACAAGCATACAAAATGTCAAATCTCACAAAACATCCTTCCATTAATTACGAGAAATTTACAAGTAATTAGTAATAAAAATCGGGTTATTACAGGAGCTGCCGGCGGCGGCGCTCCTGTTCAGGCGGCGAGATGTTGAAGATGGTGAATAGTGAAACAGTAAAAGGTAAAAGTAAAACGGTAAAAGGTGAAAAATAAATAATAAACGGTAAAAGTAAATGATAAATAGTAATTGGACTTTAACCATTTATTGTTTGACTTTCACAATTTACTGTTGACTTGTCGTAAAAAGATAAAAGCTGAATTAAAAAGGGTTTTACGACGAAATAACTAGGAAAAGAATTAATCAGACACAGGGTGGGTGTCCTGAGTTATTTCGGACGTAGATTATCGGTATTGAGGCGTAATTCCTGTACCGATAACTTAAAAGGAAAATTGAGAGGTTTCGTACGAGTGAGAACATCCGTAGATTTAACGTTTATAACTAAATTTCGAGTTTCGTAATATTTATAATTACGTCTCTGTTTCAGGTCGAGAAATTACTCGACGTGAGGAGAGCGCGGAATAGCTGCACGCTCGGCCGAACTGTGAGTGGATTTTCATTTTAAATAAATGCATGCATAATTATTTAATGAAATGCGGTTTATTTTAAATAAATGATTTCATAAGCCTAATAATTCATATAATTAAAATGATAATGATATTTAAAGTAAACTATAGATTTGGGGATAATATATTTACTACTATTTTTCGTAGTATGTGATTTTACCCGGAAATGTGATTTCCGGAAATAGTATGTTTTAATTATTCATAACTTGATTATGTTGAATAAGTTTATATGTATTTCAATGTAAAGACCGGAAATGAGATTTCCGGGGATTTAAGGTTTTCGAATTTGTGATTTTTCGACATTTGAGACATGTCGATGTCGTTTATAAACTTTTCGATATTATTTTACGGCATAGTGGATATGTCGGATATATATGAACATATTTTGAGGCTATTATGTCATTTACGATTATTATAAGCCTCAGATGTACGTTCGGGGACCGTACAGATTTATGATATATAAGGAGATACGTATTTTCAGTTTTGTTTTCGAATTTTCACCATATCTGACAGGACCCGAACCAGATTTCACCCCGAAACCCGGATCAGATCCTGCGGGGACCACCTTAAGAGAGATTTTACCGAAAAGTCGGCATGACCTCTCTTAAAATGGACAACCCTCACCTGTCAAAAACACAAAACACTTCTAAATCCATATCCATCCTGACTCTAGGAGCCACCTGCTCCCCCAAGAATCCAACAACTTCTCAACACAGAAGAACATCACTTTTAAAACATCTACAATTTATCAGAGCATTCTACAGAAAATAACTAAGGATACAAAATCAGAAGGATAAAGAATCAAAAGATCCTACCAAGCGGAAGCAATACTGACGCTGACTATGCCTCGACCTGAGTATTGTTGACCTCGACTACTAGTCTGCCCACTGGGCATTTTAAAACGAAGGGCCCAGGGGAAAGTAATTTAAAAACGTTAGAGTGAGTGGATGAAAACAATATCGTATATAAAAAGTATTATTTTACTTTCCCACTATTGTATAATTAAAAACCACGATGCATGCATTTTCATAAAACGTTCACGTTTCAGAAAAATCATAGTAATTAATCAACTCTGTTGATATCTCAAATAAACAAAACTTCTTTGTTTATTTTTATCTATATATAAAATCATAACCATTTAAAAATCAACTTATAATACATCTCGATCAATCTCTTTGGTCATATAAAATCTCAGTTCCACTGGTTCGGGAATTTATGAAATACCGAAAGCCTCATAGAGAAAATATTTCCGAAACTAGATAATATATAAAAATATAGAAATCTTAATCCACTGCTTCGGGAATCTATCAAAAGCTGAAAGTCTCATAAATAAAATATTCCCGAAGCCACATCACATAATCGTATAAAAATCTCGATCAAGTCATATAATAATATAAAAATCTCAATCGACTGATGCGGGAATTTATTAAAACTGAAAGCCTCACTGAGAAATATTCCCGCCATCACAGTGAAAAACATCCTCATGACCAAATCCCATTGGCCATATAACAGGGGAAAGTCTACCCACCATAAATAACTGGAACCTCGTCAGGCTCCGGGTCCGAGAGTCCTATTGACTCCCCCCGTGTCTAAGTCTACTACCTAGACACGTCACCGCCTCAATATATACCACCCTGCGTCGACCACCGAGCGTGAATCTGACCTATATGGTCAAGTCGTCACCTCGCGTGGGATGAGGCCTCGCTAGCTAGCATCAATATAATAATACCGTGGACCCTCGTATGGTGAAAATCCGAAAACAAACCAAAAACACGTTTCTCCTTATATATAACAATCCGTACGATCCCCGACCGTACGTCCGAGGCTCATATATATATAATTACATAACAATATTCTAGCCTCCAGATATAACCATGAATCCCCGGCAAATCAACATGCCGTAAAATCAAAAGTACCCGGCAAATCACTATGCCGTAAAATCAAATCAAATATATATATAAATCTCATCGACATGCCTCGCATGTCAGAAAAATCATAAATAATAAAATTTACAAAATCCCCGGAATTTCATTCCGGTCTACAGATTAACATACTCAAAATATTTCGAGAATATAAAACCACCTGGAAATTTCATTTCCCAAGGAAATAGCAAAATCCAATATAATTATCATTTTTATCAATAAAACATAACCATATATTTTTCCTTTCCTCATATAATCTTTCATACCTTAAAATCATTTACTTAAAATAAATTTCATTATTAAAAGAAATTTTCATTTCAATAAAATAATCATGCATGCATTTGTTTTATAAATAAAAATCCACTCACAGTCTTTCCGAGCTAGTAGCCGTTTCGGCTCTCGTCCCGTCGAGTACCCTCTCGACCTGTCACATGGGCGAAATCGTAAATTGCTAAACCTCGGAAAACAAATATAAAACCCAAACCACGGACGTCCTCGCTCGTCCGAAAACTCCTAATTTTTCCTTTTCAGTTATCGGTATAGGAGTTACGCTTTAATACCGATAATCTACGTCCGAAATAGCTTAGGACACCCACCTCGTGTCCAAATAATTCTTTTCCCAGTTATTTCGTCGTAAAACTCTTTTAATCGGCTTTTACCCTTTTTACGATAAGTCAACAATAACTTTTAATGGTCAAACTGTAATTATTCTAGGTAAAACAGTAAATTCTGAAAGGTAAACAGTAAATGGTTAAAATCCATTTACCATTTATTGTTTACTGTTTACTGTTTACTATTTACTTTTACTGTTTACCTTTTTACTTTTACTAATTACTGCTTACTGTTTACTTTTACTGTTTTACCATTTACTTTTCAACTTTTACCGTTTTACTTTTACCTTTTACTGTTACTGTTCATTGTCATCAACCTCTGGCCGCCGGAACAGCGCCACCGTTGCCGGCGCCGCCGGAGCGCCGCCATCGCCGCTGGCAGCTCCGCCACCAGAAGTCAAAAACACCTCCATTCCACTCCAAAACCATCCCAAACCATCTCAGACCCTCAATCTCACCGTCTCCGCCTCCCAACACCACTGCAGCCGCCCCCGATGGCGGCCGGTACGGCGGCAGAACCGCCCCTCCACCAATTTCTCCCAAAATTCAACCATCAAACCCCAAATTTCACTCAATCCACTCCAATTCAAGTTTTGAACACGATTAAAGTCTCCAAATAAACCGAAAACATCAAAATCACAACCTCAATCGAAATTTCCTAAAAACCCTAAAAAATTTCAATTCCTAATTCCTCCTTACCTGGTGCAATTCGGTTCGATTCCTTCCATGGAATGATTGCACACGTCGACGTCTTCATTTCCCCCCAAGAATCGGGTGGAATCTTGGCCGGAGGAGGGAGGACGAGGTTCGACACAGTCGAACCTTGCTCGGCTCCGCACGGCCTCACGGCGGCGTTTCACGCCACGCCGCTGCCACCAAGAAGACGAGAAGGCCGAGCCGGTCCGAATGGGACCCGTGCGCCGGCCCAGTTCGGCCGGACGGCGGAGATCGGCCGGAGGCCGATCCGGATCGGGGGAGAGGAGAGAGAAAGAGGAAGAGAGAAGAAAAGAAAAAGAAAAAGAAAAGAAAAGAGAAAAATGCCGTTTCGGGAAATTTCCCGCGGCTATTTATACTCGTCCAAAATCGGACAAATTTCCGATTTTAGACCACAACTTTTTCGTACAAACTCCAAATTGGGCGTGCTACGTGTCCACGAACTCGTTTCAACGTCCTCTACCTTATCATAAAACAAAATCCTCAGTCGGTCAACTTATTTAAAAGTCAACATTTAGAACTTTCGAATCGTAAAAACGATTCTCGGTACGTAAGAATAAAAGATAACATTGTCCCAAGGTAGTTCGAGATTCGGGTCATATCAATATCAGGGTCCAGATATATATTGATGCTAGCTAGCTTAGTCACCTGATCCCATGCGAGGTGACGACTTGACCACATAGGTCAGATTCACGCTCGGTGGTCGACGTGTACAGGCATAGCGTAGGACGCTATAGTGAGTCTTGGAGGCTCGACCCTTAGTCTTGGAGGCTACTATTAAATAGTGGTAATGACGGTCCCCTATTTTATTATATGACCAATGGGATTTGTCATGATTTTTATATTATGTGGTTTCGAGAATATTTTCTCTATGAGACTTTCTGTTATTTAATAAATTCCCTAACCAGTGGGGCTGGGGTTTTTTATATGACCAATGAGATTAGTCGAGAAATATTATAAATTTATTTTCAAAAGTATATTGTTTTGAATATATATAAATAAAATAATTATTTGTTTATTGGATTATATCAGCGAGGCTGATTTTTAAATATGATTTTCATAAAACGTGGGACGTTTTACTAAGATGCATGCATTGTGGTTTTTATTTCTAAAACTTTGAAAAAGTAAGATGATACTTTCATTTAAAGTACTATATTACATCATTTTATTTTTATCCACTCACTCTAATGTTTTTAATTTACTTTCCCCTGGGCTCTTCGTTTTAAATCGCCCAGTTGCAGACCAGTTTATTTGAGGTCGAGGGTATTCGGAGTCGAGGCATAGTCGTCGTCTTTGCTTCCGCTTTGTAGGATCTGTTGATCCTTTTACTTTTGATTCTTGTATTCCCAATTCGTTATTAGATTGTTCTGATGACTGGTGAATCAATTGGATTTGGTTTTGTGTTTATTTGTGGAAGTTGTTGAATTTTGGGGGAGCAGGTTACTCCTGGAGTCAGGATGGTTTTGTTGAAGTGTTTTATATTTTGTTTGGCAGGTTTGGGTTGTCCATTTTAAGAGAGGTCATGCCGATTTTTCGATAAAATCTCTCTTAAGGTGGTCCTCACAGGATCTTATTTGGGTTTCAGGGTGAAATCTGGATCGGGTCCTGTCAATAGTTTCATCAAATCTAACATCCCTGGAGACAATGATTTTTCGAGTGGAATGGTTGTAACACTAGTATCCTTTTCGAGTGGATGAATACCCTAAAAAGATACACTTGACAACTCTAGGTGAAAGTTTATCTCGTTGATGAGCTTGAATATGAACATAATAGATGCAACCAAAGAATTTCATATGAGACATGTCAATTTTTCTTCCTTTCAACACCTCAAGAGGAGACTTTCTATCAAGCGTTCGACTTGGTAATCTATATATAAGATATGTGGCAGTAAGAACACTGCATAACTAAAACCTCTTACTAACATTCATCTGAAACATGAGGGCTCTAGTCTTCTCAAGCAGATCCTATTCTTTCTTTCAGCAATTCCATTTTGCTGAGGAGTACCAACACAACTTGTTTGATGTAAAATCTCATGCAGACTCAGATATGGAGACATGTTTCTAGACATATACTCAGAACCATTATCAGATCTCAGAGTTTGGATTTGTGATGAAAATTGAGTGCCAACAAACTTATGGAAATCTTTAAAAACATTAGCAACTTCATGTTTGAATTTAAGAAAATATAACCAGGTAATCCTTGTAAAATCATCAATAAAGGTTACAAAATACTTGAATCCATCATGAGATTCATGAACTGGACCCCAAATATCAGAATGAACGATTTCAAAAGGATTACTTGACCTAGACAAGGAAGAGGGAAAAGGTAGCCTTGAAGACTTTGACAAATGACACACATCACATTGATCATGTGATTTACACATATCTGGAAACAAAATAGACTGGACTTTTTCTCTCTGGATGATGAGTATGTTTTGGTTTTAGGTTGAGCTGGTCTTGTTTCCATGTTCATCACTTTCCTTCAAACTTCTTCTCTCTGGATAGTGGCACACACACTTGTGAAGGAAGGCAACTCAGAACTCATTAGGATATAACTCCTTAAATCTTCATAATCATAGTTTAAAACTTGCAAGCATATGAAATATTTTTTCTTCTTCAGCTCTTTTGAGCAAAACATTAGCATTTGTGGTACGAGGACGATAAATATCAAGCTCACTCCACATGGTTGTTAAGCTACCAAGATGTTGCACAAATGACTTCCCTTCTTGTTGCAAGTTTGAGATATCATGCTTGAGTTGGAAAACTCGAGCTACATTATTCTAATTTACATACATCTCCTTAGCATGTTTTCAGAGATGCATGGAAGATTCAGAAAAATTGAAAAATTTCAGCAATCTTGCTCTCCATTGAATTGAGTAGCCAAGACATAACAAGTTGTTCCTTGCATTGTCAAGAATCTAAAGTAGGAGAGCCAACTTCCGGCTTCTCAAAAGCTCCATTGACATAACCTAGCTTGGACTTTCCTCGAAGAAAGTAGAAGTTGATTAGGATTACACTTGACATATGAAACACTAGATATGGTTGGACTCATATTAGTACTAAAAGGGTTAATCTCAGAACTGCTCTAAGCCATCTTAGCTTGAGGAACAGAGAAGAACACCCTTGATCAGATCAAGAACAAAAGTAAAAGAGATTCTTACTTTGATACCATAAAGAAATCAAACACAATAATTTACGGAAGCTTTTCTGGTATATTTCTTGATAATAAAACAAAATACAAACTACAATACATATACAGGGAAGGAAAACTAATTTCTTACTTCTAATGACTAAAAGGTTTTCTTAAGAGTCTTCTCATGAATTGAGGGACAAGTCATTGACTTAAACTACACACTTTGTATAACTGATTATGATACAAAATAAGTAAGGGAGCTATCAACAACTGTTAACAGTAAACGGCATGATATAGTGGGATTTAAGCAGATTAGAACAGAACGTGGAGAAAATATGGAGTAGGAGTAAGACCCGGAGGATAAAGGCATGAACTCCAATAGCTTCCGCTGCAAGTGTCCAAGAAAGAGCAACCTGGAATACTTTTTTCTTTGGCAATCCAAACTGCAACTCCCTAGCTATTGATCGATGCAACTAATTCTGCACAATCATCTCACCCTACGACGATTCTATAAGATAAATATCTACATTGGTCAACATTGGTCGTTGTCATCATCATCGGCTTCAATAGGATGGCCAAGATATGGTGCTCCTTCAACTACTAGGCCATCTGGTAGGTCTTGTTCCTCAAGGATCGCATAGCCTGAGTACATAAATAGATTTAGTCACACAACTACTCGTAACAACCATTTATATATATGCTCATATAAGAATTAACTTTATCAAATGTGTATCGATCTTTCAAGGGAAAATTGATATATGAGTCCAGAGGTAGATCGAGAACTTATAAGCTCGATTACCTCAAGTACCACATCTCCACTTCATCCCAACTATTTCATGCATCGTTTAGGACCCGGCTCCTCTAAAGTGAGAAGCCTCTAATTTTTATTGATTCTGTTTACCTGGTAAGGAAGGAATAGGAAATTCCGTGAAGTAAGTAGAAGGCCTTCCAAACTCCTCAGAGTATGGTGGAGTCAATACATCCAATATAGCACTAGGAGTTAACGCAGTAAAAGAGTGAATATTTCCACCACTTCTTGGAAATAGAACAGAAGTTTCACATGGAGCACTCATAATGCCATCCAAAACCTTGCCTCCTAATCCAACTGCACCCACAGATTTTAACCAAAATTTCCAAGTTAATCCACACGTTTTTCACGAAGTTTACCGAGTGGTAATTAAATTCGGAGGTCATAGACTCTTACATGTAGGGAAGCCAGGAGAAGTTTCAACCTTCACCCAGTCGTAAGCTTTAACATAACAAGAACCGTACAGGAGTTTGCTAAACACAGTCATTTCAGGGTGATCGTGAAGGGGAAGCATGCCGCCTGCCGGGAAACAGAACACGCCGATCTGTATGAACACATCTAGTTTAGTCACAGTGCGACAACATAACATATCTAATGTAACGCTTGACAAAACACAACTAAATACATATCTACTTACAGAGAATTGTTCGCACTCGTAAACATGAATGTAAGTGATTTGAGATATGTCTTGCCCACAAATCAATCCTTTTTCACTCTTTGGACTAGAAGATGGAGATCCACACAAGCTATGTTCATCGATTCCAAAATCTATTGCTTCAAATGTGCCTGCATATAATTCAATGTTGAGCTATCCACAAACTCATACAAACGTAAACATACATATGTTAGATAGTGACCAAGAAATCATACCCAGGAGGTTTTTGAGCCAGTGAATTTCTTTGTAAGTTGGGAGCTCTTTCTGATGAGAAAATATAACCCTGCAGGCTTCGTATAGAATTTGTATTTTGGTTTTCTCCATTATACCCGATGTCATTGCTCTTGGTGGTAGAATTTCTTACCCATTTGGTGATGAGGCGATTAATAAATATAGAGGTGGAAGATAGAGGACTTTGAACCCAAACTAACTGCTGTCAACTAAACCTGGGGGTATATGCGAATAGACATTTTGGTTTCGATGGGCTGCTTAATTCATGCTTTTTCTATTTTTTGGGGTCATTTCATTCCCAAGTCATCGAGCAGGCTTGAACTAAACATATAATATACACACAACATTTGCCCTACGTATAGAATTTATATGGGCGGAACCCAACTTCTCTAGCTTATGGTAATTATGGTAGTCGCTATTATTGTAATCACGGTACTATTTATGTAGTTATTGGTAAAATCTCTTAGTTTCGTTTTTAAAAAATGCATATTTATGGTCATCGACTTACAAAGGCCGAACTTCGTTTGGGTTTAAAGCTCTTATGTCTTTTATAAAGTCACACCTTCATTCTCCATCGCAGTAAGCATGAAGGAAACGCAGATGCCTCATCCATTCATCACAATTTGACCGATCTTTGGTCGATGATACATGTAAAGGCAATTCCGGCATCATATCATTTGGCGTCACACTCCATGCCTTTTTCTTTAGCTCCTTTTGCAATGACACATACATATTCCACCAAAGAAGAGGTTGATGGAGAAGTCTGAACGAATTGGTTGAAATTAGTGATCAAGTCATCAGACACATTTAAGGGGAATAGTGATGCCCACTTTCTTAAACTGTTTGAATGATGTGATGATGCCAAATTGAAAATTGTTTATTGGATAGAGAAATCTATGACAATGATCTTCTGAAATGACTGGTTGAGATCAATGACAAACATGTTTTTTCCCACGGGACCTGACCTCTGATCCAACACCCCACATTTTTGCCAAGACCAGACCCATACACAGCATGGGAAGAGCTGCCATCGATGTCGACCACCATAACTAGCAAAGACCGCAGCTAGCAAATCATCAAGTTGACAATTTGGAGGAAGATTAATTCATACCCACACAACTCAATTAAGGAGGAAGATTAATTCATGTAATGTGGACATAGTCAAGGTTGTTTTTTTTTTTTTTGAATAAAAACAACATAGAACTATAAAACAAAGTCTCAAGGACACTCCCTCCCAGCTGATCTAAATGGAACGCCAGAGACACATAAAGAGAAAGAGCATGAAACTAAATCGAAGGTCTAAAATAACGATGAGCACGCTCAACTAACTGATCAGTCACGAAATTAGCCTCACGGTGTACATGTCTAAACACAATGGATTGGAAACTAGCAGCTAATTGCTCAATATCTAACCATAGAGCTTTGATTCTGTATGGAACTTGAGCCTTTTCTAAGAGAGGATCAATTAGTAATTTAGACTCGCCTTCCAACACAATATGCAAGAAATTATTCAAAAGGGCTGTATGAAGTCCTTCCCTCAGGGCCAAAGCTTCTGCAACTAAGACCGAAACAGGGTGGGTCAAGTACCTCAGACGCAGCTATCTGACTATTACCAAGATGATCTCGGATCAGAAACCTAATAGAACGTTGTTCTTGTCTAACAGAGCCATCAAAATTCAATTTAAGTCGATGCACATCAGGAGGACGCCATTTTTTCATACAAAACTAAGCCAAGGAAGTAGAGGATGGTTTCTGATTAGCAGAAGTATAATTGTAGCTCATTGTTGTAGCTTCAAAGTACACTTGAATGGCGAAATGCGACTTGGTCAAGGTTATTATTACATCAGTGGTCGGTGTTGGTTTTTTAATGAAGAGAAATTCAAAATAAAATATTTATGAAAAGGTGGGACACGTTGCAAGTACATCTCCTGGTGACCCAGAGAGGGCAAAAAAGCCGGCAGCCCAATCCACAGAAAAACAATAATATCCCCAGCCCATTTATTTTTTCAAAATTCAAAAAACATTAATAACTCCAAGCGTACGTTTGGCATTCAAATTAAAAGAGCTTGAACTTTTTCCATCCAGCTCAAAATCAAAGCCCCCCGTGCTTGCCAGCTGCTCTGCTCTGCTCCACCAAACAGTCCCTTACCCCCAGCTCCAGATCCAACGGCCCACATTGCTTCTTCCCTTAATTATCGGTCCACTACCCCCACAAACCCCTCCACTCCATTCCCCCTTATTAGTTTTCTCTTTTTCACTCTCCCCTCAGATCTAAATCCATCTCCTTCTTCTTCGACCTCTCTCTTTTCCCTCTCTGATATTCAACAATGGCCGCCCCCACGCCGCGCGAGGAGAACGTGTACATGGCCAAGCTGGCCGAGCAGGCCGAGCGCTACGAGGAGATGGTCGAGTTCGTCGAGAAGGTCTCCGCCTCCGCCGACAAGGAGGAGCTCACCGTCGAGGAGCGCAATCTCCTCTCCGTCGCCTACAAAAACGTCATCGGTGCTCGCCGTGCCAGCTGGCGTATCATTTCCTCCATCGAGCAGAAGGAGGAGAGCCGCGGCAACGATGACCACGTCAGCATGATCCGTGAGTACCGATCTAAGATCGAGACTGAGCTCTCCGGCATCTGCGACGGGATTCTTAAGCTCCTTGACTCGCGTCTCATCCCCTCCGCCTGCTCCGGTGACTCCAAGGTGTTCTATCTGAAGATGAAGGGAGACTACCACCGCTACCTTGCTGAGTTCAAGACCGGCGCCGAGCGCAAGGAGGCCGCTGAGAGCACCCTCACTGCCTACAAGGCTGCTCAGGTATGCAAAAAAAACTAATTTTTATTGTGAATTTCTGTTTCGATTTGATTGTCAATTTATTACATTGATTCAGATGAAATTCATAATTTACGGATCTAAAGATAGTTTGTGGTTTGTATATGAATGTGTTTGCAGGATATCGCCAATGCTGAACTGGCACCAACACATCCCATCCGCCTCGGACTTGCCCTCAACTTCTCTGTCTTTTACTATGAGATTCTCAACTCTCCTGACCGCGCTTGCAATCTCGCCAAGCAGGTACCAATTGATTCCATGTTTGACATTGATTATGAAAATGGATCCTTTGATTTTGTGTGAAATCTGATTAATTGTTTTGTCGTTGGGGATTTTCAGGCTTTCGATGAAGCAATTGCAGAGTTGGATACACTGGGTGAAGAATCCTACAAGGACAGCACTTTGATCATGCAACTGCTCCGTGACAATCTCACTCTCTGGACCTCTGACATGCAGGTATAGATGCACATTTTCTCCCCGTATGATCTAATTTTTCGATCAAATTTTGAAAGTACACTGTTGGGAATTATGAATGCTTTGGTTGTAGGATGATGGTGCTGATGAGATCAAAGAAGCACCCAAGCCCACTGAGGAAGCAAAGCAGTGATCGTCTTTCTTCGCTGCGGATTATGGATTCGTTTCTCCTCTATATGTTTTTAATAGGATAAGGTAATCCCTGGCTAATTTTCGGTCCCATTCCAAGCTTCTAGACATCATTGTTGTCTTTGCAATTAAATTGTTGACGAACTCAGTCTTAATTTTCCTTTTATATTTCCCTCCTTTTTTTAAATTAAAATAGTTTGTTTGGATCAATTCTGTGTTTCTGGATTGGTAATTGCTTAAACATATTGAATGTTTTGTATATCTGATTGGGAAAAATATCTAGCTTGAATATCTCTCCTGCTTGGTTCAAACTTCAAAGGCTTGGCCATCACTAAAATTTTCATGGTTCATGGTCTAAGTCTTTATCAACTTTTATAAAGTTGCATGTGGGGAAGATAATGTGAAAGGCATTCTATAAAGTGAGAATGGTCTTCTCTTATTGGATACGAATTGCGCAGTACATGTGAATGTGTGTTCTCTTTTATTTGATTGATACATTTTGAACGTATGCTACACTTTTTGGAGCATATAATCCTACTTGTTATCTCTAATTTTAGGCATCATGGAAAAGACCATGAAGCTTATCCTCGTGGAGATTGCTGACTAATCTCATCTTCCTATCTCATGACCTGGTAGTTGGATAAAGACGGATGTTAACCCTCAGTGGGTTACCACGCTTTGTTGCTCATAGTGAGGTGTTGCCGTGTTGATTAGGGTTGATAATCACTCTGTATTGTCTCAAGGATTAGATTAGTTAAGACATTAGGTGTTTTTATATATATTATTGTCCTCGAATTAGGATTGATACGGTAAATCTCTGATTAGGACTTCTTATGGAGTGAGTTGTGTTGGTTAGATCGTCACTAATGAGGTCACACAAAACGGTATAGCCTTTTTTTATTCAGGCTGAAGCATGCTGTGCAGAATCTATGTGCTGTAGTGGGTGGATAAGGACATGCTTATATCAACTTGTCATCTTGGAAGGGTCTCCTTAAACATGTCATGATCGTAGTAGTTTTAGTACTCTACCCAACCTGTTTCCAATACTCGAGCAAGATTTATAATCGTAGTAGTTTTTAGTTTTAGTACAGTCTGGTGCTATTGTAGAGCAAAAATATCAATAGTACTACGTTTGGATTATGCATTGTCGAATCATTTGTAATGGGATGGCAAGTGTAGAGCTCCTCGCTCGCGCTCCATTGCCAACCTATGACGCAGAGCTCTCAAGTGACGACTACTCTCAAGTTCTTTGCAACTAGTTTGTGGGATGGCAAGCTTGGAGTTTATAACAGAGCTCGTCCGCAAGCAACAATTCTCCAGTTCCTTACTATGTCATACCTCAGGTCCTTAACAAGTGTGCCTCGTATACCTTGAAATCATTGGTAGTAGGGTTTCTAAATTGGCTAGCGAGTAACGGGATCACGGCAAGGATTGGACGAAGTTCTTATTCTATGACTATTTCCCACAAGTAGGTGGATTCGAATAAAAGAAAGAAAAGGCAAGACAACAAAAACAAAACACAAAGAAACTGGATGAATCCTGTGATTATATTGGTCAGTGCGAATTGCGAAACGATAGTTAAATTTCGTAACCAGAAACCTACACATAAACAACGGTTCCTTGGCCCGCTCTTTGTTTTACCGTATCAATCCTAATTCAACGACAAAACAAACTGCTTACTTCCAAGAAACCAATTGCCCATACGCACACAAAACAAACCCAAATAAAAAACAATCAGATGCCTTTCCTAGTAGATTTCACACAATGCTAACTTGCTAAGAACCCACGTGATTACGAAACAAAGAACCACTCAACCCTCTACTGTCTAAAACTTCCAGCGACTTACTAAACTAAGACCAACAAGATCAAGAGTCGAGACCCATTGAACAACTTTTCCTGGAAACAATGGCCACGGGTACATTTTCCTCTCCAAATCTATTTGCTGCTGAAGCATCTCTATCTAGTATCTCCCAACAACCATCAAACTACCTAACTACGCTAGTATCACAAAAGGCTATCCAAAACACCTTATTCCACAAGTGTGAGAGAACCCTAGAATATCTCATTCAGCTAAAGCTAAACTAGGTTAATGATTTGTTCCAGATGGTCCAGATTGCAAGTTTTTTTTTATCACAGAAACTGACAGTAGCTGTTCCTATACAACATGATGGCAATTTCACAGATATAACAGATAAGATTACTAATAAGATATCCATGACGGAAAAATGCTTAAGTATCTCCCTCTAAGGTTCCAAGCACAAAAGATATCAAAAAAATTGTCTCCAAAAATGAACATAAGATCAAATCAGTTAACAGGAATGTCAATTCAAGCTATGTCTGGTTGAAAGATCCAAGCAAAAGATACATCTCTAATCACAATCTGATGTCTCAGAGACCACATGCCCTGCTGTGTTCTTCAAACTTGACAGTGAAAATGAAAAAGATGTGGCACTAACAAGAGGTCAATCAAAAGATCCATTTTGTTGGATTAATTGCTAACGTTGTCTCTTGTTTCCAGCCTTGGGTTCATTCAAAATAAGAAAGAAGTTAAAACTGTACATTAATATCTGGGAATGGTGTGAGAGGAAACATGAGAATGCAAAGCTCTTCTCTTCCTTCTCCCACCTAAATTTAGATAGCTTAGTCCAATAGCTAACCTGAATTATTGTTGTTTTCTTATATAATATTTATAATTCTGATATAATTGAAGTGACATCAGGAACAATACGGGGATTGACCCAGTTGTTGAGGCTTGAGAAGGATAAGCTTATAAATTAAAATTTGAACTACATGAATGACCTCAGTTGATAAGTATATGTCATCCATTGATGGCTTTGTTATACCACATGAACTTTGCAGCCAAGACTGTCAACAGTCAAGACATCTATGCAAGGCCACTAGACTCCAAACACAAGGGTGCGCACAAGCTTTTCTCCATATTCACCTTTTGCATTTGATTAATCTCACCAGCTCAAACACACAAAAGTAGGAACGGCATCAGACCTCTACTTAAACATTCTAAGGACTAATTTTCTTCCAACAGACTATAGTGAACTTCGGTTTCAAAACATCATTGTGTTCCACATAATACTACTTTCTTCCAGTTCGATGATGAAAAGAAGAAGCAAATTTGACCCCATATAAATAATTATGAAACAATTTTGGAAACTTCAGTCTACTTAGAGAATTCAGAGCATAGAGTATTCCACAAAATAAGATAAATTCAATGAAAGCATCCTTAAAAACAGAACTAAAGGTATAACATTTGATCTCATTTGACCCCCAAATTTCCAATAACGAAGAACAAACCTAAATGTCTCACATTTCTCATATATTCCATTTACAGAACAAAGACAATACCCTAATCTTACACCAGCGGCGGACCATTTCCGTCCAACCTCTAGTAATTGAATAGACACCTGAACCCATAATGTACATTCTGTGGAGCAAGATAAAAAAAACGAACCCTAAAACTCTAAAACAGACAGCTTCCTGTGTATTGTTTTCCGACATAAAGATAAACTAAAGCCGACTTACCTGAAGAAGAAAGATTAGAAACCCCTCCACCTAGGGCTTGGAGCAGGCACAGTCGGCGAGAGAGGGAGCTGAGGAAACCCTAACTGAGTTGGGGACAGCAAGCTATACTGTGACCGAGGCGAGTTCAAGCATCCGAATGGCAGCGGCGAAGGCGGCATAGCCAATTGGAGCTGGGAGGAAGCTGCCGCAGAGGGAGGAGGCTGTGGAGCTTCCGACGGCTGAGGCTCCGGCGGAGTAAGCTGCTGGTTTCTGTTCTGATTCTCATTCTGATTCTGAGTCTGGCTCTGCTCCGGCTGCTGCTGCTGCTGCGGCGGAGGGGTCAGGTTGGTCCAGCGCGGCGAGACGAGCGGCGCCAGCGGCGAAAAGCCGGAGAAATGCTGCTGCTTCTGGTTCATATTCTGACTCGCATCTCCGGCGGAGAGTGAGTTGTGGAGGTATCTCATGTAGGCCGAGACCGGCGACTCCGCCGCGCCGTGGACGGTGGGGAAAGGCGGCAGAGGCGACAGCGGAGCGGTGGACCGGCCGATGACGCTGCCGAAATGCGCGGCGGCGGTCCCCATTGGCGGAATGAGAGAGTTGTTGTTGTTGGTGTTGATATTGTTAGTGGTGTTGGTTGGCTGAACCGAAACGGCGCCGTCGAGCAGAGGCGGCGGGCGGGTGGCGAGTTGGGCCAGCGGCGGAGGGCGGATGCGCTGGAGCCTTGAGCTCTGGGTTTTGGGCGGGTGAATCGGCGGAGGAGTCGCGAACCGGTCGGTGTGAGCTGGCGAACCGGTGAGCTTCTGGACCACGTCCCTGAAGTCATTCTTGTTGATGTTGTAGACCGGAGGCTGGTGCTGATTCGGGGGATGCGAAGCAGAGGATTGGAGCCCTTGAAGCGGTGCGTTTTGAGGATTGGGAAGCGGAACAACAGGGGGCGGGTCGAAGTTGGGTTTTCGGGTCACGGGTTTAGAGATCTTGTGGGAGAGCTTGTTGAGGTGTTTGAGGTACTGATCTCTGGTAGTGCTGCTAGTGTTTTCAGTAGAAGATGAGGAAGTCTTATCCATAATAAATAAATAAAAAAAAGGGAGCAGGAAAACTATGAAACAAGAGAAGAGAGAAAACCCCAGAAGAAAACAGATAGGCTTTTGGGTGATCTGGAAGAAGAAGATCTGAGAGAGATTTTAAGTGAGGGGGTTTTCGGTGGTGGTGGCCTGGGAGGGAGGGGATTATCTTGGGCAGTCGGCGAGTAGGGACAGAGTGAGAGGAGGAGGACTAGTCTTTTTTTGGGGTATATTATATATATGAAATTGAAATAAATGAGGTGGGATTTATTTTGTTTTTGTAGGTTAGAAATGAAAAAAAAGGAAGGAAATTATTAAAGGGCTATGGTTTTGGGACACAAAAGAACGGAGGTGTCTGTGTCTGTGTCTAGGTGGTCTTTTTCTTGGCTTAAAAGAAGATAAGAAGGGGAAGTCGGAAGGGACATGACCCGTAAAACAAGCCACGCATCTCTCCCCTCTCTTACTCTTTCTAATTTTGACCTATCCTCTTCTTCTTCTCCAAATCGACCTTTTGTATTGTGGGTGAAATGTACAAGTTCTCAAGATTATGAAGTTTCTTTTTTCATTAGTGTCTTGACTATTTTCTCATGGAAATGAAGAGAAGATTGGAAAATAATATTTTTGATTTTGGAAGAAAAATGAAAAGTGTTGAATATTCTGAATGGTGGTCGTGATGCAGCTCCTCTGCTCGTCCTTGTGTTACGTATTATGAGTATGTTCATGCATTGAATTGATATGTATTAAGCAGCTGTTAGAAAATTAAAAAACAATAAGAATCAATGTAAAAAGTAATGTGAATTGTAATCATTAATTAATATTCATTGTCCGTAGTATGTTCATATCTGAATCTGTATCCGCTTGAAATTGTCTAATATAACGATGGCGGTTTCTGTTGTTGTGTAACACGTGGACGATCTCGATTGTATGTTCGTCCGCCTATTCTTGTGCGTTCATTGTCCTTGTTTATTAAGCGTGTATTAATTGTCCTTTCAAACCCATTCGTCTACTCCGCGTGTGCTAACTGTCTGTTATGTGCAGTTAATTGTCTTTACCTGCTGGTTCGCCTATTTTGCGTGTGTTAATTGTCATTCATAGATATTGTGGCTTCAGTCATTGACGTTGTATTGCATTGTGAATGTTAGGAGCTCTAAATTTTAGGTTTAGTGTTCATTTAGGATCATTTACTTCAACTGCCATCTTCTCTAAGCTCCTTATAATGATGTTGGTGGAGTAGTATTAGGGCTTGAGAGGTTCGAAGTGGCTGCTACACGTCATGAACCCCTTAGTTAGGGTTTTCACCTTCAATTGTGACATGTTATATGATAACGGAAGGAGCAAAGTGTCAGTCCATTCGTAAAAGCTTCGTTATAAGTATTTGGTTCGTTATAAGTATTTGTGGAAGTATTTAGTTTTAGCGTACCACAATTGTGTCTTCGACGTCCAGAGCCAAATAGAGTTTATTACTTACGAATGTGAGATGTTTTTGTTGACGTAGAGAGCGTCTATGTTTCATCCAGAAAAGAAAATGTGTCAATCCATTAAACAAAAAGTTTCTAATTTGAAGTGCCAAGTAACTATAGTGGTTTGACACTTTAAAACTCGACGAGAACTACTCAAAACTGAGATTTAATTATCAGTTCTCCTGTAGAATCACCCTAGAGAGAGGTGAAGTACAAACACTACAACCTTCACTCTAACTATCTATCTTCAGAGATACCTACAGTAATTGTATATTTAGCAACACATTAGAGCATACGACCAGGGGAACTATGATATTAATATACAACCATCTTGAAAATCTTTTACATTACCTGTAGAACTCATGTAAGCCCCTATCTATATTTTTTTTTAGGGGAATGAATAACTGCATTGGCATAAGCTATACGACCAAATTGTGTCTGGTCAAGCAGGAGTCGAAACTCCACTACAAACTAAAAAGTTCTAAAGAAAAAAACAAACGAAATAACCGAAACGAAAGTTTGAATGAAGCAAAAAAACGTCCAAAACAAGCGGACAAAAAACTAAGAAAACAAGTAACCATCGTGATAGAAGAGAGGACTTCACCAAAACCATCAGGCCTAAGATCACAAGGCGTACATTTCAGGAAGAGCTAGAACTGTCATCCCTCCGCTCATGATGGGTCCTGGTGCAAGGCTGCATCACCTCATGCCGCATCTATCCCTTTGCCAACCTCCGAGACCGAGCCCGAGTCCATCAGACCCCCACCTGCAAAATCATATTCAGGACTATCCGACATCCCTGCAGTCTCGGATGGATACGCCATCGAGTCGAAGTTGATATGTGTTAGCCTCTTATTGTTCTTGCTCCCCCTAGGACGTCCCCGTTTCTTTGAGGATTTGCAGGCAAGGTCAATAACCACATCATTCCCCCATCATGAAGCCTAGATCACTCGGTCCCAATTTCGAATGTATGATTTCCAAGCAGTGTTTGGTGTGCTTGTCCTGAACTGAATCATCATCGTCCCGAACCCGACGAACTTCGGCTACCTTTGAGGGAGAGAAGAATTTTGGTACTGCACGGATCTGTACCTGGCGTTTCTCCTTCGGAAATAACCCTGAAAGGGATGAAAATGGAGGAGAGAAGGAGATAGTCAAACCTAGGGCTGAGTTAGCCCTAAAAATCATCCCCGGTTGCACAACCCTTTGAATAGGCGGCGCTGCTTCCTCCTGCGTGCCCTCGCTAGGGCAAGCCTGCCCTCCATTGTCAATTCGGCATCAGGTGCGGCAACGGTCTAGAAGCCTCTCATACTTGAACTCCACTGTGATAAAGTTGGAGGGAGAAACCCTAAGCCGACGTTCAAGCTTCACCGGGGCATTGATCGAGAGGACTAGGTGAATCCTAGCAGTACCGCGACCCAGAGCTGCATGGTCGATCTAGAGAACCGAGCCAATCGTCTCCCCAACAAGACGAACGGTGGCCACAGAAAGGAGCGCCGGCGGAAACCCTGAAATGACTACCCAAATCCAGATGAAATCGAACAGAACTTTCACGATATCAGAAAAGTCATCATAATCATTGAGAATCACTATCCCCCTCTAGAGGCACCACGGACCACCCTTCTTGATCCTCGACATATCACGTTCGTTATTGAACGTAAAAAAATACATGTCTCTCCGTGCCGTGACTTCTACCGGAGCCGAAGTCTTCCACATAGACCGCGCAGCGCCGCGGAAAGAGTCAAAAGCCATAGCTTTGTTGGTGTTGAGACGACCAACAAGAAAAAAACGGGAAACAACGTACCCGTTTTCCGGGCTCCGAATATCCCCCAGGTCCACCGGCTCCTCTTCGGTACCAAGAGAGAGCTTGGACGCCAGACGTGTAGTCATGGAGGCTAACGACGCCGTCACTGCCGCCATATGAGTTGCACCAAACAGCTATTTTCAAAACCCTAACCCTAACATCTATTTTCAAAACCAATCACAATATGTCAACATTTCTCTTTCAAAATTAACATCAATCACTTGTTAATTCTAGTTAAGTATTCAGATAAAACAGTCAAACTCAAAATTATATAAAGAAAAGATTTAGATTTCATATCATCTGCGTCTTAATTCCTTGTAGAACATTTTCGTCTATAATAAAATTTCATCATCACAATTCGCATATTTCATAGAAGGTAGTTGATTAATATTCAGGTTAGGGGATCGTTACCCTCACACTTGCTAAATTTTGTGTTCTTGCAATCAGAGTTTTTTAGTGTGGTCAACAATATCCGTTACAATCGTAATATTTTTAGTATTAATGAAGGTCTTTTCAAATAAAAAATAAGAAAAAATGTGTTCAACAATAACTGTTACACTGTTACGATTGTCACAAAAAAACAACACCAATATGATTGTAACCGTAATATAAAGCATCACCCCCACAAGAAATAATGCCCGTTACAATTACCTCATGTCGATCTCCCTCAGTTGTATCTCAATTCAAATAAGATAGGTCTCATTATCCCCATCATTCATCATCACCCAAGGCTGTAAACGGTCGTCTCTGCCATTCCAAATTTCCAATGGAGGCCTCCTATTCTTGGGTATCAGTAAGCACACACACTCGGAAATCGGCCCTACGAATCAAATCTAGTAGACATTGTTTCCTATATGTGTGACATGTTTTGTTTTGTTCCAATGATATATGAGATTGTAGAACTAGTATATGCAACTATTATGGTCAAAGAATCTAAAGCTTTTTACTTGCCCCCTTTATTTCATCCCGTAATTTGTACGGGAAAGAGAAAAGATCATAGATTCAATAATGAAGTAGGGATGGTTATAAGAATCTAATTTTACCTTAACTCCATAACTTTGTTACACAAGTCACTATTGATATCGGTGTTCATCTAAATTTAGAAAAAAAATTGAGAAATGATTTAGAACACCGATGTAAACTTACACGAAAACGAACTACCAAATATTATTAAGTGTAGTTTTTCGTTATTTTTTCAAAAATGACCACTATTATTAGAATCTTAGATATAGGTACCAATTTAATTGCACTGTCTATTCATATATAGAAGAATTTTGATAAAAGTCTTCTTTGAGTTTGAAGATTTCAAGATCGATCTACATTTGTATTTGCCATGGTGCTCATAAGTATTATTCTTAAGAGAACATGAAGTCAATCACGCATCAACTATTGACAATCGTCGAGCATTAGCAATAGTGTTTTTTTGTGGCTTCACAATTTATGGTTTTGCTCTCCAAGAGCTCGAATGATAGAGAGACATGAAAATAAGATGACAAATCATATAGTTAGTTTATTCAAATGGACTTCTATGAAGGATGTGTACATTTCAATTCTTGAAATCAAAGTCCTCTAAATCGGTAACAATGTCTGTAGTCCTCCAATTTCTGATTTCTTAAAGGAATCATTTTTTGCAAAATTACGATTACTAGTCTCAAGTTTGGATTACTAATTGGATTAGTAACTCATCTTTTAGTAATCATAAGATGTCGAAAGCCCATATATGTTTTGGGCCAACCTGACAAGGTCCAAGAAGAATAAGGGTAGAGGAATTGGACTATAGGCCCAGCTACCTAGCAATGTGGCTGCAGGAACCTCATCTACCCGGCAACCATCAGCAGCCAAGTGTGACCATGAGAATCTGATTCTAGAACATCGGAGAAGAAGCATGTTCCCCGTGCACCTAAACCTTGTTTTAACTTTTGGCAGCAGATATATGTATTTTGGAATACAGTCGCCCTCCCATGAGTTAAAACTCATTCTCGTTCACTGCCTTCTCATTTTAGTGTCCTTAGCATTTTCAAATTTTTTTTTATTCTCTTACTATTTGATTTCACTGCGCTTTTTGGTGTCCTCAACAAATAGATCAGGTAGGAAAGAAAGTAGATTGAGATTTTTGTGTTTTAGTGTTGGTTTGTTGTATAGTTTTATATAATAAAAAAAAAATTAGTATTTAGTTAAGCTGACAAATTTTTTTTTGTGTTTTACTCACTACAGATGCACGAACGCGGAATTATTTTGAAGATATTGGCAAAAAAGAATATGAGAGTTCTGAATCAAACACTATACGTTGCTCGATTGCTCAACCCGTCTAACCGGCTACTCATAATTAAATTATAGTAAAAAAAAACCTATTACCATAACTACTTTTTAATTTTTTAGTTTTACAGTTAAATTTCGATAAATTAATAACTTCGGAACCGACAAAATTTATTAATTTAGCGAATTATTAATTAATCGAATAACATTAAATGAATAAAAACTTTTAATTAGTTATATAACACATCATACACTTAACAATACATTCTCATATCAAAATACGTAAAAATATCGATAATGACATATAAAATATATAAAGCATTATATATTTGCACACAAAAAATTCGTTACAAATGAGTAAATAGTTACAAGTAGTAGGTCATTAAGTTATCATAAATGTAAAAATAATTACATATATTTAAAATTATTAATTTATATATTTAATAGGGTCTATGTGAATTCTCGAATTTATATTATTTTATATATTTAATAAAATATTAATTTAACACGTTGTCTCCGAGTCAGAACCGGTAAAACATATTAATTTAACGTTATTAATCTATCGACTATTAATTTAACGAAGTTCTACCGTATTTTTATCACTAAAATTTATCGACCGTTAAAATATAAAATGACTGCACGCATTCCGCGACGCCGTTCCCCGCAGCAATTTGTCACTATTCATTACCAAGAATTTCAACCTCTGACTAGTTACCACGGCAGTAAACGCAGTAAAAACACTCCCACCTTACACTGTAAAGACCTAGAGTCGCCCACAGGCTCTCTCTCTCTCTCCTTCTCTATCGCTCTGGTTCAGCTTTGGCTACCCAATTAGATAAAACGCTACAGCAGCTGAGGTAGATCGCTTCCTCCTCCTCCTCCTCCTCTTCCACTAATGGCGGAGCCGCAAGCCGACAAGCCCCCAACCCTAGCTGAGGTATCATTCTCCTCTGTCCTTCAATTTTATATTCCCTTCATTCCATTACTGACTGTTTTCTTTCGATCTACTAATACCTAAACTCAAATTGAAAATCGCGTCTTATTTCTAGATCTAGTAAGCTCCGATTTCAACGATTCTATGCCGATGACTTACGAGGGATTGATTTTTAGTAGAAATTAAGAGCTTTATTTTCTTGTTGATCAGATTAAGTATGCAAATTTTACTCAAGTGATTAGGTCTCTTCTGTTTAGGATTGAGTTGTAGGGATAGGGATTCGGTGTGTAAAATGCAATTAGGTGTTTGATGATGACTGAATCGGTTTGTTATACCTTTCGGCTTAGTTTGAATAGGTTCTACAATTTGATTCTTGGATTATAGACAAGCATTTCAGGCTAGTGTATGTATCATTTAGGCTGTGAAAGAATCAAAGGATACAATGATACATGTGGTTGTTTTGGATGGAATGGTTTCTCCTTAAAAGATACCTGCTTGTGGAAGATGAGATTGAAACTCAACATAGTGTTACGAAAGCATCGATCTAGTTTAGAATATGCTTTGTGGGACTTATGACACAATCTTAGTGCCGGATTTTGATGAGTGATGGTTCCATAATTTGTAAAATGTCTAGCTTGTTATGCAAGTTTTGACCAAGCTCGAGCTTGGGAAAACATATAGTAGGAAAATATTTCTGGCACTATAGGGTAGTACTGAGTAAACTTGGTACACATACTCTATGATTATACAATTGTGTGAGGGCTAATCTGGTACCCACATGATCACCATACATGGTAATGCCGATCACCTGTGCAATGCAATGTTTTCCCTCTTAATAGGTAGGAACTTTTGTGATGCAGTTGGAAAATGTATGCTCTTGATAGTTTTCTTCCTTGTTGATGTACGCCTTGTTGTATCCTGGAATAGAATAATTTGCTTCCTCTCTCCACCATTTACCTTTAATATGATCTTCTTCTGGATTCCAATTTAATGATATTAAACAATGTGGTTGAAATAATTTTTTACTACACTTTGACTTGTAGCAATATTCATTGGAGAAACCAGATGTGGTAACCAAGCCCCCAGACAATGTACCTTCCAAAGAGGTTGTCTCTGAGAAAGCTGAGGAAGCACCTGCTGCTCCAGAAGAAAGTTCAGTAGTTACACCAGCTAGTGAAGAAACCAGTGAAGTCACTCCTACTGTTGCTGAAACTGAAACAGCACCTGCCTCTGAAAACAGCAGTGAAGCAGCTCCTGAAGAAAGCAGTGATAGTACTGAAACCTCAGTTGAGCAAGAAGCAGTTGAAGAGACACCTGAAATTAAGGTTAATCTGCACCTACAATTATCATAGATTATTTTGTTTTGTCGGCTACCTAAGTGTATTTAACTTTTCTTATATATCTTTGATCGGTTCACTGACATTCTAGTATTGTGTCCAGATTGAGACAGCACCAGCAGATTTCCGTTTTCCAACTACAAATCAGACAAGGCATTGTTTTACCCGATATGTAGAATACCATCGGTAAGTGTAAATTAAAGTCCTCGTCCTCTCTACTTATAGCCTAGCATGCTCTTGAGGTGTTTTGACCATAATTTTCTTGAATATTTCCATGATCTTCAGGTGCATAGCTGCAAAGGGGGAAGAAGCACCGGAGTGTGATAAATTTAAGAAGTACTATCGTTCTCTTTGCCCTGGTGAATGGGTATGTGACTTCTATTTGAAACTTCTCATTCATCCACTGTGTCGGATGAAATTCTTCGGATTCTGTTTTACTCATATAAATCCATATTAGAAGTATGGCCTTTGCATCCTTTATATGTCATGTACTCGTGTATGATGTTCATAGTTTATTGTAGTTGAGATGCACAACAAAACCATTGGTTGCTTAATATATCCATTTAATGTTTGACCCAATCATGCTAGTTTGTAGCCCCTATGTGGTGCAGGGCTTCTGGCAAGTTGTGTTGCATTTAGCGTCAGGATTCTAAAAATTTCCTTTTTGCCATTAGTACTGTTGGGAATAGTTTTTGACGTTGTCATTCAGTTCAATATTTTTTAAACTTCTATTTAGAATTAGTATTTTTCCTAATACAATTTACACTATGAATTGAACTTATATGATAAATAGTTTTCTGAACTAGGTCACCTTGAATAGTAAGTCGTATATAATGTGAGTCATACATAAATTATAATGTTATTTCAATTGATTCTGCCCTGGTGTACACAAGGCAGTTAAGAAAAAAAAAACCGGTGTACATAATCGTCATCTTGTCTCTTATTATAATTTTAAGTTTTGTTGCTGGGTCTGAATGTGGTGAAGACAATGTGTGGGCGGAGTGGAGTTAATTATGTATTTGTTAACTTCTGTTAGGTGACTGTAAAAGGTGCAAAATGGATAAGGGTTCTGCATACAGGAACTAGCTAATCTTTATTAATACAACTAATGCACATTCCACTTACAACTCAAGCATTTACCACTGGGCTTGTTCTTATACTTCTCTGCTATAACGTAATGTTTTTGTGTTTCTTATGATGATACTGGTCAGCACACGCATGTACTTGTTTTGCTATTGAGCGTGATCTTTTCAATATCTGCCTACTTGCAAAAATAAAACTCATGCCCTATCAATAGTTAGCTGCGTAGCTACTTTCAGTCTGTGATCTTTAGCGGTTATCCTGTCTCTAGGGTTGACACTTATACTATTTTTGTGTCAGGTTGAGAGATGGAATGAGCAAAGGGAGAATGGAACCTTCCCAGGTCCTCTGTAGATGGTGGCAGCTTAATAACAAAGCTATGGTTTGCAGTCTGCTGTTATATCAAAGTTTTTCCTTCAATAGATGAGTTTCTACAATGAGAGTGCAGCTCTCGGGGAATATCCTATTTGAAACAATGAAATTAATAAGAAATTTTGGCTTGTCTCAGAACACAGAGAATTTGTAGCTCATGAAATCATTTTATTGCGTTCATCATCAAGATGCTTTCTTAGTCATAGTAATTTTCTACATTAGCTGTTGTAATGATAGTCTTGATTGAACCTCGCAAGGGAAACACAACATTTCTTGTCAAGGTCTGACACACCTTCCTCAAATAAAGATTGGATCATTTTGACAATTATCGTGCTCATTTTAATTGACAATTATCATTGGCATGTGATATTTACCCGATCACAAAAAATTGTATTCTTTTTGGTTTTATTTTACGGACCGTTAAAAGGTGAAAATATAAAACTCATGAGGTCCAGTTCAGTTGGTAAGCAAACTGAGTTACTTAAAGAAGGTCGAAAGTTCGATTCTTGTGTATGTAAAAAGCATTATGGGGAGCTCCAACCCTCTTATGAGTGCTCAAACGGACAAAAGGGGAGCCTCGCTGCGTGTTTGGCGCGGCACTGCTGAGATTTCGGAAAACATGACGGGTTAAACACCTGGTGTCTCCTGTGGTCAGTAATTTTTTTTTTTTTTTTTTAAAGGTGAAAATATAAATGCACGCGTCCGGTGACGGTGACCTCTCACCAGTTACCACCTCAGTAAAAACACTCCGACCGTAAAACAGTAAAGACCCTAGCTAGAGTCGCCCACACACTCCTTGTTCATCTCTATCGCTCTCTTTTCTGCAATCAGAGTCGTCGCATCGCTTCCTCCGCCTCATCCTCTTCCACTGATGGCGGAGCCGCAAACCGACAATCCCCCAACCCTAATTGAGGTACTCCCCTCTCTATCCTTGCCTTAATTTTACATTTTCTGTTCGATCTAGTTATACCTATATTCAAACTCAAGATCGCCTCTTATTTCTGGATCTATGAAGCTCCGATTTCAGCGATTCTATGTTGATGAATTCATAATTCGATTTTTATTCTTTTTGTTCTATGAGGGATTGATTTATAGTAGAAATTTCAGAGCTTGATTTTCTTGTTTATCTGATTAAGTTTTACGTCAAGTTTTGATTAGGGATTTGGTATGTAAAATGCAATTAGGGACTGTATTGACAGGTGTTTGGTGTTGACCGAATCGATGTGATATGCCTTTCGGCTTAGTTTGAATAGGTTCACTTAAATGTCTAGCAGCAATTTGATTCTTGGATTATACAAGCATTTCAGGCTAGTATATCTATTAGGCTGTGAAAGAATTTAAGGATACAATTAGGGCATAGATTATTTTCTTTTGATGGCTACCTAAGTGTACAGTGCTTCTTATTACCTTTTCATATATATGTTTGATCCAATCTAGCTTTATGTCCAGATTGAGACAGCACCAGCAGATTTCCGTTTCCCAACTACAAATCAGACAAGGCATTGCTTTACCCGATATGTAGAATTCCATCGGTAAGTATGAAGTAAAATCCTCCTCTTCCTCTCAGCTTACAGCCCTCTTGTGGTGTTTGACCATAATTGTCTTGAATATTTCCATGATCTTCAGGTGTGTAGCTGCAAAGGGAGAAGAAGAACCAGGGTGTGATAAATTTAAGAAGTACTATCGTTCACTTTGCCCTGGTGAATGGGTATGTAACTTCTATTTGAGGCTTTTCATTCATCCACTGCGTCAGATGAACTTCTTTGGATTTTGTTTCACTAATATAAATCTGTATTGTATGGCTTTTGCATCCTTTATATGTCATGTCTCATGTGTATGATGTTCATAGTGTATTGTACTTAGAGTTGTTTTTACCATAGGACCATTATTTTCTTAAAATATTCATTTCAATTTTTTGACCCGTTAAGGCAGAAATCATGCTTAGTTTGTAGCCCCTATATGGTGCAGGGCTTTTTGCTAGTTGTGTTGCATTTAGGGTCAGGATTCTAAAAATTTCCTTTTTGCCATTAGTGCAGTTGGGAATAGTTTTTGACCTTGTCATTCAGTTCAATATTTTGAAGCTTTCTATTGAGAATTTGTATTTTTCCTAATACAATTCATACTATAAATTAAACTTAGATGATAAATAGTTTTCTGAACTTGTCACCTTGAAATGTGAGTTGTATATAATGTGAGTTATACATAAATTATAATGTTATATCAATTGGTTCTGCCCTGGTGTACACCAGGCAGTTAAGAAAAAAACCAGTGTACATAATTGTCATCTTGTCTATTATTATACTTTTCAAGTTTTGTTGCTGGGTCTGAATGTGGTGAAGAAAATGTGTGGGTGGAGTGGAGTAGGTTGTATTAAAATACTAATGTCAGGTGACTCTTTAAAAGGTGCAATCTGGATAAGAGTTCTGTATACAGAAACTAGCTAATCTTTATTAATTAAACTAACAAATATCGGCCTACTAACAAATATAAAACTCGTCTTATCAATATTTAGCTGCTTAGCTGCTTAGCTGCTTTCAGTCTGTGGTCTTTAGTGGTTATCCTGTGCTCTAGGGTTCACTTTGACTATATGTGTGCCAGGTTGAGAGATGGAATGAGCAAAGGGAGAATGGAACCTTCGCTGGTCCTCTGTAGATGGTGCCTGCTTAATAACAAAGATATGGTTTTGCATTCTGCTGTTATATCAAAGTTTTTCATCCAATTTCTACAATGAGAGTGCAACTCTCGGGGAATATCCTATTTGAAACGATGAAATTAATAAGAATTTCGTCTTGTCTCAGAACACAGATAATTTGTTGCTTATGAAATCATGTTATTGCTGTTCATCATCAATATGCTATCTTAGTCATAGTAATTTTCTAAATAAAGATTGGATCATTAGCTGTTGTCATGATAGTCGATTGAACCTCGCAAGGGAAGCACAGCATTTCTTGTCAAGGTGTCACACACCTTCCCCAAATAAAGATTGGATCATTTTGACAACTTAAGTCTGTGTTTTTGATTGATGGCAGAGCTGTAAGACGATTTATGCTTTAATGTTATAGATAGACTAGGGTAATCTGATTCTATCCAATTTGATAAAATCCACCTGATTGCTGATGTATGGTGACACTGTTGCTGTTACATAACCATATGATAGGTTTTAAAGATGCTGAGATTCCTGAAAAAAGACGAGCTGGTTTAGAACTAGGATAACCATATATAGTTATCTGTTGGGGCCGGCATAGAAGTCGACGTAAATGAAAATGGGATTAAGCAGGGGTTTATGCGTAGCAACCAGACAGCTAACAGCTAATAAGGATAACATGTGATATACCCGATCAAATAGTGTCTTACGATACAACAAAGAAAACTGCAGCAACAAACTCAAAACTTAATCCACAACGGATGCTCGTATAAATAAGGCCGTAAGGGTCTCTCATTCAGACATTCAACAAGTAACAAGTAATCAACATTGCAGCCTAAGAACATGGGATCATCAAACATCAAGTCATTGATCTTCTGTATACTCCTCCTTAGCATGGTGGCGCTGAACAATGGGTTTGTAGCTATTAGGCCCCGAGTCCGTGACCCTTGTACTTTGCCTCTTGGACGACGCCTGCCGGGGTGCCGACTTAAAGTATATGGTCAGCCGAAACGTAGCCATTACAAACGTGGTTGCTCCATAATTCATCGCTGCACTGGTCTATAGGGTCTCTTGAGGCAGAACTGTGCACAAATGAAGATAAATGAATAGACGTATAGCTTGCTGCAGCATTGTATATGTTTTAAAACCATCAGCTAACTTGATAGACGTATAGCTTGTTGCAGCATTGTTTAAGTTCTAGTCTGATTATGAGTAAATGCGGGAATTTATATTTCTATAGTAGTGATAATTGTTCTTTGTGAATTCAAAAAATACCTTCCTTCTCCTCCCTGTAACATAACAGAACCAAAAGGAAGAAAACTACAGCTTAGCTGCTACAATTTCTGGAAAATCCAATGAAGCCAGGCGATGATATCGGGTTAAATTTAACGCAAAAAACCCCTAGATTATAAATGCACTAGGCTGCTAACAGTCTTAATGCAACCATGGATTGGATGTCATGGCAATTTACATGAACTCACAAATTCAACCAAAGTAAATTCAACAAAGAAGGTTACAAAAACAACAACAATGAAGTAACTAAATGAAATGCACTGATAAAAGTTAATAAAGGTTCAACATAGTCAACAATTGCAACCACAGCAACCAAGTCTTCAAAGTCAAAGATTACATACTAAACGAACCAAAATAAAACCCTAAAAACAACAACATTCCCCTAATCATGAATTCATGATTTTGATAAAAATCAATGAAATCCCACCGAGCCCCCCTTTACACAGAGCAACTTCTATTCGTTCACTTAAGCCCTCTCGCCCCTGATTCGCCTGGCGAGCTGGATATCCTTGGGCATAATAGTGACTCGCTTGGCATGAATGGCACAAAGATTGGTGTCCTCAAACAACCCAACAAGGTAGGCCTCAGCTGCCTCCTGCAGGGCCAAAACAGCATGGCTCTGGAAACGCAGGTCGGTCTTGAAGTCCTGCGCAATCTCACGAACCAGCCTCTGGAATGGGAGCTTCCTGATCAGCAGCTCTGTGCTCTTCTGGTACTTGCGGATTTCACTGCAAAATTAAACACATAATGAGCACAATATCCCACAACATAGCCATAATATACAAGATAACCACAAGCAGAATTAGAATAAAAAAAAAAATTCAATTTCGATACAATTATAATCGAAATGCAACAAGATGGATTCGATTACGTACCGAAGGGCAACAGTTCCGGGGCGGTATCTGTGGGGCTTCTTCACACCTCCGGTGGTCGGAGCTGACTTACGAGCAGCCTGAATTATTCACAATGTTATTTTCCATAATCAAAATTCCAAAAAACTTCAAGAACAAAATTAGGGTTAGGGTTTAAAGGGTTGAATTACGAACCTTGGTAGCCAATTGCTTCCTTGGAGCCTTGCCTCCGGTGGACTTACGAGCAGTCTGCTTGGTACGGGCCATCTGTAAACCACAATTAAACCCTAAAAATTAAAACCCTAATTCCAATCCCAAAAAACCCCCAATTTCAATCACAATCTAATAACCCTAGCTTCAGAATTGCAGAAGCAAACTCAGAAATCAATCACAGCCCAATTGAATTGAAGATGAACAACGACGAATTCGAAAAGAAAGATTACCTTTTTTCTTGTTTCTTGGACACTTGAGATTTGGGAGAGAGAGGAAATCGGAAATCTCAGAAACTTGAAATTGGACCGTTTTGGGTGAGAATTGAAAGGTCGTGGGTCTTTATATTGACGGAGAGACTTAACGTGGCGGCCCGATGAGGAGAATTTACTTTTACCGTTTTGCCCCTAATCGGTGATCGGACGGCGATGAGGGCCGGTAGTTGTGTTTTTTTATGAGTGTAATCGACGGTGAGAGTGTAAAGGTGTCAAATCTGGCACGGATTGTGAAACCATGATACTCGTTCCCTATTGGCCCAGAATGCTGTAACACTTTTTCTACGGAGATTATTAAGTAATTATGGTAAATTACGTTGTTGTTACCTGAAATTCTTTTGTATAGCGAGTTATAGCAAAGTTGATTTTGCGTTGTTGTCTTGGTTACATTTTCTGCGGCCATTTTGCTGTTGGTATCACACTGCGAGGATGGTTGTTGATTTCTTCCAAACATCAACGACAGACGAAGCACATCAACATTTACCGACATTTACTATGCATTTTTATAGTAAAGTTTGTCAATTACATGTGTTTATATTATTATACTTAATTACTAATAACTACATTTTGTAGTGATATTTACCAACAGTAAGATCTATTTTTTTATACTATCAACATGGAATTAACAGGAAATTAACACTCATGTCATCCATATAAATTTATATCACATATTTCTCTCTCTCTCTCTCTCTCACACATACCAACACCATCGGACTCCGAAGACGACGTCGTTGACGTCGTTCTCCCCGAGCCCAACTCCGACTCTGAGCCAGACTCCGACTTTGTTCTCCTGGCTCGAGATCGTCGACTGCACCCTAGGAAGGTGAGATAGGCGACGCCGAAGATGGAGAAGAGCGACAAAAGGTGAGTGAGGACGGCAGAGAGGTAGTCACGTGCGTCGTCGGGGTCGAGGTTGTAGACCTCTATTTGCACACCACATTCTCAAACCCGATCCGGACGGCGAAGCCTGGCGGAGACAAGCCTTCATGGTGGAGATCTGCTCATATATGAATTTTATGAGAGTAGATTTACGGTAGAGGTAAATGTTCTGAGGGTCAGTAACATTGGAATCACGGCGGAGAACGACGGAGGTAAAATATCTTAGGGTCAATAGCATTAGAATCGTGGCGGAGGTAAGTTTTCTGAGAGTCAGTAACATTGCAATCGCGGCAGAGGATGACAGAGGTAAATTTTATGAGGATCAGTAGCATTAAAGGTACATATTTCTGAATGAAGTATTGTTGAGGGTAATTTTATAATTTATGAGTTAATGAATTTTGTTAATTTTGGATGGAAACCTGTGGTGGTAATTTTAAAAAACAATATTGCTATTGGTAAATATTAACACACAATTGTAGTTATTGGTAAAAAAAAATCCATATTGTTATTATTTCGACATAATATATATTTAATTTATGTATTGGCCCCCCCTAAGCGTGAAATCCTAGCTCCGCCACTGCGTCTAAATTGGTTAAAGAATTTTCAATCATTACGTCTCTACAACCCTCTTAATGTTTAGTGAAGATTAGTCTAGTGTAAGTTTTTCAAGACATGTTAGAGTGAAAACTGTGAAGTTTGACCTTATTTTTATCTTAATGTCAATTTTTGAAGTTAATTTCACTATCAATATCATTCTTGAGTATGATCGAAGAGCGTGTCATTGCGGCTCTCTCAGTGTTTAAAGCAAATGCACCCATGAATCAAAACCATGGGTTGTACTGAAGAGAGGACCAATATCAGCTTCCACCGTTGCAAAATTGAAATGGGATCCTCTCTTTATCTCTCTCTCCTCATATCTCCTCATAAAGCAATCTGAGCCGTCCAATTTTAATCTGACGGCTCACAATCCTCTATTACTATTCACACAACTCCCCTCTACAAAGCAATCTGAATCGTCGAATTAAAATTGAACGGCTCAGATCTCATGAGGAGATATGAGGAGTGGATCCATGAGGAGAGAATCCGGATCCTACAAAATTAGCCTGGATTAAGGGTAGGTCCCATCTGGATTCCACCTAACCCGACTAATATGTGAATCAATTCTCAACCCACGTATTAGTCTGAACTAATTCCGACACGGGCCGCGCATATGTCTGCCAACCATATGCACTCATTTAGTCAAAGTCAATGGGCTTACAATTTAAGCCGTGTGATTAATTTGGATGGACCAGATTTAATGGCAACAATCAGTTTGATAAGAATTTTTTTTTTAAATAAAAATAGTAATTGGTTTTCGAATTGATCTCGTTGGTGCATTATCGAATTGAAGATCATGGATTGATTTTAATGAATAGTATATAAATCCGGACTAAGAATCAATTCAACCCATCTAAAATGGGTGCATTTACTCTTAGTGAAGATCAGTCTGGTGAAGGTTGCACAAACGTTTTCACTGTAATAAGTTGAAAAAAAAAACACACAAAAAAAAGAAAAAAAAAAGACAACTATATCGCTAACAAGGTATACTAGTGCATTGGCCACGCGTTGCGACGGCTTTTATCAGTGTTACTATGTGATGTTAGCCATGATGCAATATAATGTAGCGTTGTCATTGATAAATTTTGTTAGTACTAGTACTGCTATTTGAGGAGCAGATCATTGAAATCAAAATGTAAATAATATGAAATGTAAAGATATCGATCCATTTTATAACTAATCGTCAACTTATGTCTCTTCTTTGTTTTGTTGATGACATAATTGATAGGTTATAGGCAGCAGTTCAGAGCATCCTTGAGTAAACCGAAGAGGTCTTCTTGAAAAAAACTATATATTTACTGAAGCAGTCATCTGATATTTGTTCTGATAGGATAAAGGAACTGAAAACCAATATATTGTATTTTACTAAGCATTGATGTTTACTCATAACATTAAACACATGAATCATCTGTATTTAAGAGTTACAAATAACAATTCAAAATACGAATAGGTAGACATGGAAAAGAAGACAAATGATATACTTGGTTCTTGAAAAAAGTAAGAACAGAAATACCTGAAAATTTATGAATTAAGCTTCCGCTTTTCCACTGATGAGATTGACCCAGGAAATGGTAATAAGCAACAAATAATAACATATAAGTTATTATTTACATTAAACTACTATGTTCAATTGGAACTGAGCTTCCGCTTTTCCACTCTTGCTTCAATGTGTTAACTTCTTGTTGATACCCGAAAAATCGCGCATTCTATTTTACGTGTTCACACACAAACTCTACGATTATTCCAAATACTCAATTTAACTCACCAAGCAATATACACCATTTATGCGGGTCCAAGCCGCATGCGTTTTGGGGCTTGCATAGTGGGTATGGTTTGGAAGGTTACGGAAAAACGCACAACACTCGTCGTCAATTTAGTGTTATTGATGATTTTGGTCTTGGGCCCGAAATTCATGCTCAATGACATAAATTAATGATGAAAATAGTGAAGGTAAAGAGTTTGGGTTGTTTCATTCTAAACCCAAACAAAAGCCCAAATGCCACATTTTTAGAGGAAACCCAACTTTTTCCTCTGCCTCCTCTTTTCTACATCTCCCTCCTCTTCGGTGAAATCACCTGAATGTCCACTTCTTTACCCAGCAGCAACTCAAGAACCGCAGCTCTCTCTTTTCACCACCACATCTCCACTAAGACCATACCTAATACCAGTTAAACACCCTTTTCACCTTAGAAATCATGAATCCGCCGTCCCAAATCTCCCATAAGCTCCTCCTCCCGAATCTCATGACATTGGACAGTCCGCCATGGAAATCAGCAGAGAACCCTGCAGCTCCCCCTGTAGCAGCCTTCGTCTGTCTAGGGAATCCACTTCAAGCAAATCATCTTTTCCCCATTCTCCTGCAGAAATCAAGGGTGAGATTGAAGGGGAAATAGTTTATCCAATAGCTTAGAGGTATTGGAGTTCCCCTAAACCTCAACCCTGCGTCTATAAAAGGGGGCAATCCAGCATCAGCCAGAGGGGACCCGGCAGCACACCAAAAGCCTTCAAGCACTCAAGTCTTTTCATACAATTCGAGCAAAACCCCCAATTTCCCCTTTCTCAAACCATAGAAACCCAATCTATCATCCTTAAAACCAGCCATCAAGCCTCAAGCATTCAAGCACCAACCAAGCTCACAACTTTCTTTTCCCACAAACATACAATCTGTTCCAGAAAATACAGAAACCCAGAAAACCCTGTAATTCTCCTTCACTGCGGTGTTTTTCCAGCTCCCACGCCAGACTCACTATGCACTGCTTCATCTTTATCTGAATCACACACGAATTTCTCCCATTTTTGGGTGGAATTCGGCCTTGTCATGCTTAATCGAAAAGACCCCGCAACACTTCTTTACATTAAACTCTCGTATCACAAAAGCCAATTATGGTTGGTTTGGTCAGCTAACTTGGACAAAAGTTTTATGTACAAAAACATGTTTTATTTTTATTTTTATTTTTTTAATTTTTTTTATGAAAGCTTTTCTAGTTTGTTGCATATGATTTCTATAGTAATCGCATGTCACGATAGCCAATTGAATCTTGTAAATCATATTACATAATTTTGATAAATCTTGTATGGTTTCATTGTTAAAAAAAAGAAAAGAAAAAGGAGGCAATCCTGGTTCAGACCAAGTTGTTTTTATATAGGATACAAAAGGTGTTTGCAAACTCCACATTGGAGCTGGCAAAAGAGTTGGCTATTCTATTTCCTTTTGTACAAAAGATGTTAGGTTGTCACATATTGGAGTCTGCCCATAAAGCTGCTTGCTCCTCTTTCTTCTGCAGAAAGTTGCTTGGTCCACTTGTTTCAAACAATTTCAGATATTGGTTGTTTTCTATTGTTGACAGCTGAGATGCTGCAGAGAAGATTAAAAGCATATCAATTATCTCAGTAAATGTTATAGTAACATAAAGTACTATGAAGACATTACCTCGGTAAATGTTAGAAAAGGATAACTATTTGTCAGCCAGATTAGAGTCCATTCTAGCCAAAGACACCAAGTATCTATCAGTCATTATAGCACTTGCATCTACGTTGCCTCTGCAATGTTCATTAGAAGACTTGTCACATACTTTAATTCTTGCAGAGAGAAAGAAACTGTATGACATGGAAACTTCCATGTATACACTCACTGAATTTCTTCCTAACTAACAGAAGTAAATAAACATGAGTACTAAGATATGAAAAAGCAACAAACTTTATTTGAAAGACATTGCATAGCAGTTGGATATCTGACCTAAACCCAGAAACCAATAGCCAATCTCGATTCAAAACCCAGAATCATAACTCAAATGCACATATGAAAGCCATGATATAGTTTGAAAAGCCTGACAGGCTCTGTAACAGTGAGGCGAAGATGCAGATAAGGCTGAAGCATTCATCTGCCCTCTTAAGTTTATTTCATAATAAATAAGGACTTTGAAATCGTCAATTCCAGAGCTGCTCTACAGCAAAGTAAAAAACAAAATTCATCCAAAAGCATAGGACTAAGGCAGGGTTACATGTCCTGATATGAAAGCGATGATATAGTTTGAAAAGCCTGACAGGCTCTGTAACAGTGAGGCGAAGATGCAGATAAGGCTGAAGCATTCATCTGCCCTCTTAAGTTTATTTCATAATAAATAAGGACTTTGAAATAGTCAATTCCGGAGCTGCTCTACAGCAAAGTAAAAAAAAAAAATTCATCCAATAGCATAGGACTAAGGCAGGGTTACATGTCCCCCTCCTCAACAAAGCAAAAGATTTTGGAAAATATTGAAACTGTCCTAAATTGAAATATATATATAAAAAAAAACAGTGATACAACACATTAATTACTTATTTTCGGGGAGTTTCTTGGGGATCCCAAGTTGCTACTGCCATTGACGCTGAGGTTTTAGCTGTTATTGAAGCAATCCGTGTGGCCTGGGTGCGGAAATAGTTTAATGTTTGGTTAGAGACAAACTCCATGTTGGTTATTATTTATTTTCATACTCCAGACCAGATTCCTTGGCGGCTTCGCAATCGTTGGTTAAATTGCCTTCACCACGCTCGGCAATTACATCCGCAGGTCTCTCACATTTATAGGGAAGAGAACTGAGTGGCTGATAAGCTGGCAAACTACAGGGCTACTCATGAAGGAACAATATGGTGGATTTCTTGCCTTCTTTTATTCGGGATCAGTTTTCTAAAGATGTCTCTCTCCAGCCTAGTTTTCGGTCCTCTTACCGTTGTTAGGTTTGTTTTACCCTCCTGGATTATTCTTGTATGTTATAGTTTCCTATCTGTTATTTTACATTAGTTATGTGGGCTTTTTACCAGTTCCGTTTGATGTATTGTAGAGTTCTTATTTGTTCGCTGGGAAGTGGCAACATTATATACCACAATTATACACCTCACACTTTATCACCTCCTGTTCTACATATCAAAACATAAGCGACATCAAAAGATCATATTACCTTCTACCACATTCCATCTGGCTGAACAAACTCTTGCAAGCACTTAGGTCTCCAGCATTCTTTAATTTATTAACAAAGCACCTAAATTAAAAATGAAGAGAATCCAGAGAACTTTGGACATCTTATTCTGATCATTTTCTTTATGAGCATTTCAAATATAAGGGAGATGGCAATTAATATCAACTGGACTTTCAAAAAATCAGAGCCATGACATCAAACAAAGACGGGACAGATGCAAAACAATTGATTTTACCTACTCAGTAGTCTGGCTTCCATGGACACACCTCCTCATTGCGATGCCACCTTTGAAAGAACTGAACATGATCATAGTTGAAAAGCAACAGACCCCAAGATTAATGAAATATTGACATGCTTCTTTTCCATGATTGAAGACTAACATGGAGAAAGTTCTCTAATTTCTACATTAACAAACCCAACTTCAATTTGCTCTGTCCATAATCACAATAGATGGAGCAAAACCACAAACTGAAACAACCAACCAAAACAAAAAAGGGTCATACCTTGCTATAATAAGTAGAGGAATCAAGAAGACCTATTTGACGAATCTATTCCTGTACCAAACAAAAAAAAAGGACATGCATCAAAAAGAAAAATTAAACAATCAAAGTTTGTGATGAACAAACAGGAAGCCACTATAGCATAACAGAATATGACAAAGTAAATCTCTGAACTAATGTCATCAAAATGATAATGTACATCCATCAAAACTATTAAAGATCATAACCATACCTACAGACATTCCCCTCAAATACCAAATTAAGCACCTGCAGCAACAAAACCCAAAATAAGCCAAACAGGAAACCAAAAGAAATCAATCACCAATAAGCAAAACATGAAACCAAAAGAGGACTTATCTTATACTCAAAAACTGCTTACCAACACCGATAAGCAAAACAGGAAATCACATCATAGCAAATAAAATATCCCTGTAATCCTTCAAACCAATCACAGAAAACCAAATGGTATTATCATCCGGCCAGGAAATATCGGATATACAAATTCCAAACAGAATCACACCTACGTAACAAAAAAACAAACACACAATTAGAGAAATCCAAATTTAGAGCAATAGATTACACCACCGAAACAAACACATAAGATCCAATAGCTGCAACCCTAAATATCAAATTAAGCAACATGAGATTTAATAGAAGTTTCTTAGACTTACTAATAAATTATTATCAAATTAAAACAAAGAACCAACCAAAAGCAATGGCTACTAAACTATTAAGTTTAATACAAATGATAAAAAGAGGTAAAGAACAGAAATCTGCACTGTCTTTTGTATATATCAACTTCATGTTAAGAAATCCAAAGTATTCCTATATAGTTTTACAATAAAATCACACAGATAGATAAACACATATATCTACATATCCAATTTCAAATGCACCACCTAAAATTGCATGCACATTTAAAACCAATTGACCAAATAAGAAGGTTGCTTGAAGCTTAAACTCACACATCTGCTTGTTTGATGGAATGCCCCAATATGATCAATTTTTTTCCAGTCTCAACACATGAATTGCTTATGTAACGCGAAATTGAAATTTCAGGTAAATGCCCGATTAACTACATCCTAAATTCATTTGCAACAAAAAAGATTGAGCAGATCCAAACAATACTCAATTAGCCACAAAAAAAGGTTTCTTACCTTTTCAATGGTCACACTTTCTTATTTTCATCGTCAATGGTCCAGATAATTCTGATGACCAAAACTCTCTACCTTCTTTAACTTTTTATTCATTATTTCTAGGCACCCAGGTTCTCTTCAGTAACCTGAAAATGTAGAAAAGAGAATGTCAATTGTAACAAACGCTAGATGAGAAACAGACAGCAAGTCTAGAACCTAAAACAAACCATTATACTACAGTTACCTGTTGGTCAATGCTATAGAAGCATACACAACCCTGAATGAAAATCATTATTCTCTGAGTATTACTTGGAGGTCACCATTTCGCTGGTGGAAATGTGATAGTGGTGGCTGGTAAAACGGCAATAATACCCCTTCAGTCTGAAAAATTATCATATCCCTACATAGTAAAGGAGTTAAGCTAATTAAATCGTACTACATCTATACATTGCAAATCAGATGAAATGCACAACATATTCCAAGTAAAATCTAAAGAGAAATCACACAAGTAAACTCTAATAGAACAATGCAAAGAAAGCCTCATTATACTGCACATAAATATAACAGCACATTAGAAGCATAATCTTTCAAGTAGAAGAAAAAGATCATAATCTGTCTAATAAAACCACAGACCTTCAACACTATATACAGATCTGTGAACTTTGAAGTATACAAAGGTATTTGTATATATGTGGATCAATCTGGACTCTAAAATGTAAAATGTGCGATGAAATTCAATGCAGTATATGTGTATATAATTTTTCATGAATGATAGCACATTAAAGAAGAAAATCAGATAAAAGAAAGACCAATTGAAGGACAGCTAGCTCACCAACTTCTCACAAAACTGAGCAAGATCAGCATGTACAAATTGCCTCTTATGTATTCTCTCAACTGCATTCTCTCAACTGCCTCTTCTGTTTTCCCCTCCTTCTCGGCAACAATGCTTTGCATATTTCTTAGAGCAGCAAACTTTCTCTCTTGAAGGCTTCACAATTCATCATTATTAGAATGTTTGTACCTGAAACAGATTCTAGAATCTTTAAAGCCAGTAGTAGAATTTGATGAATCCTGGATCAGACAAATTTCCAAAAAGATATTCCGTCACCTTGCAAATTCAATCGCGCAAAACCTTTACGTTTGTCTGAATATAGTCGCATAACAACATACTGTTTTTCATGTCCAAATTCTAAAAGGTAGCAGGAAAATAGGTTTTTTCTTTTTTGACATTCCTTTTTCCTCGAATGCAACCAAAATAAGAAGATTTTTAAGACGGAAAGAATCAAAATCCAACTAAAATATAATCCACAATACATTATATGTAGTGAATGAACACCCAAGACATAAGGCAGAAGAAATGCTGCAAAATTCATTATACAGATTACAGACCAAAAGAAACAAAATACAATTTCTAGAAAAAGAGATTATCAAATACATTGACATTTAGGCATAATAGCAAAACACTATGTTAATGAAACGTTGCAAAAACGTTTTAACTTTTTGGTCATGCGGTCAAGGAGTTGAGCTAAAATTAATGAAGTCAATTCATCTGCTGTTGAAGTTGCTTTTAATTCTTTCGAGCTTAACTTGAAAAACAGGTAATTATTTACATTAAGCTGTATCATAATGTCCTTGTTGAAGTGAACTTCAATTACAGGTTAAAAAAAAAAAAAAAAAAAAAGGAGATATAAGACTCAATCTTTAATTCACTTTTATCATCTGGTTGCTCCTTTTTCCCTCAAACACAAAAGGGATTCATGAAGCCTCATTAAAGTAAAACATAAAAACAATGAGCAACTAAGCAGAGGCCTACTAACGAAGAAAGCTACAAACATGAATTTTTTTTTTCTCAAACATGATAAATTGATTCAGTGGGTTTAGAAGACAGGGCACAATCAAATATCACAGCAAGAAGCAATCAGGCAGCTGCATAACCACCAAACTGTCTATACTCCAACATCTAAACATGTCATATGCATCACTGAATCTTCATATCTTACCGCCAATAAGATGCTGCCCATAACTATTGTAATTTGTTATTGTTCTCACTTCCAAGCAAAGAAGACATGCACTCACTGAGTTAAACTCAATTAAACTCAGTACACAGAGCACCTGTGAAACAAAAACTTAATCAGTTGAATTCAATGAGAAAAAGTATATTTGGAACTCAATTGCAATGAGTTTCCTCAATTTGAATGGTTAGATACGGCATATATTCTAGCGACTGGTCATATATATCAATGACTAATAAGAAACCCAGGAGCAAGACAAAGTTATGTAGTTTTACTGTTTTGGTTTTTGGGTATTCTGTTTGTTGCTGAGTTTTCTAGAGAGGTAAATTAGGAATATAATTTACATAAAAAATAGTAGAGATTTATATAGCAAATATGGAGGTGCAAATAAAAATCCCCCTATCAACAATTAGGATACAAAATGGAAGTTTTTGCTCCTCCTAAACCAAAACCACAAACAAAAATAACAATATCATTACCTGATTACTGCGAAGTTCGATGAGCCTGCAAATAACAAATGGAAATCAGCCAAAAATAGATCACCAACAGCCATGAAAACCTACACACACACACACACACACACAAAACATAAGATACCAACATCATATTCATCAAACTACATTAACCACATCTTTCATAAAAACTAAATTGCTTCCAGAAGGGAATATGCACAAATTAATAGAAAGTTCACCGTGTCAAAGATATGAATCACACACATAATAAAACATGAACATGCTAAATTAACATGTGCATTGTATCCTCATATTCTTGTAATTAACTACCCAGATTCCAAACTGCAGGAAACACAGAACCTGTAGAACATAAAGTCTGTATCAGTTGAAAAATTTCAGCAAGGGAAGATGGCATTATCTTGAGCAAAAGAAGATGTCACTACTTTGACCTATACAAATATGTTAAAATACACATTAAAACAGACTCTAAATGACCAAACTCATCATTACGAACAACCCATCAAGACTATATAAAAACAAAAACACAATTATAATTAAAGAGAAAAATTGAAAACACATCATTTGATCTCTAAATAAGGCTGAAAATACATATTCCAGTAAGTAATAAAACATGTATCTATTAGACCATTAATCACTTTTAGTAGCCAATTGAGAGTATGAACACACATAGAGAAAGTAAAGCACTTGGGGATCCTATAGCAATCATAACCACACAAAAAGAAAAGCACTTGGCAAGTGATGAATATTTTCCAACTAAAGTCACTTAAATTTCATCAGCAAAACCAAAAGAAGCAACCGAATACGGCCCTGGCACCATCCAATTGATACCCAAAACCACCAAAAACCCAAACCATAGACCACATAATACATCAAATCATCAATCACCAAGAAAGCAAACCGGCCACCAACATGCCCCAACCCAATTCGCCAACTACTTATTACAAACTGTACAAACTACCATATATACCATCTAATAATATATATATATATATATATATATATATATATATAACTAACACAAACACAGAAAAAATATGAATGTGATAATCTGCAAGGTGAAACCAACAACTAAAACAGAAGGGTCCAAGGCATTCATTACTAAGAGAAAGATTATAAAATATAAATAAAAAAAAACAATGTATACTAAATTCCCTGGCACTTTTAAGAATCACACTGCCTAATTTACATAATATCCTGATCATCAAAAAGAGTTGAGTATGACAAAGAGTTATGAGATTGAAACTTCACATAAAGACTTCAAGAAAGCATAACAAGTTATCATACCTTTCTGTTCTTCCTTCCTTTGTCAGGTACAGACAAACCCAAAATTGACTTCCTTCTTCTACCTTTTCCACAATCCTAAACACCTGCATTACCAAATTGTCAAACCATTTACTACCACATATAAATTCAATAGCTAAACTATATAATCATCCTTTCACAATAATTAAAGCAGAACATGATAGAAAAATCTATTACTACAGTGTATATTCAGTGAAAAGAAGAAAGAGATAGGGGAACTCAATCAGATATGGAAGCTACATAATCATACAGAGCATCAACAGTAAGAACGCCCCTGCAAAATGAAACAACCCAAAAATGTAATACCTGATGATGATTGTTCACAGACAAAGAATTTGCAATATCACACTAATCCTCTTCGTCATTCAAACCCAAAAAAAAGCGAGAGAGAGCAGAAGAGAGAAAGCGAGAGACAGAGAGAGAGAGAGAGGAAGAAAAGGGTGCTACATCGATTCTGAGGAACCGACGTGGTGGCTTAGCTAACAGAACAACTGCCAGCGAAAGAAGGAAGCCACACGCGTTAATCAGAGAACCCAATAAAAGTCGACAGAACCAGTGGCAATAGTGTAAATAAATGATACAGTATGTAATGGCAGTTTCGTAAAAAAAGCAACAGTACCGACCTACAGCACGCTTAATCAGTAGCACAACAACAAGCACTTTAGTTTCATCCATTCGTGCAGGTCCGCTCAATCAGTAGCACAACAACAATGGGTTTTGGCGGGACTACCTTGCAAACCCTCAAGCTTGCCGCACTTCCTTCCCCTTCTTCTTCTTCCCGCTTCGCTTTCAAACCATTATCCAAAACCTTCCTCTACCGCCATAGCCACCCTCCAAGACCCAAACCTCCTCTCTTCTTCGTCAAAAGTTTCTCAGCCTCTGCCGTACAAGCCACTGCCCCCACAGCACCAAAAGCAACAAGCCCAGATGAGAAAGGTTCTCTCTTTTCTTAAACCCAGTTGGGTTTTGAATAAAGTTTAGTTCTTTATATCTATGTTTTAGTTAATTTCTTGGTTTTGGGTGATTGCATTGTAGGTGTGAAACCTCAGTGGAAGGCTGCGATAGATTTCAAGTGGATTAGGGAGAACAAGGATGATATTGCTGCCAATATTAAGAAGAGGAACTCTAATGCCAATTTGGAACTTGTGCTTGAGCTCTACAATCAAATGTTGAATCTTCAAAAGGTCAAATATTTCATTCAATTATTAGTCATTGTTTGATTTATATTGAGGTCTTGTAAGTATCTCGGTTTTTGTCTAGTGTTGGGTGAATGCATCATAGAGTTTGAAACAGGATATTAAGAATAACCCAATGTAACGTATAACTATATAGCAATGATTATTTGATCTGATATTATGCTAAGGGATTAGCTTTGGAGTTACTTTGAGGTTGGAGATCATAAGCTTTAGCAAAGTGGTGTTTTCCTTCTCAATTTTAAGCTAATTCTCACTCGCAGAAAGCAGGAAGTTGAGCGGCTTCGTGCGGAAAGGAATGCGGTGGCAAACAAGATGAAAGGGAAGTTGGAGTCATCGGAGCGTCAAAAGCTCATAGAGGAAGGTATCATCGGATATATTTTTACTCTTCTTGTATATATCATGTCGGTTGGCTTTCCAATTGGCTTTTAGAGATTAGTTATTTAAATTTATGATGTTTTGTATTTAGGAAAGAATCTGAAGGAGGGCCTTCTTACATTGGAAGAAGACCTGCTTAAGCTTACTGATGAGCTCCAACAGGAAGCACAATGTATACCAAATATGACTCATCCGGATGTCCCTATAGGCGGGGAGGACAGTTCAACCATTAGAAAGATGGTCTCTCTCTCTCTCTCTCTCTCACACACGCACCAAACACTCAAGTGCATGCTTCTAACTTTGTTTTTTTTTTTTTTTCTTTTGTAGGTAGGCAGCCCTCGTGAATTTAACTTCACTATCAAGGATCACCTTCAACTTGGAAAGGATCTAGATCTTTTTGATTTTGATGCTGCTTCAGAGGTACTGTTTTGGTTTCTGCTATTCTATCCTTAGAATATATATAGTACTTTGGACTGGTCTAGAGATATGTTTTATGGATCATTGTTGGACAAAATGAAAGAATTGATCAGTCCTTTTGATCTCATGTAAAATAAAGCTTTAAAATATTCTGATGAAAAAATGGCTCCAAGGAGATATTGCCTCCATTGGACAATTAAAATAATTGGCTTTTTTATCTGTAAAACTAAGATCTGGCTACTTTCTACAGGTCAGTGGCTCAAAATTCTACTATCTTAAGAATGAAGCAGTGATGCTAGAGATGGGTCTTATCAACTGGACGCTCTTGGAAGTCATGAAACGGGGCTTCACACCTTTAACAACCCCAGAGATTGTAAGGTCCTCTGTTGTTGAAAAATGTGGTTTCCAACCCCGTGGAACTAATACTCAGGTTAGTTCACTCAGTCTCTTAACATAACTTTATGGAAATGAGATGTTGTCTTATCTTTGTTCAAACATAAACAGGTTTATTCTATTGAGGGTAGTGATCAATGCCTCATCGGCACTGCAGAGATTCCTGTCGGGGGAATTCATATGGATTCTATTCTTTCTGCATCAGCGTTACCTTTGAAATATGTGGCAGTCTCCCATTGCTTCCGTACTGAGGCAGGTGCTGCAGGTACAGCAACAAGGTATATTATCAGCACATAGATTTGTTTTCTTGTATGTGGACTTGAATAACTTGAATTAGATTCTAAAGTATTTGATTTATAAATATATGGCCCAAAGTGATGCATCAATTCTTACGCAAACTGCTAAGCATTTATAATATAATATGTTCCAGCATTATTGATGCCATTCCTAGTTTGATATGATATGCACCTACCGCCATTCTATCTTTGTATATGACATGTGTTAATTCTACCAAACATAAAGGAGGTTTGCCATTTGTATAACACATGAATATCAAATCAAGTGGGTTATTAGCCTTGAGCTTTCATCTCATCTCTTCATGTTTGATGGTGATTTGGTTTTGGAATACTACATTAATTTGTATGACCAGAATGTAAGAGTGGAGTATTTGAAGGTATACATCAAATTACAACTTGAGATGGTTTGTTTTGTATGCAGATGAAATCTTAAACCAAAAGAAAAATGACATCTGTTCTGCTTTGCTATGTCTTATAGTAATTAAGTAATTAAACTTTACTACGTTTTAATTTTGTGGTTCAAAATACGGCATGATTAATCATCCTTGGACTTTTAATTTTATTTACCTTTGTTGACGAGTGCAAATATTCTTAAATATCAGTTTTCTAAAAATCAAACTTTTGCTTTCACAGTTTCTCCATATTCTGTAAGAAGGTTTACTGGTTCTGCAACTCTGATCCGTTTTGTTCACCTTATAAAGATTGAGATACCATGCTTTCCGTGTGGCATATACGGCACAGTATATTCATAAGGTTTCTGGTTGTGATCGTCTAATAAGCATGTAGACTATATTCTTTGACACTTTGAGTTTCTATCAGCGGCCAATAAATTTCTTGTATTATCCATTCAGGGGTCTCTATCGAGTCCACCAGTTCAGCAAGTTGGAGATGTTTATCTTATGCCAACCACATGAGAGTGACTTTTACCATGAAGAGCTCATTAAAATTGAAGAAGATCTATTCTCTTCACTAGGATTACATTACAAGTGAGGATTTGTACACAGCCTCCTCATTATTCACATATTTTGTTTTATGTGTTTTTTGGTAATATTGAGTTTCTTGACAGAACTTTGGACATGGCATCCGGGGATTTAGGTGCTCCTGCTTATCGTAAATTTGATATCGAGGCATGGATGCCTGGGTTAGGGCGGTTTGGTGAGGTACTCTCTCTCTCTCTCTCTCTCAGTATCTCTCAATACTGATAGTTTCTTTCCCATATCACCAGTGGTACTGGTCGAAACCTAGCTGAAATGGTTTATGGCAGTGTTGAATCATTGAGAGATCCATTTTTGATATGTTTCTTGTTGCTTAAAGTTAACTGACCCCGGAGCTTTCAAAGAGCTCTCTATAAGAATTTTTCAGTTGTTATGTTCGTACTCATGTAATTGTGGGGGTTGAAGCTTTCTTATAGTTAATCTTGAGTATTAGGCCTCTTTTTTACTATTGAAAGGAAATTAGAGCCATCTTACCTGTTAAACTGGTTTTTTTTTTTTTAAATAAAATAAGCAAATCATGTGAGTCATTTTAAGCAATTCGGAAAGTGGGAGGAAGACCACAGAGACAGAATATACAACTTGGACTAACAGCTAAGGAAAAGAAAATATGGGGGTGACGGTGACAATTTTTTTTATTAAAGACCAATGGGTGGATGATAAGGTTCTCTATGCTCGAAGATTTGTGTGCGTTTTTTATCTGTATGAATATAAATTGTAGTGCTTTTCCTGAAATTCCATATGATTGGTGGGCAGATATCAAGTGCATCAAACTGTACAGACTACCAAAGTCGTCGTCTTGGTATCCGGTATCGTTCATCAGAACCAGCATCGACAAATCCTAAAAAGGGTAAAGGGAACCTCTCTCCACCACAATTTGTGCATACATTAAATGCAACAGCATGTGCAGTACCACGGATGATCGTCTGCCTGCTGGAAAATAACCAGCAAGAAGACGGCTCTGTAATTATTCCTGAGCCATTGAGGCCGTTTATGGGTGGCTTAGAGCTGATACAACCTAAGTCTAGATAAGATGGTAAGATTTTATTTCTAATTTTCTAATTGTTGTTGACAGATATTCTTTGGTTACAATATTACGGATCATGCTTAAGAGAAAAGTGACTGCGAATATGTTAAAATGGTTTTTTTGTTGGCTTTTAATTTTGAGGGAAGCACACCATTGTAAGAAACCTGGTCCTGTTTGATTTATTCTGTTAAATATGAGGCTTAAAAAGAGGTTTTTGATTATGCTGATATTCTCGAATTGCAATAATGAAGAATTGAGTGGAACCACTGTAATGATGACTGTGCTCCCCAAAATTTTAGTGGAAATCAGAATCAGTTACTAATCAACAATGAAAACCAAACTCGTAACAAGATGGTTGAATGCCCTCATATTTTTAGAAGATTATAACAGTGCGTTTTTTTCAGAATTGACGAAGGGAGGTAGATGCGAGTTCAGGTTGATTGTTCTTTTCGTTTTGTTCCAAGTATGATGACTACGATCGCATGCCACAAAATCTTTTGCTAGTCCTTCTCAATACCAACTGTATAATAAACAACGTCGCCTTTTTGGCAGAACCGGCAATATTGCTATCTAAAACGTGTGAACTAATACTCAAGTAATTATGGGCAACATTATTTGCTTCATGATAAAATTGACTGTTATCTTAAAGGAGTAATCTTTGCAGTCCTCCACGATACATTATTTGAGAGATTCTCCATGTCAATGCGGATAGCAGCAGTGCCCGTACCTCGTAGAACAATCCGTCTCAATATCTACGTGATCAATGCCTTGGTGAATGAGGCCAGCTCTCAATGCCTCTAATCAAATTTAGCTGTGTATGGGGCCTTTGAGTACTGAGTGGCTCAGCTGCCCAACATGCAGCGTTAATTGGAGAAGTTAATTTGAGATGGCTGGTTGGTTGGGAAGATGGCAGGCCAGTCAATTCATCTGCAAATTTGTTGGCTAGTTGACAACATTGCCAGTTAGTTTGACAAACTCGTCACCTCAGCCACGTTCAGCTAGCCCATTGCTTCTGATCGGATAAGCAATATCATAATCGTGATTCACGATAACACAGACTAATCATGTCATTTTTATTTGATAAACATATGAAGTCGGTTCAATCAACCACTTTTCATATTCTTTTTCTAAATAGTAAATAGCTAGTCTTCATATTTTATATGCAATCTGGGATCTGATCCAACAAATTCATAGAAAGCTATTGACTTTTTTAGCCAATACTTGCCACCCACACAATACATGCTGATAATATATAATGTTATGATTCGATGCAGTTTCTTTTTTTTCAGGTAGTTCACATGCCAAATGAGAACACTGAGAACAGTTCACTGTTCTCATTTTCAGATCAGAAGTTTGCGTTCCTGATGCATACTATGCAGAGTGGAAGTTAAGCAGCAGTTTTGTGAACATTTATCCAGTATAATCTTTGAGAACTGGTTAGTTGGTTTCATCATAATGTATTGTTACTTGACTTACTTCGATCTCTTAGTTTTCATATATACTCAGAAAGGCTAACCACTTGTATGAATTGGCGACAGATTGATCGTGCAAGTATGACAAGTACTGCAGGTGTCTTTAATTCACCTATTGTGGAACTTCTTAACCCTAATAACTATAAAAGGTGGAGATCGCGGATAAAAACTTATTTGATGGTTGAGGATCTATGGGAGGTTGTCGGAGCAATCAAGGAACCTGCTGCAAAACCTGAAGATGATGATGAACTTGAATACAAGGCCTGGGAAAAAAAGAATGTCAAGGCTTTATATGCAATCCAAAATTCATGCGGGCCGGAGATGTATCATCTTATAAGCGAAAGTGAAACGGCCAAAGGTGCCTGGGAGACTTTGGAAAATGTTTCAACATTACCAGGTATGCAGCTCTCTGTCAAAAGTCAGATATTCAAAACTCAAAGAATGTACATTTGTCTTTCTGGAATATGCATATGTTAATAACTCTATTTCGATGTGCGTAAGGGTGAAACTTAATGGTACATTTTACATGTATGACATACACACATTTATATAAATGTTGGAAAGTGTTACAGATTGTGGTAGCTTCGCTGTTGATGTATCATTTCTGGATGTCATTCAAATGTAAGATTAATATCACAGTACCAAAGATTGTCCGGTGTGCATAGTATTAAGTTATAACAATCTAGGTCTGGAAATTGGTAGTAAAAGTATGCAATTCACATGACTTGCACAGAACAGATCAACATAAACTTATATTGCATGCAGTGCTACTTTCTCCATGAGATGCGCGTTGCGTGTGAGTATTGTTTTAGAACTAACCGGTTAATTTAACAATACGAAGCTAACGAGACTTTCTAGTAGGTTTCATCATTTATTTGGAGTGGACGTTATAGAATTAAAATGATCATTTTTGCTAAAATTTGGCAGGGCGTGTTGAGAACAGTGCCGAAAACTTTGAGCCGTACATAGAGTTCACCGAATTTGTGAGCGCAGGTGACTGGGATAAGGCAAAGGAGTGCCTTAAACTCAAAAACCTAGATCTCCACAATGCCGTGGGAGCAATTGATCCAAGAGACCACTATGGAGAGACAGCCATTCACGTAGCAGCTGCGAAAGGGCACGTGAATATCCTGAAAGAGTTGGCGCTGTTGATGACCCAAGAAGAATTGAAAATGAAAAATGCTGTTAAAGGTTCAACAGCTCTTCATATAGCAGCATGGTATGGGCATCTACATGTTGTGAAAGAGTTGGTGCTGTTAATGGGAAAAGAAATAGACATGAATGGTGAAACAGCTCTTCACATAGCAGTCCATGAGGGGAAGGTGGACATAGTGAAAGAGTTGGCGCTGTATATGAGACCAAACGACTTGAAAATAAAGAACAACGATGGTAACACAGCTCTTCACCTAGCAGTCAAGAAGAGAAATGTGGCTATAGTGAAAGATTTAGCGGCGCTGGTGGGAGAAGTGAGAGGCCCAGACGGTGACACTGCTCTTCATATAGCAGTCAAGATGGGGGATGCAGAAATTGTGAATGAGTTGGTGTTGCTGATGAGAGAGGAAGATCTGGCAGTAAAAAATGATGAAGGTTACACAGCTCTTCACCTGGCAGTAAACAAGGGTAATGTGCCTATAGTGAAAGAGTTCATGCCAAAGGAACAAGGTATGTGATTATAAATATCTCAAATCACTAAATTATACTTTGCTCATTTGAGACATTATATATGTCGAATCAAGAGTTATAGTCGTTTAGCTAGAGTATTCTTCCCATGGGTGGCTTAATTGGTGCGGACCTTCAATTATTTACATCTGGAATATATAATTAATACATGAACTAATATATTTCCTATTGGCAGATCGCGACTTTAATAGCTATTTTCAGTTCATCACTTATGTGAGAAATGGTGATTGGGATAATGCAAAGGAGTGCCTTAAAGAACTAGATGATCCCTGTGACGCAATAACGATAGTGGATCCAAGATACAGACAAGGAGACACTACTCTTCATATAGCAGCTCAAGCAGGGCATGTACAGATTGTGAAAGAGTTGATATCGTTGCTGAAAGTGAGACAAGAAAATTTAGAACTGAAAACGGTAGAAGATATCGCAGCTTTTGGTTATGGTATAAATTTAGGGGTCAGTGAAGAAGTTGTCATGGGAAAGGCTAAATACATGGTTGAACAGTACACGAAGATACTTGCTAATATTTTGGAGGTACAAACTGTAGATGGTTCCACACCCCTTCATTTAGCAGCATTAAAGGGAAATGTAGATATTGTGAAAGAGTTGGTGCCATTAATGGGAAAAGAAGGTTTAGAAATGCAAGATACTGAAGGATTCACAACTCTTTTCAATGCAATCGAGAAGGGTCATATTGATATTGTGAAAGTGTTGCTGCCAAAGATGAGACAAGAAGGTCTGGAACTAAAAACAACCAAACACGGCTGCAATGCACTTCACCTTGCAATCAGGTTTAGGCATATGAATATTGCAAGAGAGGTGATGCCATTTATGAGAAAAGAAGCTTTGGAAGAAAAAGATGGTGCAGGTTACACAGCTTTAGGTTGTGCATTAGATGTAAGCAAGGATGAAGACGTCATGGAAATAGCCAAGTACATGGCTGAACACAACACTAATGTATTTGGCATCGTGACGCCGCCCCAATACTGGATTCCTGTTGTGACGGCTAACAGTAACCTCAAATGGGATTTGGTTAGCTATCTCTATCATCTTACTCCGCTTGAGTATCTAATGCCCGAGTACGGGGAGCATGGCGCATTCATGATCATCAAAGGCTTAAGAGCGAAGAAGCTTGGTAAGAGTTTCAAGAAAAATACACTCTCAATGAGATTTTTTTCTTGTCATTTTTAGAGATTGCTTAGGCCATCTCCAACCTACCAATGCTAAAATGCTAAATTTTAGTCCTTACCATCTCTAACCGACTTTGTAAGGGCATCTCTAAAACCTATAATAGATTTAGGTTTTGCAAAACTTTATTTCTAAACCGCAACAGCTAGCTAGGTTTTGCCCAAAAATCCTTTCATTTTGACTCAACGATTTAGGAGGATTCCTATTTTGGCCCCCACTTTGAGTGTGACTTCACCATTCATATAGTAATTAAATAATAATTAGTAAATATAATTAGGTTTTAACTTGAGATACAAAACCTATATAATAATAATATATTTGGGTGTCCTAAAATTTGAATTTAGGTTTAGCTTTTAAGTTTTAAGTCCAAGGTTGAAGATGCCTCTAGGTGCTATAATCTAGGATTGCGGTGTAGCACTTTAGCACTTTAGGTGAAGATTTTTTTTATCCCCAACGACCCACCTTTTAGACAATTTATATATTTTTAATTATTTCAATTACAATAAATGAAATTATTTTCATAAAAATAAGAATTTAAAAAAAAACTATATAAGAATCTAATAAAAAAAACTATAATCATAAGATAATTCTAATTATTCATTATATAATAAGAATCAAAAAGAACAAAAAAAAAACGAAAGCACAAACAAATGCGCACACACACACATATGTATGTATACATATATACATAATATTGAAAAATCTTAAAATATAATATCGGCTACAATTTTGGCCTTTGTAATTCAATTTAAAAAATGAAATAATCATGATTTAAATTACTGTGAGAAAATAGAATGATGAGTGACAACAGTGGTATTTTATTTTATCGTAATTTTTTTTATTTCTATAAATAAGAATTAAATAAAAAAAGACACACACATGACATATTCAGAATATTATATCATGGATGAAACAATAATGATTTAATTAAAATAATTCATTAATATGTCGGGACAATTTTCTATCATTGAAACAATTTCAATTATTAGAAATAAAAATTTAATACAAAATTATAACACTTCAATACATATAACATATTTAAAATCTTAAACTATAATTTAGCCCTAATGGGTTGGAGATGGTTGATGCCTACATATTTTAGAGCATCTCCAGCAGCAACATCTATCAAATTGCTATATTTAGTTAAAAAATTTGAGTTTTAGCAATTAATTTAACAATGTTGCTCCAACAATAACTGTTAAATATTAAGTTTTACTAAATCGTAGACTGACACATGTGAAGCGAATATTTAGCTATTTTGTTGGCAATGCTTGAGTCAATTGACAAATCTAGCAATGTTTTTTTTAGCAATTACTAAATTTAGCAACTTTTTTTAGTAATATTACAAAATAAAAAATATTTAGAAAATTTCAAATTAGCAATAATGTTGTAGATGCTCTTAGAGGCTAACGTATAGCCCTAATATTATGGGTTGGAGATGACTTTAGTAGTCTAACTATCATGTGTGTATTATTCTTTGGCTTGTGTTCACTTTCTTTTCTTTTGTTTTATTTTGAAATTTATTAAATAACTCATGCACCCTTAAATATATATCAATGAGATTTGAACTTATGACCTCAACGTTGTTAGTAAATTACTTAACGAACTAGTTCACGGCTCACCGAAGAAAAATTATTTTTTCAAAAAATTCAATATGTCCATCCCTTATCTATATATAAATTTAATTATTTTATTTGATTTTTCTGTACTTTAGATTTGAGTTTAGACTTACTTCGGCGTTGCCCTAAACTAGTCATCGCCACAACTCCGGGTGGTCTCCCCATAATGGAATTGGCTAGCATGCATTCTGCATTTTTAAGTGGAACTCGACTCGGATTTTGGCGACATTTCATCTATAATCGTAAGTATTTGCATTACTCTCTCTCTCTCTCTCTCTAGAGCGGAGTTTCGTTTTGAAATTAAAATGTGGAGTTCTTTATTCGACTCACTATTCGGTCGTATATCCACATCTTCACTGTATAGATTTTAGATTTTTAGGTATATATGACGAGATCATCTTTATAAATTTTTAGCTAATTTAGTTATCATTAAGGTATCGAAACTATATTAAATCAATTAACACACAAAATATGTTCAACCTTTAATAGTTTGGGTAAATCACGATTACGAAAACTCAAACGATAATCAAATTGAATGAACGTTTGAGGGTGTGATCGATATATTAGGTTGTAAAATCTATATTGCTTATAGAATTCGTGGAACATTTAAAGATAAGCTATATACATTTGTGTACTTTTTTTTTTTAGGAAAATTGATATATTCCATCGGGCAAACCACCCATATTGGCCGAAGTCTACAACTACCAGTAGTTTTGCAGGAGAAAATCTCCAATGCAATCTCATACGCTTGGTCAAACGGGAAATAAACTCATATTCAAGTTAAACTAACTACTACACTTGAACTATAAGAAACTACAAAAATTAACCTGCAATATATCCGCCTAAGACCCATTGGTATACATCAATATTATGCAATGGGTGAATTCATGTAATGCCCAGAGAACAAGTAATACAGGGCTAAGGCCCAATACACTCTCCCAAAGAAGAGCATTATTATATAAAAATAAAAATAAAAAATAAAAATGAACTAGCCCAATAAAATAAGTCCACAAGGCCCACAAAAAGCAAATCCTAGCCCAAAACTTCGGTCTAGCCTTGTTGCCGTCTCCACCTCTCCGAGCTGCAAGTCGCCACCGCACCAGTCCTCCACAACAACCACCACGGAGTTGCCTCTCACTCTAGAAGACCAAAGCAACACGCATCCCTACTTGAAGGGCACGAAGAAACTCACTGAGCACCAGAAATAATCTCAAAGAGAGAACTCATTGGCCTTGAGATGATTGCAGGCTCCATGATGAGGACTCAGCGTTGCCGACGCCGATTGAAGTCCGAGCACCATCATTGCCGCACCATAAGTCACCACCCAACTACACAGCCATAAAGAAACTTCAATTCCAACGAAAACTAGAGCAAAATAATTGGACGTTTGTCTATGCAAATCTAGGAAGCCATATGACTCAAACTCATCAACACCCGTCCGGTGGACACACAACGACTACGAGGAAAGCCTCACCGACGAGGAGCACTATCAGAGCCTGTCCCCGGCCGGAAGTGTGCCGACGCGGACGTCAGACCCTAAGGGGGGTGGATCCTGACCTGGTTAGGGAAGCTAGCAGGTAGGCAGGTCACGCATCCCACATCACATGGGGAAGAGTGGATGTTGTGCTTATATGTGCAGAGTTAGCTCAATATATAAAGACGCGTTTTGGGGGCTCAATCGCTTCAGAGGGGATGGGAACTCCGAAGTTAAGCTTGCTGAGTCCAGAGCAATCCCAGGATGGGTGACCTACTGGGAAGTTGCTCGTGAGATCCCAGACACAAAACCGTCAGGGCCAGAGAAGAAAGTGCCCAAAGCGGACAATATCTCAAATGTATGAGCTGGGCAGTTACAAAAAAATTGGTCAGACCTGGCTAGGAAAGCTAGCAGGTAGGCAGGTCACGCATCCCACATCGCATGGGGAAGAGTGGATGATGTGCTTATATGTACAGAGTTAGCTCAATACATAGAGACGCGTTTTGGGGGCTCAATGGCTTCAGAGGGGATGAGAACTTCGAAGTTAAGCTTGCTGAGTCCAGAGCAATCTCAAAATGGGTGACTTACTGGGAAGTTGCTCGTGAGCTCCCAGACACAAAACCGTGAGGGCCAGAGAGGAAAGTGCTTAAAGCGGACAATATCTCAAGTGTATGAGCTGGGCAGTTACAAATGGTATCAGAGCCTGTCTCCGTCTGGAAGTGTGCCGACGCGGACGTCGGACCCTAAGAGGGGTGGATTGTGATGACTCTGACCTGACCTGACCTGACCTGGCTAGAGAAGCTAGCAAGTAGGCAGGTCACGCATTACACATCGCCTGGGGAAGAGTAGATGCTGTGCTTATATGTGCAGAGTTAGCTCAATACATAGATACACGTTTTGGGGGCTCAATGGCTTCGGAGGGGATGAGAACTTCGTAGTTAAGCTTGCTGAGTCCAGAGCAATCCCAGAATGGGTGACCTACTGGGAAGTTGCTCGTGAGCTCCCAGACACAAAACCGTGAGGGTCAGAGAGGAGAGTGCCCAAAACGGACAATATCATGTTACGGCGGAACTGGTCCCGGAATGTGACAAGCACCGCCAGACAAGAGGACTACGGCAAATCTGCTCTACGGCGCTTTTGTCTTAAAGAGAGCGTCTAGGGTTTTTTTTTTTTGGGGAGATATACTAACTTATCTACATTTGTCGATCTACTACTTAAGATCTAGTGATTTTAAAAAATTGGGTGTATAAACTTTTCATCTTAAACCCTGAAACCCTAATTTGCCTTGAAAAAGTTGATCCTCCATCATCTTACTTTCTTTTATGTTTTTCTTTCTATCTTACTATGATATTTTGTGGTATCACTGTTCCATATCTAATATGTTCTGTATTAATTTGTTGAATGCGATTTTTTCCCCAATGTGATGTTTGGAACCCACAATAACAAAATTTTCTCTAATACCTAATATTCTCTCTTTTTTTTTTAGTTGTTCATTGCGTCTGTCTTCTTATTTGTCATGTTTCATGTTTCTATTTTACTTGTTGATTGCACAAACTTCATAAGTTTGATTCTTTCTTGTTTACTACTGCAATATTTTTTTCTTGAAGCTATTAAGTTTGGTTAGATAAGCCAAATTGGTTTTAGAAAACTTGATGTATCTGACGCATAACTACTTGAGGCTTTAAAAAAAAAAAAAAAAAAAAAAAAAAAAAAAACTAGAGTAGTTCAACTCATTGTTTTATGTATTATGCTATCAAATACGTGAATATCCAAGGTTCCACTTTAAAACCTTAATCATAAAGTTTCTAATATAAGTTGAAGTGAATATGTATCGTAGTCCTTGTTTTCTGTAGGGTATTGATTGGGGGTCTGAATGAGGCATTGGATTTGTGGCATCAATTTTAGGTAGCGTGCAATATCACTTAGACACGTCACTAATTGAAAAAATCATGTTATGTCATTCTTAAATAAAAATACAATCTTGCCATCTCAATCTAACGGCTTTAAATTATTTCGTCTTTCTTACTAAATTTAATTTACTAATAATGGTTTAGTTTCTAATTATACCAGATCAGACAAAAGACGATTTAGTTACCTTACATGAACTATATTAAATTAAATTATGGGTTAAGTTACGATATCTAATAGAAAAAATTCCATATTTTGTCAATCTAAATTTAATTCTTGACTTTTTTATGTAGAGTTTTTTCTTACTTTAATGTGTTAGAATTATATATATATATATATATATATATATATATATTCTCTATATATATATTCTCTATTGAATTTTAATAATAAATTAAAAATAGAAAAATCCCCTATCAAATTTCTTTTGGACGAAATATGTATACATATATATATATATATATGTGTGTGTGTGTGTGAGATTCTAGACGAAATTGTTATATATATATATATATATATATATATATATATATTCAAGTATACTTTTAAAAAACTGAATTTTCATATTATATTTTGGATGTATTATTGTGAAGAAAAGAAAAAATAAAAGATAATTTTTTTTTTTACCAAATTATGTTTTTTTATAGAAGAAATATAAAATAATCTAGAACCATTAGATTTAAAATGATAAAATTGTCTTTTTAGTTAACAATGATATGACATGATTTTCTGATTGATGATGTGTTTAGGTGACAAGACATGCCACCTAAAAATTGAGGCCATAAATTTTAGATCTTGATGAGCCCCTAAATTATTTTCTTTTTCTTTATAAGTATATGCCTTAATAAGCCTTAATAAGTTAAGTTGATATCATCTTTTTCTTTGCTTATGTTTCCGTATCTCATATCTATTATTACATTGAATATGTTGAAATTGGATGAAATATGAATCCACAATGAGTGCCTTTCTGTTTTTAGTTGCATCTCAAATTTTTTCCCTATAAGTAGTGAGAAATCTACTGGAGTCATTAAAAATCAATGGTAGTAAATCAGTCAGAAGTGTATAAGTCAGTGGCGGATCTAGAGTTCAAAAGTTAGATGAGCGGAAAAATTTAGATTATGTAGGTTCTATTCGAGAACAAAAAAAAAAAAACAAAACAAAACTGGATCACAAAAGAGATGTATAAAAGCACCACCCTACTTTAAAGCAAATACATACAAGAGAGAGCACCACCCTACTTTACCATTAACAGATGACATTCAAAGTTCGATCACAAACTCATGCTCTCTCATCTTATATTTCGACTATTCAAGAACAATGAAGCCGTAGTGGTCTCTATCTTTCACACCCAAACCTTTTAAAATTTTTAAAGCTTCCTCCATGGAGAGTTAGAAGAGAAGTTTGATTGCAAGAGAGTTAAAGTGCAAAAATCAAGGAGAAGCAGATGGGATCAGATTTGCTCTAATATCATAATAGAAAGACAAATTGATATGGACAATAAGAGTTTGTATTGATGAAGGATTAAAATTGATTACAAACGTAAGGCAGAACAAGGGCTTCATAACTTAAAAAGGGGAAAAACAAGATAACCACAAAACTTACTGCTCTATGTAAAACTCAGCATAACTGTAGACATTCAAAACCTACTTTGTACATTCTAACAATGGACGAAGACTGACATACCCCCACCTCACCTCCCCAACTCAACAAAGACAACGAGAACGTGCGGTGCTGAAACCACCACCGCCCAAACAGCCACAACAACAGAAGCCAAAGCGGAAGACATCTCTGAGTTTTTACCCAAACAAAAAGAAAAAAAGAAAAGCCAGAATGGAATAATCTGCCTAGCGGCCGCTGGGCTTGCGTCCACATAGATCCACGTCTGGTATAAGTTTTTCTTTTTTTAAAGAGTCTATATAATTAGAATCTCTATCATTTACAAATGTTACAGATTATCTCTCGGAAATCCGAGACGGATAACTGTATCTTTTTTTCCTCAGTATCGGATTTTCGCCTGGTCCTGAGTCTTGCACAAGTAAAATTAGGGTCAAGTGAGTCACGACCCGAGGGGTCCGGCCTATGACTCTCTGACACTCTTGTTAGTCAATGCAACAAATGACTTAGAGTGAGGGTTAAAGACTTATGAGGAACTTACCTGTTTTGGAAGGTCGCACCCGCTATATATGCTGGCGGGTGGAAAGCCTGGCAGAGTCCATCGATGCGGCACTTGTCACCTTGATGTTCAGGGGACTTGGTTCTTTAGAGGTGGTTCTCAGAATCATTTTGGATGTGTCCCGGGCCAGGCCACGGACTCCGACCGCCGGATGACGCTGCAAAGAGTGTGAGTATGGCTCGTCGGTGGCCTGCCGGGGATCTAGGAGTCTAATCGCCGGCGAATGTGAGGGGCAAAGAGGGTCATCCGGGGAGGGATATAAACAACAAAACGTCCATACAAATCTAGAACCCCTTAGTAGACCAGCCTTGGTTTGGAGTTTGGACCAAAAACATTTATTACTTAATCGAAATTATTTATTTACTTAATATTCATGTGTTAAAATTGAGGGGGATAGCTATGACATTTCCAAAAGTTGAACTAAAATTATTAGAAAAATAAAGTTGATTTGTGTGCATATACTGCCCAAAGATATAAAAGAAAAATATTGACGACATTCAGGAGAGGAGCTAGAAATTGAAGGCTTGGGGACCAAATATAAAAATTTCAAAACTGTTGTAAGAAGGTTATTTCCGTAACTTCCTGGATGTGTCTTGACCTAATTAGACTAGTATAGTTGATTCTGTAATAGATAAGGAATCCCTGATTTATCGGGATACTTGATGTAATGTCTATATAAAAGCCTCTCTATCAATCAATAAACACATAGTTCTCCCTATTATCTTTTCTCCTTGAACACGTTATCAGCACGTGATCTCCCTGAGCCCTAGAAAAACCCTAATAATTTTTTTTCCCTCCTCTTCGATCCTTCCGTCGGCCGCACCTCCTTCCTCGGGACCCGTGCCCCCCCCCCCCCCCCCTTCTCGGTCTCTCCTAGGCCGCAGCCCTTGCACAGGCCGCCTGCCTATTCGCTCGCTCGCCAACCCACGCGCTCGCCAGCCAATTCGTTCGCCGGCCTATTCGCTCGCCAGCCTGTTCGCTCGCCATCAATTTTTCAAAATAGCTCCGCCAGATTACTCGCGTAAAAAGAGGCTCGAGAACCAGACAAGAGTCGAAGAACAAGCTTTACGCTCTCGTTCCTTTGATCAAAAGGTAAACTTTTTATAAAAGTTCCTGCTTTTGAACTATAGATATATTATATCGGGCGCTATTAACCTTTCTTCTACTCCGATTCCGGTCATTCTTATATCGCCGATGAGACCTAGAATAGGGATTTCATCACCCCTACGGTCGCAGTTTTAACTGATGGTCCTGGGGGAATCACGTTGAAAGGAAAAAAAAAAAAGTGATGCTTATGTGGATGTCTGAGTACGCCACTGTTTGAAGGTGCGGTATGAAACCGCCAGTTTATGCATCAAAAGAAAAAAAAAATTTCGCATCGAAACTAGCTTTCATGTGACCGAATATATCCCTTCTAATTCCAATTTATACTTGATAGTATTTGCTTAAAGCGATACTAATCCGACGTTTTATTCTCTTGTAGATGTCGTCGTCGTCACCGTCACGCCCTGATTTTGAGATATTGGATCTTCAAGGCAAAGACTATCATCGATGGGTTTCCGATGTTGAAATTGCTTTCCAAAGCAAAGGTTTTCCAGCCCTTCTGACTGATGCAGCCGCCACCACCCCTTTTGGGGACCATGCCAAGGCTCAGGCCCTCATGTATTTGAGGCGCCATATCCACCCGACTCTGAAGCGACAATATTTATCGGTAAAAGATCCCAAAATTTTATGAGACACGCTCCAGCAGCGATTTAACAATGTTCATGACATGCTTCTTCCAGAGCTCACCCTTAAATGGGAACAAATCCGTTTCTCGGATTATGACAAAGTAGACAAATACAATCAGGATATGATTAGTCTACAGGCGGATCTTGGCACGGTTGGCGTCATCAAAACCGATAAAGATCTTCTGGAGAAGACATTTAACACATTCCCCATGGCCTACGATGTCCTCAGACATCAGTATAAGATCTCAGTTGATGAAGGCAGAATCAGGTCATTCGCTGACCTTATGACAATATTGGCTAAAAAAGAACGTCATTCTGAGATTAGGCTCAATAGTAGCCAGAGACCTGTTGGTACAAAGCCAATTCCAACACCACAGGCTCATTATGGGAATGCTTCAAAGCAGAAAAATAAAGGCCGCCATACCCAGTACAATTCGGTACGTGGAAGAAATCAGAATACTGGAAATAATGTGACACGACGCTCCAACACTTGGAGGCGAGAAGGCTTCAGGGGGAGGCCGGACTGGCCACGGACCGCGTCTAGGCCTGGTACCAAACCCTCCTAGACCTCATAGCAATGACCGGAATGCTCAATTTGCTCCGTGCTACAAGTGTGGTTCCTCCAAACACTACCATCGCGATTGTCGAGCTAGTAAGGAGATGTTAAATACCTACAAGAAATACAAGAAGTTTCTGTCCGAAGAAAACAATTATGCTGAGGACGAGATGATTGACGCAAATTATGCTCATCATGTGGATTCTCCAAAGGCACAACCACAAACTCTTGATGTCCCAGATTTTGACTAGCCTATGGCTTTTCTAGTTTATCAAGTATTGTAATGGCATTCGCCATTGTAATGACATTCGCCATTATAATGACACTCGTCATGTTTTTATGACTCTAGTTAGTCTGTTTATTTTGGAATTAGAAGTTGGTGTATTCAAGTTGGCACTTAATAAAATTTCTCTGTTTTCCCATATTGTGAGAAATTTTATGTTTTTATGCAATCAGGTTCGTGTATTAACAACTCACGTGGTTCTTGTGACGCCACCTTTGGGTCACATAGGCTCTATATTTTGGACTTATAATCTCACCTACGCTCAATCCCTAAATAAATAAATAAATAAAAAAAGGTGGCGAACGGGCCGCCATCGGCTCACTAAGGTGAAGTAGGCTCGGCATCCGTCACACTCTGGTGCCACGACACCATGTGTCTTTGACATCCACAGCTTCGGCTAGAGTGCAGCCTGAGAAGTGTTTTAACACCGATCCTAGGAGGCTGGACCTCATTTTATTCCAGTCACCAAAGGTGTTCTACACCACAATGTGCGAATCCTCGATTTCGTTTTGGTTTCTGATGATGATTGCTTGGTTATGTAACATTCAACCTTGCACTTTCCGAATTTAGTCGACGTTATAATGTCCAAATGCCATGTGATACACTCGATGGGATTTTCATCCCCTTTCTTTCTCTATCCTACGGCGTAGTGATTAGACTGTGTCCCGCGAGAAACTAACCCAAGTTTTCGTCTCTTTGTAGATGTCTCGCGGTGAAGTTGAGTGTTTAGCTGATAGTAGAACTACCCACACTATTCTAAGGAATAGGCAGTTGTTTACGGATTTAATGTCGTATCGCTCATCAATGACAACATTGATAGGTACCTCGCCGGTTGTCAAAGGGCGAGGAACCGCTGAATTTATGTTACCAAATGGTACTGTTATCAATGTCATTGATGCTCTCTATGCGCCGAGAACAAATCGAACCCTACTGAGTTTTAAGGATATCCGTGCCAACTGTTATCACTTGGATACCTATGCTGAGAATGGTGAAGAATACTTATGCATTACTTCTCAAGAACACGGCCGCCGCCGTATCTTAGAGAAGATGTCGTGCATTGAAGACAATGGCTTATATCTCACTACAGCCCGTGTCTTCGAATCATATGCTGTCACTGACAATTTTTGTGACACTAATGATTATAAGCTTTGGCATGCTCGACTAGGCCACCCTAGCCGTGATATGATGATCCGGATTCTAAAGAACTCCCATGGACATCCATTTTTCAAGTCGAAAAAGCGATTGGAAGAACCTCTTACCACAACTCAACATCGTGATGTATGTAAGAGCCAAGCTCCTTGCCAAACTGTGGCCTTAAAGCCACACTCGCCACCGCCCCCACCCCCCCCCCCCCCCCCTTCACAGGGTTTCGGGGCCGCGCACCTGGCGGATGAGGAAGCGACCTTTACGCCGCACGTCGTGCCGCCCCACCCTTCACAAGGACATGAGGTGTCACCACCTGTGTTCTCTTATGCCACAACGGCAATTTCCAATGCCCATTGCTCATTCTGTAAGGCTTGCTCGCTTGCTAAATTGCATGCTCGTCCGTCGTTCGCCAGAGCTTCAACTGATAATATACCATTCTTACATCGAATCCAAGGTGATATTTGTGGACCAATCAAACCAGAATGCGGCCCATTTAAGTATTTTATGATGCTGGTTGATGCGTCGACGCGTTGGTCACACGTCGCGTTGTTGTCCACAAGAAATGCTGCATTCGCCAAGCTTTTACCTCAAATCATCAAGTTAAGGGCTAACCACCCTGACCATCCTATCAAATCTATTAGGATGGATAATGCTGGCGAGTTTACCTCCAAAGCATTCGATGATTATTGTATGTCCATTGGGATTGAAGTAGAACACCATGTTCCTCATGTTCATTCTCAAAACGGCCTTGCAGAAGCCACCATTCAGCGACTTCAGCTAGTGGCTAGGGCATTGGTTATGGGAACCAATTTGCCAGTTTCTGCTTGGGGATATGCAATACTGCATGCAGCGATGCTTATTCGTTTTCGACCCATTTCCAACAATGCGTTTAGTGCCTACCAGATGGTAACTGGTTTTGAACCCAATCTATCGCACTTACGTACTTTCAGTCGTGCAGTTTATGTGCCAATTACGCCTCATTTGCGTTTGAAAATGGGTCCACAACGACGTTTAGGCATCTATATTGGCTATGATTCACCAACGATAATCCGCTACTTAGAACCAACCACCGGTGATCTATTTACTGCGCGATTCGCAGATTGTCACTTTGAAGAGACACACTTCCCGCCGTTAGGGGGAGATAGGAATGCACTCATTCCGAATGAACGTCAGGAATTAACATGGTGTGCCCCCAACGATTTGTCTCTTCATGATCCTCGCACTGCTCAAAGTGAGCTTGAAGTGCAACACATTATCGATCTTCAGAAAGTCGCGGAATCGATGCCTGACGCTTTCACTGATATTGCGAAAGTGACAAGATCACACGTACCTGTTGCAAACGTACCGACAAGGTTGGAGGTCCCGAATTACGGGACCGGTTCGGCTGCCCTAAGACCTAGTGCCGTCGGCATACCCTCAGGAGAGGGTGACGCCGGTGGCGGCGCCATCGTACCCCGTGGCGTCGCTATTGTTGAATTGGATCGCAACGGTGCCCTGATGGACTTTGACGGGGCAGCAGCTTCGGCCTCGGCTCCTACCAGGAAGAGGGGGAGACCGAAAAATTCTCGAGATAAAAACCTTCGAAAGAAGCGAGCGAAGGCACAAAATTCGCTCATCATCGACGATGCGAATCCATCGCATGAGATTGTCTCTGACTATAGTTATGCCCATGAGTCAACTGAATCATTTCTGTGGGATGACACAGAACCAATGTTGACTCCAAAGAACAAAGAAATCTCGCTTAGTTTGAATAACGCGTGTTTCTTAGTGGATAGAGCCTCCACACACGTCGATGATATCTATGCTTATTCTGTCGCATAAGAGATCATCCATGACGACGAAGTTGAACCACGCTCAGTGACTGAATGTCAACAAATAGCAGATTGGCCGAAGTGGAAAGAAGCAATACAGGCAGAACTTGTCTCATTAGACAAAAGACAAGTCTTTGGATCTGTTGAATTGATGCCTAAAGGCGTTAAACCTGTCGGACATAAGTGGGTTTTTGTTCGTAAGCGCAATGAGAAGCATGAGATCTTGCGATATAAGGCAAGACTTGTGGGGCAAGGCTTGTCGCAGCGTCCTGGTATTGACTACGAGGAGACGTATTCTCCCGTAATGGACATCATTACTTTCCGCTATTTGATCAGTTTAGTAGTGTCCGAAAAACTGAGTATGCAACTGATGGATGTAGTTACAGCGTATATATATGGGGATCTAGATACTGATATCTACATGATAGTTCCCGAAGGAATTCATGTGCCCGAATCAAAAGACTCTAAACCACGGAGTGCTTATGCAGTTAAGCTGCAACGTTCACTGTATGGACTTAAACAATCCGGAAGGATGTGGTACAATCGCCTACGTGAATACTTAATTCGGAGGGGTTACAAGAACGATGAGTTATGCCCATGCGTGTTCATTAGAAAGACCGACTCTGGATTTGCTATTGTAGCTGTCTATGTTGATGACATGAATGTCATCGGTACTTCAAGTGAGATTGAAGAGACAGTTTCATTCTTGAAATCTGAGTTCGAGATGAAGGATCTTGGGAAGACTAAGTTCTGTTTAGGACTTGAGTTAGAGCATAGAACCAAAGGTATTCTGGTTCACCAGTCTGCTTATACGCAGAAGATGCTCAGGCGTTTCAACATGGATACATGTACGCTCTTGTCTACTCTCATGGTTGTTCGTAGTCTGGACATAAACAAGGATCCATTCCGTCCCAAAGAGGATGAAGAAGAGATTCTTGGTGCTGAGTACCCATACTTAAGTGTGATTGGGGCACTTTTGTATTTGACACAGTGCACTAGACCAGACATTGCTTTCGTTGTGAACTTACTAGCTAGATTTAGCTCAGTGCCTACGCATCGTCATTGGAACGGTATCAAACATTTGTTTCGTTACTTGAAAGGTTTCATTGACTTGGGACTGTTCTATCCCTTCAGCACAAAGAGAGAAAATCCTGCCAATCACCCTCCTCACACCAACGTTTTCGGCTGCCTCGATAGTGCCATCGTACGCCGTGGTACTGTTGCTGGCGCCGGCGGCGTGAAGGATGATGATGGCGACACGTCCGGCCATTCAAATGTGTCATTCTCTGGACGTCTCCCTTACTCAAAGACTCCCAACAACGAGTTAGTTGGTTTCGCGGATGCTGGGTATATCTCTGGCCCGCATCGTGCTCGTTCCCAAACTAGTTATATTTTTGCCATGGGAAATACAGCGATATCCTAGAAATCAACCAAGCAAACTTTGGTTGCTACTTCATCGAATCACGCAGAGATCATTGCCCTCCATGAGGCTATTAGAGAATGTGTCTGGCTAAGGTCAGTTATTCGCCACATTCATGATTCGTGTGGACTAGTGTCTACCACCGATAAACCTATGTGTATCTATGAAGATAATGTTGCCTGCATTGAACAGATGAAGTTGGGTTTTATCAAAGGTGATAACACTAAGCATATATCGCCCAAGTTCTTTTACAATGTGCAACAACAGGAATTCCTGAACATCCAAGTTAACCAAGTGAGTTCAGATGCGAATGTTGCAGATTTGTTTACCAAGTCTTTGGAAAAATCTATGCATGTGAAACATGTGAAGAGCCTAGGCATGCACCATATATCAGAGCTCTAAGTTTGTTAGACTTCAGGGGGAGTCTACATCACATGTTATTCACAAGTGTAGTGTTGGTGTGTTGTTCTTTTTTCCCTTCGTCCATGCATTTTATTTTTACCCAAAAGGTTTTTGTTTTGCTGGCAAGGTTTTAGTGAGGCAACATGGTAAGCACCATGAAGACATTAGGCGCTCAACATAAGGGGGAGTGTTGTAGGAAGGTTATTTCCGTAACTTCTTGGATGTGTCTTGACCTAATTAGACTAGTATAGTTGATTCTGTAATAGATAAGGAATCCCTGATTTATCGGGATACTTGATGTAATGCATATATAAAGGCCTCTCTATCAATCAATAAACACACAGTTCTCTCTATTATCTTTTCTCCTTGAACAAAAACAAATTTTATTTATTTGCCATGTATTTCTACAACTAGAAAAGCTATTAAATCTAAAAGAGAACTTCTATTCATACCTCTAAAATTGGTATTTAGACCTCTGATTTACTATTACAAATAACTTGTTATTCACATCTCCTTAACTTTACTAAATTACCCATTATCCAAAAAAAATAATGAAGATATGTTATATTAGAACCAATCAGTATAGGGCATACAAACAGTTTATATATATAATTAAATACTATCAATTCTACTAACAACAATCAAACAAATTAAAATTAACAACGAAATTGAATTAGAAATTTACTGACTTGATCAGATTGAGGTCTGCTTTGCAGTGTCCTTAGACAGAAATTCGTCTCCATTCGTGCTGTAGTTTCAGACGTCTATTTAGATGATTTAACAATCTAAACAAGTTCTTGCACAAGAGCTTGTTTCTGGCGAATATACTTTGTGTATATTTGAAGAACAGAAGAAGAAGAAGAAGAAGAAGAAGAAGAAGGAGAAGAAGAAGAAGGAGAATGTTTCGTGTTTTTCAGCGAAGACCAATTTCGTCTATATATAATAGTCTAATGAAAAGATATAACTGACCGAACAGTTGTAACTGTCTGTCAGATAATATCAATTCAAATTTCAAAAATAAAATTTAAAACAAAATTATTTTCCAATTTAATCAACAGAGCCCAAGACCTATCGTTTGACTATTAAATATATATTTTATTTATGTGCAATTCCATTGAAAATCTAATAGAAAAGCCCACAAACCCCATTCTCTCACATTTCACCAATTTAATAGACTAAATGGGTTAGTCCTTATAAAAGGCAAAACCTCTTTCTACTTCTTCAATGTGGGACGTTCCTATATGTTCTTCTTCTTAATCATTTTCACCACCTCTTCTTTCGACTTATGTGAAAGATTCATTTTTCCATCATTAATGTATTTCAAATAGAATTGAAAATCAGATTTCATTTGTCTATGCTTTAAACTTTATATATTTGTGCATAAACTAAAGAAATATATGAAATGTCCAACTGAGGAATGGAACAACAGATTTACTAAGCAAAAAAAAAAATGATTTGATGGTGACTACCAACAAATTATAGGGTCATTGTGCTTAGCATCATAAAGACCAAAAATTTCAACTCATAAACTCAAATCCTAGCATGGTGATGATCCTCGTCCTCGTGAAGAGCCAATTTTCCCGAATTTCCAACCGCAACAACCATTTCAAATCACGCAAACACACATATATATATATAATCCTGAAAACCCATATTACGTAAACCAATTCACCATTGATTGTTAGTTTTCAATCTAAATTTTTTTCTACCTTGATAAAGTTAAAGAAACATGTGTTGAATCTTATTTAATCGGTTAAGGAGGTGAGTTTGAGTGTTTGAAGTAATTTTACATAAGTTGATTAAGTCAACTATAACTTGAAAAAAGATAGAGGTCTAATTGCCGATTTTGGAGATATGCACGGAAACTCTCATTTCCTCACAATTTAAAAGATAAAGACAGTAATTTAACATTGAAATATCATTTAATGAATTAGATGTAAGACGATATGATAAAAAAAAATTAAAAAAAAAACCATGAAATGATATACATTAAACTGTGAGTAGCCATTTTTAATTTCCTCATCAAATCTTTTAATTGTTAACATGGTTAAGTTATTTTTGACAATAAAGTTACTATTCTAGTATTAGTATTGATATTATGAAATAGAAATAAACCAACAAGGTTTGGGGTGCCACATAGTAAGTTAATTTCTATTGTTTTCAACAATTTTCTATAACTAATGAAAGGTGTCAACATATGACTGGGGTGTCTCTTCACAGCCCCCCCACTGACGACATTGATATATTATTATTGTTATTGATAGGATTGCACATAGAACCTGCTAACTTGAACACTGTTGATACTTTCATCAATATTCCAAAACAAATGGATAATCAAGGCAGGCAAATCAACCTCATTTGCTCAGGTATATTGCTAATCAAAATGCAATCACTAATTTATCTCAACCATTATTGATGTATGTGTTAATAGTCTAGCAACTAGCATCATAGTATAAATCTTTAAATAGCCACAAATCTGCATCCCATTAACTTTGGAGTCCTAATTATATAATTTAGAAATCTCTACACACACGATGGATGTGGGTGAACAGGTTGTTAGAGCAGTTTTAGCGAGATTTTGTAAGCATAGCTAAAACAGTAAAAAGTCATCTTACCTAACTACTTTTAAAATTTATCTGCTTAAGTTGTTTCTATTATTGTTTTTTTTTTTATAAAAAAAATTTATATTATGAAGAATTGCTAGTTCAATACGTTTTATATGTGCTATACACTAACAAACTGGAATCGTCAATGCAGTGATAACCTTATACAAGAAATGTGTAGACCATCTCTTTACACTTTTAGGTATGTTACATCGAACATTATTTATCTCATTTTTGGGTTAAATATTAATTAGTTCTTGTATTTTGCTCTTTAAAACTGTTCACTTTCTCACCTTATACAAGAAAGTTAAATTTCTCGTTTTTCGTTACAGTTTCTCACCCAATTTGTCCCAAATGCATTTATACCTCTTATTTTGTTTTAAAATCAATTATTCATGATTTTTATTTTGTCCAAAATGCCTAAATTTTTGTTCTTGAAATATAAATGTGTTTGAGGAGATCTTTAAAAAGTATGGAAACGAAAAAAGATTTAAAATATTCTTTAATTTTCTTTTATTTGAGAATGCATGTCGTTTTTATCCTCACAGTTTAGGAAAATATAGTGAATACATTTCAACTTTGAAAATTACAATCTTATTTTCTTATTTTATTTTAAAAAATCTCTCTTTTTAAAATTTTAATTTTAATTTTTTTTAATAATGATCTACTTTTTAAGGGTACATCTGTTGTCATCCCATAATCTTCTTTATTCACCCCATAATCATATTTCAACCCAAATTTTTCATTTTTATTGAATAAGAGGAAGTGAGGCGTATGATAGGTATTTTTGACTTTTTAGGTGAAAGTATTTTTAAACAGGGGGGAAAATTTTTTGTTTTAGAAGATGAAAGATGAAAAAGTGTTTTAGGAAGCAAAGTACTTGGAGTAACTAGTATTTTTTTAATATTCTGTTTTCTTTTCTTCTATTCTATTCTTAATTGATTGTTTTTGGGATCTTAAACTAGGAGTCAATCAATTACGTCAAATGAAATGGATTCATACTCGAAGCATTGATATTTTATGTTGCATCAGTGAAATGCTCAAGAATGAAACTCTCACATCAGCACAACTTGACATCGTAAGAAAATCAATGTTTAAAGCGGTAGAACACGGAAATGTTGAGTTTGTTACTCATATATGTGAAGCATGTCCATCACTCGCAAGCTCATATGAAGATGACAAAAACATATTTCACTATGCGGTTGAATGTCGTCAACATAAAGTTTATAGCCTCATATATAGACTGGATGAAGAGGATCATAGATTTTTTGGATCACGTACGACCAAGTTTCCAGAGAATATGTTACATTTGGCAGGAAAATTATCTCCACTCTCACAATTCAATCGTATTCGCGGTGCAGCTTTGCAAATGCAACGAGAGCTACAATGGTTTAAGGTTAGTATCTCTAAATGCATGTGTTAATGCACATAAAATTACTTGGAAACTACTTATCCAACCAACTTAGAATTTGCCTTTATAAAATGTAACGATGGCCTTTATTTCAAAAAAAAAAAATGCTAATGGCCATTTAATTTCTTTTGCATGCAGTTAGTTGAAAAAGTTAAATACTAAAAAGTATCCCACTGTAAATTTCTAAACCAAATCGCATGTTATTTAACTTGTCCTATATACAATTATAGAAAATTTTACAATTGTTCAAGGAAGGTTAACTCAGTAACTTCCGTGGTGTGTCTTGTCCTAATAAGACTAGAAGTCTAGATACTCTATTAGATAGGGAATCCCTGTTCGCCAGGGATACTTGATGTAATGCCTATATAACGGTCTCCTTATCAATGAATAAAGACAGAGAGATTTATCAATCTATTTCTCCTACAACACGTTATCAGCACATTGCTCTAGCCTCCCGTCTAATAAGCCCTAGAAACCCTAATTCCGGATTTTTTTTTTCGAAAACCCTAACCTACCGTCGGCCGCCGATTCTTCTCTTCGGCACCGTCGGCCTCTTCTCAGCAGCATCTGCGCTGCTCGCCTGCCGCACTGTACCTTCGAGTACTGCTCCTCCTCTGCCTCTAGGCAGACAACCCTTGCGTGCTCGCCAGCAGCTCTCCCTTGCGTGCTACTTTTTGCACGCATCTGCCAGAAGATCAAAATTGCTCGCAAGCCAAGCAAGCGATCCGCGAACCCTTATTCGTGGTTGAGAAGAAATCAAGAAAAATCGAAGAAAACAAGCTTCCCCAAGAGTCAAGTTTCGTTTGATCAAGCTTCTCTTGAAGAGGTAAATATTTTTTATAAACGTTCCCGCTTATGAAAATTTCAATAGTTGGGTTTTGTTTTCTTCCGGGACCTTTCCGTGTCCCTGCTTCTTCATCCCGATTCTATCGCTTCTCGGGACGGCATACGGGGATTTAGTCACCCCGGTGCCAACGTTTATTGGGGTAACTGTGATGTTACCGGCCACCGTTATGCTTGTGACTGTGATGTCACTGTGAACCATAACGTATTATTCTTTTTTGGAAAGAAAACAAAGGGAAGATATCGATTGTGACTTGAAGTCACGTTAAGCATCGATTTATGTGACCATGATATATCTTGGCACTGTTCTAAAAGAACAATCAAACTTGATTAGTATTCAAACATACTAACGTCTCCCTGTTTGTGTTCTGTAGATGGCTGACACTCAGCGTCCAGAATTTGACATCTTGGATGTCCAAGGCAAGGAATACAAGAGGTGGGTCTCAGATGTTGAGAACACTTTCATTGGTAAAAGATTTACTGCCACCATCAACCCTCCTGAGGATGAAAGCTTACACGCTTCTCCTGAACAGAAAGCACAAGCCCTGATGTTTCTCAGGCGCCATATCCATCCGACGCTCAAGAAGCAATACCTGAGGAAAACTGATCCCAAAGAGCTATGGGATATCCTCAAGGACCGCTTCGACAATGTGCATGACGCACAACTCCCAGACCTCATGTCTGATTGGGAGCAAATCCGCTTACTGGATTTTGATTCCGTCCAGGAATATCATCAGACTATGCTAAACTTGCAATCTGATTTGAGCTTTTGTGGGGTCGAAAAGACCGATGATGATATGATGGAGAAGACTTTCACAACGTTCCCAGAATCTGCGTCTATGTTGTCGCATCAGTACCGCGATCTCCGCGAGAAAGGCACTATCAAAACCTTCAGCGATTTGATGAATGTGCTTCAGAGAAAGGAGAGGTACCATGAGTTGATTCTTACCACCAATAAGAGGCCTCGAGGACCGAAATTCATTGCGGAATCTCATCAAGCCCGTGGTAAAGCTTTTAAGCAGAAGCATCAACCTCATGAACGTCAAGCACCGCCACCACGTACGCCAAGAGCAATACGTGGCGGACGAAGAGGGAGAAGAGGCGTCGGCCGTGGCCGACAGCTTTCTTGGACAAGGGATGATGGCAGAGCCGCCGCTCCCAGAGGGAGGAACAGTTTTGGTTCCGGTCCCAGGCGTGGTGGCCATACGCCGAACAATGCTTCGGCTCCTTGCTTCAAATGTGGTTCTAAGAATCATCTCCAACGCGATTGCATAGCAAGCAGAGATATTCAAGCCGCTTACAAGAAACACAAACAATACATAGAACAAGAAGCACACTATGTAGGAGACTTTGAGGAAGAAGTATACGATGAGGAAGATACGAACTTCGCCATCGATGACTTCCAACCTACCAAGAAACGTAGGACTCAGGAGTATGATACTCCAGACTATGAATAAGTATTTGACTTAGGTCATGAGATACGTGTTCAAGTTTGATTTTGATTGTTATTTTGACAAAATAGTCAATAAATCACGACTTTGTTCGATAAGTCGTTCTATTTAGAACAACCTTGATGTATTCTTGAGTTGTCATCAATAAAATCTATCTTATTCTACGAATGATTTAAGATTTTTACATCCCTGAAAGCAAAATTGGTTCAATGCGTCCAATTATCAATGGCATAATTATTTTGAGTTCACCAAAATTCTGGTGATGTTAACTCGTATCCGGAAAAATCACAAAAGACAAAAGGAGAGATACGCGATACGCCATCCGCGAGCCGCGATGCGCGATACGCCATCCGCGAGCTGCGATACACGATCCGCGATCCAAGATCCGCGATCCGTGATCCGCGATCCGCTATTTGCCAACTGATCTGAGATCCGCGATCCGCCAACTTGGCTGCGATCCGCCATGCCTCGCTCGCCAAAGCCCATAAGCGCTTGGCCGCGACTCGCTAGGCCTCACTCGCCATGGCCATTCGCCAGCTTGGCTCAGCACCGAATCCGGTTTTTGAAACCAACAATCGATAGCCTATCGAACAAATGCAACTTTTGCATCAATGGCTCGGCAACGAAGTGTCTTCGGACTCGCCATGCTTCGGATTTAGCTCAACCGTCGCATCGCATTGCCTCAATGCCTGACCGATTCTCACCACTCGCCTTGCTTCGGCTCGGCCTCTGGGTCGCTTTGGCCTTACCACAGCTTCGGCTTTGGCTTGGCTCCGGCCTTTGCCTTGGCCTCGGTCTTGGCTCGGCCACGCCACCTACGACGGTGTCCGGTCTCAATCTCTGACCTAGGCTATGATTATCAATGGTGATACTCGGTGATTAAAATGCGGCTTATCTCTTTCTCTCAAGTTTTGTCGTTGCCATGGCTATGTTATTGGCCTTAATGCACTTCATTTTGTGATGATATATTGTTTCAGTACACTTACTTTAAAGTGTTCGCCAAAGTCTAAAGTAGACTATTGATTCAATTTACATTGTTTTTGTAGATGTATCAAGGCGAGATTGAGTGTTTGTTGGATTGTGCAACAACTCACACGATTCTGAGAAATCGGCAATTATTTTCGGATTTTACGCCAAGAGAATCGTCGTTATCTACGATGACAGGAACTGGACCCGTAATTAAGGGTCGTGGCACTGCTCAATTCTTACTGCCAAATGGCACTGAGATTTGGGTAGAGGACGCCCTATATGCGCCTAAGGCGCCAAGAACCTTGCTAGCTTTCAAGGATGTGCGTGACAATGACTATCACCTCAGCACTTATGTTGAAGATGGAACTGAATATCTGTTGATCACCTCCACTCAATCTATGCGCACTCGCATTGTGGAGAAGTGTAAGCGAGTTCGCAATGGCATGTATTTCACAACCATTCGAGCCAACGAATCTCATGTTGTTATATTATGTGATTCTGATGCTTATAAGCTTTGGCATGATAGACTCGGTCATCCGGGTCGTGATCTGATGATCCGTATTTTGAAATGCTCCCACGGTCATCCATTTTTCCGATCACAAAAGCACAGAGGGCGCCTCGGCCTCGGCTCGGCCGTGCCGTCGATAGCCGCCTCTCAGCTCCAAGGAGAGGTTCGGCCCCCTCCTGCTTCTCATGCTTCTGTAGCGATGTCTAATGCTCATCGTTCGTTTTGCAAAGCTTGTTCACTAGCAAAACTTCAAGCAAGACCATCTTTTGCTATTGATAATAAACAGAATATTCCGTTTCTACAACGAATACAAGGTGATATTTGTGGACCTATAACACCAGAATGCGGACCATTTAGATATTTCATGGTTCTGGTTGATGCATCAACGCGTTGGTCACACGTAGCGTTGTTGTCCACGAGGAATGCTGCATTCGCTAAACTCCTAGCTCAGATTATTAAGCTTCGGGCTCACCACCCGGACAATCCGATTAAGTCCATCAGACTGGATAATGCTGGAGAGTTTACCTCAAAGTGTTTTGATGACTATTGCATGTCAGTTGGGATTGAAGTTGAACATCCCGTACCCCACGTTCATTCTCAGAACGGTCTTGCAGAAGCCGCTATCAAGAGACTACAGCTTGTAGCTAGGTCTCTTGTCATGGCCACAAACTTGCCAGTTTCGGCATGGGGATATGCAATATTACATGCAGCTATGCTTATTCGTCTACGACCCACAGATAGCCAACCATTTAGTGCGTACCAGTTGGTAACTGGTTACGAGCCTGATATTTCGCATCTGCGTACTTTTGGTTGTGCCGTATATGTGCCTATCACGCCTCCACTGCGTACCAAGATGGGTCCACAACGACGATCAGCTATTTATGTTGGATATGAAGCACCAACTATTGTCCGCTATATAGAGCCTATGACAGGTGATCTGTTTACTGCAAGATTTGCAGATTGTCACTTTGATGAGACATCCTTCCCGCCGTTAGGGGGAGATGGGGCCGCATCCGTCCCAAATGAACGTCAGGAATTGACGTGGTTCTCTCCCACTATGTCTCATTATGATCCCCGTACGTCTCAGTGTGAGACTGAAATACAACGCATATTAGAACTACAAAAGGTGGCGGATACGATGCCCGACTCCTTTACTGATATTGCGAAAGTGACAAGATCAACCATACCTGCTGCGAATGTACCTGCAAGGCTTAACATTCCTCGCCATGCGCGAGCACGCGCCGCCGGTCTCGGACCCGCAGCCCTAGGTGCCATCGGCAGCCTAGGCTCGGCACCTCCAAGTGGAGAGCCGGCGTCGACTTCGGATCCTCCTAGAAAGAGGGGGAGACCAATCGGTTCCAAAGACAATGTACCTAGAAAGAGGGCATGTGTCCAGGCACAAAGCGATCCGTTCATCATTGATACTGTGACGCCGTCACACGAGATTGTCTCCGACTATACCTATGTCCAAGAATCAACTCTGAATCATCTGGGGGACGCCTCAGACTCACTGTTGATGTTGGAGAACAAGGAAATCTCACTAAACTACTTATGCATGCACAATCTGATGGAAAGAAATTCCATGTATATCGATGATGCATTCACCTACGCCGTTGCTCAAGAAGTTATTGACGACGACGATATGGAACCCCGCACTGTTGATGAATGTCAACGTAGGGCGGATTGGCCGAAGTGGGAAGAAGCAATCCAGGCTGAACTAGACTCTCTAAAGAAAAGGCAAGTATTCGGACCGGTTGTGCCTACACCGCCGAACGTGAAGCCTGTTGGACATAAATGGGTCTTTGTCAGAAAGCGCAATGAGAATGGCGAAGTCCAGCGATATAAAGCTCGACTCGTGGCGCAAGGTTTTTCTCAACGCCCTGGAATTGATTATGAGGAGACGTATTCTCCTGTCATGGATACTATTACCTTCCGATACTTAATAAGTTTGGTAGTCTCAGAGAGACTCAATATGCAGCTTATGGATGTTGTAACTGCGTATCTTTATGGGGACCTAGATACGGAGATGTACATGAAAGTGCCAGAAGGACTTTCGTTACCCAAGTCAAGTGAGCAAAAACCACGAAGTTCATTTGCTATCAGGTTGAGACGATCTCTATATGGACTCCGACAATCTGGTAGGATGTGGTACACACGGTTAAGTGATTACTTGATTGGGAAAGGATACAAGAATGATGAGTTGTGCCCTTGTGTGTTCATAAAGAGAACAAGTTCAGGATTTGCCATTATAGCCGTCTATGTCGATGATATGAACATCATTGGAACTCTGAATGAGATCAATGAGACCGCTAGCTATTTGAAATCCGAATTCGAGATGAAAGATCTGGGAAGGACTCGGTTTTGCCTAGGCTTAGAACTAGAGCACCGAAGTGGTGGAATTTTTATACACCAGTCTGCATATGTCCGAAAGATGCTCAGGCGATTTAACATGGACAAAGTTATGCATCCTACAGGCACTCCCATGGTCGTTAGAAGTCTGGATATCAACAAAGATCCCTTTCGTCCGAAAGAAGATGACGAAGAGGTCTTGGGAGCTGAATATCCATATCTTAGTGCGATTGGAGCTTTGTTATACTTAGCTCAGTGTACTAGACCAGACATCGCTTTCTCTGTGAACTTGTTAGCTAGATTTAGCTCTGCGCCAACACAACGTCATTGGGTTGGAATCAAGAACATCTTCCGATACCTTAAAGGAACCCTTGACATGGGCTTGTACTATCGATACACTCATCAGGATTCGACACCTAGTCGATCTCTTGCATCTAACAGCACAAACCATGGCTCGGATTGCCATCCGCCAGCCATATCCGCCAAGACTGGCTTTGGTTCATCCATCCGCCATCTTGCAGACATATCCGCCAACTTATCCGGACCCGCGGATGCTAAGTCGTGGTCCCGATACGATTTTGGCGATACCCCCTCCTACTCAGATACACCAAATGATGTAATGGTAGGATTTGCTGATGCTGGATATTTATCAGATCCACACAAAGGACGTTCCCAAACAGGTTATGTTTTTACCATTGGGAATACGGCGATATCTTGGAGATCAACCAAGCAAACCCTTGTTGCTACCTCCTCGAACCATGCTGAGATTATTGCACTACATGAAGCAGTCAAAGAATGTATTTGGCTTCGCTCAGTTATATCTCACATTCGAGAGTCTAGTGGACTTGAGTCTACTATGATGGGACCAACTTGCATATTTGAAGATAATGCAGCATGCATCGAGCAGATGAAGTTGGGATACATTAAGGGTGACAATACTAAACACATTTCGCCTAAGTTCTTCTACAATCAGCAGCAGCAAGAGACTTTGAATATCCAGGTGAAGCAAGTCAGCTCAGAAGAAAATGCAGCGGATCTGTTCACCAAGTCTCTACCCAAATCTACATTTATGAAGCATGTAAAGCGCATTGGAATGTGTCGCTTATCCGAACTCAAAGACTGACTGACTATCAGGGGGAGTTCTCATCTAGACTTCAGGGGGAGCCTAGTTATGCATGTCTCACATACTTGTAGTTGGTGCGTTGTACTCTTTTTCCTTAGACCATGCTTTTATTTTTGCCCAAGAGGTTTTTGTTTGCTGGCAAAGGTTTTAACTAGGCAACAGCTCATGCACCATTGAGGACACGACACAAGGGGGAGTGTTCAAGGAAGGTTAACTCAGTAACTTCCGTGGTGTGTCTTGTCCTAATAAGACTAGAAGTCTAGATACTCTATTAGATAGGGAATCCCTGTTCGCCAGGGATACTTGATGTAATGCCTATATAAAGGCCTCCTTATCAATGAATAAAGACAGAGAGATTTATCAATCTATTTCTCCTACAACAACAATGTCTTAATATAAAATTGTAAAATGAGTCGTTAAAGTAGTAATATTAGTTATTAAAGTTGTAACTGTTGTTAAAGTTGTAAAATATCTAATTACCACATGAGTTGTTGTAATTACAACTTTAATAACTCAAATACCACTTTCAAGGCAACGTAATGTTAAACTTGATGCATGTTATGCATGTTAGTACAGTAGAATTTTTCTAAGATTCCACATAATTACCAGGAACTTAATTGAGCTTTCCCAAAATTACATAATCCCAAAATGAGCAATCGCACAGTTAAACAAATTATTTCACATATTAACACAAACGAGTTGAGATTTCCACAAATCAACTATATGGTTTCATCAATCAAGGCCTGAGAGTAGCCGCACCGACCCTCATTAAAAAAGAAAAAGAAAACGAAAATTACAACCAAAGAGATATTGTAGCATCACTAGTCTGACGTTCAAGTCGGTCGAATACTTATTTCTCATCTTCTTGTTTGGTGAAATTTTTTGTTCTTTTACAAAACCTACACTATAATGAAGAAATATGACCAATATGAATACTATAAATTTAACAAAAATGTAGCTAAAGTCGTTTCAACAATGTAGGAGATAGAGAATATTGTACCGCTGGAGCTACATGAAGTTTTAAATTCAGATGGTATGACACCACGTGAACTATTTACTAGGAATCATGAGAAACTAAAAATGGAGGCAGAAGATTCGATGAAAGGGACATCAACTTCTTGTACAGTTGTAGCTGCTCTCATCGTTACCATGATGTTTGCCGCAGCATTTACAGTTCCTGGTGGAAACAATGGTGATACAGGTGCTCCCATGTTTTTAACTAAAAAGTTATTTATGGTGTTTCTAATTTCGGATACCTTATCACTCATTTCTTCCACAACTTCAGTAATTCTATTTTTGGGAATTCTCACATCACGTTATGCAGAAGATGATTTTCTCAAGAATTTGCCAATAAAGATGATGATAGGTCTTTCCACTCTTTTTGTCTCTATTGCCACTATGATGATTGCTTTTTCTTCTGCCCTCATCATTATGCTTGATAAAGAATACTCATGGGCTGAAATTCCTTGTATGTTTGCTACTAGTATTCCGGTTGCCTCATTTATATGGTTGCAATTTCCCCTCCTTATTGAGATATTTTGGTCAACTTATGGGCCAGGAATATTTGACAAGAGAGGCAAAGGATGGATTAAAATTATACGCTGATAATTATGTTTTGTTTCGCTTAAAGGGGGAAGGTACGCTACATCCTTATTGTAGGAAAATAAGAGGCTTTCCTATGTAATATGTAATTGTGGATTCTATGGTTTTTTTTTTTTTAAAAAAAAGATTGTGGATTCTTTGTAAAATTATTTTGCTGTTTGGCAATAAAAATGCAGACTACTTGGATTCCAAGTGATTGCCCCGATGTGAATGTATGTAAGAAATATATATTTTTTTGTTACAAGAATGTGTGTAATGTACTTTAATCAGTGCAAGTTATGTATTAAAGATGAAATTGTTTTTTGGGAGCTTCTACTATTCATATCTCTAAAATCGACATTTAGACATCCAATTTTTCATAGTTATTGTTGACTTTGTCAACTCATTTAAAATTACAAACAAAGACGCATTAAAGGATTTTCCTTTCCAAAAATAATATTCAACTTAAGAGAAAGTCTTCTTCTTCTCCAACAAAAACCCTAAGGGCATCTCCAACCAAAGGTACTAAACCCTATAATTTTAGGGGTCTTCTCATTTTGGCCTCTCCAACCGTTCTTTTATGAGGTCCTCCACCCTATAATTCTAGATCTCAGTCTCATTCTCAGTCTCAAAATGAGACTTCGTTTGAGACGAGTCCTATAATTAATGGGACTGACAGAGGAGAGCAGAGGAGAGAGAAAAGCAGAAGCCATCACGCGGAGAAGATGGCGCGTGAAGAGGAGCGTCGCTAGAGGACAAAAAACGGCTGCCCACTCACGTACGACGCGCCAAGCCAGAGGCGAGTGTAGCAGACAGCTTTTTGCTGCGGGTCCCGCATCACGTGGAAAGGCTGAGTCTGTTGCCCTTTCAGACTCTCCAACGGCTAAATATCGAACGATCTGTATTTAAACTGGAATCAATCCAACGGCCTCAATTCATCTCTGAAGATATTTTATTTTTTAATTTTCCTAAATGAATTTTTGATTCAACGGTTTAAGATATAGATTTTAAATTAATCGACGGTTCTAATTTAAACAAACTTTAATTTTATATATAACGGTAAGAAAAGTGACGAAAAAAATAATAATTTTTTTTTAAAAATTTCTGCCCGTTGCTACAGTATATGTACATTTCTTCTATAAATAACAACCCAAAATTTCATTCATTACACACCATTTCTTACATCCTCTCAAACAATCTTTCCTTCCCATTATTTTCAGGCATTTAGCAAAATTTGATTTCTCTTTTTTGCACCATGGGTCCAAATAGAGGGGCACCAAAACCACGGGTACCACGAGCGGAAAATTTTAGTGAGGAGGAAGATAAGGCTTTGTGCATCACCGTTGTGAGTATTGGTGAAGACGCCGCCATTGGTACTAATCAATCGAGCTGAACCATGTGGGATCGTGTATATGAGTTTTTTGATGGTATCAAGCCACCCAATGCACCGAAGCGAACCCCTACAAGTATTGAATCTCGATGGAAGAAGATCAATCCCGCATGCATGAGATGGCGTCAAGCAATAAACCAAGCCATCGCGAATCATAAGAGTGGCGAAAATGATATTGATGATGTAAGTATTTTTATTCGTCATTGTTAAAATATAATTTTAAGTAATTATTCTAATAATCTTAAAATATAGTTAAAATAAATAACCACTACTATGTTTATTATAATTGTTTGTAGATAAGGAATGCCAAGTCAAATTACTTCGATGATTCCCATGGAGAGCATTTTGCATTTTTGCATTGTTGGGATATCTTGAAGGAAACACCAAAATTTTCAAATCCGTCATCAATGGAAGGGGATAGCACAAATTATGAGAGGCCTATCAACTTGGATGATAACGATTCGCCCGGAAATGGAGTAACTCCAAGCGTGCCATCTAGAGGTAGGCAAGATCGTCCAATGGGACAAAAAGCGGCTAAGGCGGCAAAGAAGAAAAGTAATCAAGAGCTTTCAATGAGTATTCATGATCAAATGAAAAGGCTTGCCGATCAAAATGATAGAGATTATGCACGAATGGAACACCTTTACCAAGAGGCTATGGCGGCTCAACAAAGGGAGGAAGATGCTCGCACAATGGCGGTGGATCCTAATATATATTCACCTTGTAAAAGAGGCTATTGGGAGAGAAAACAAAAAATGATACTTGAGCGAGAGGAAGTGGAGTCACAAAATTCATCTAGGCGGTCATTCCGTACCCCTCAAGCGTCTACACCTCCTCATGGCGGATCAAGTTCTTCCTCATATTGTAGGCTCGATCAAACGGAGTGGTATCCTAACAATGATGAAGCGTGAGGGGTACGAAATCACATTTATGATGTTTTATAGTTTAATTAATTATGTTTTCAATTAAGAGCTTTATGTATTCTAGTTTAATTTATTATGTTTTCAATTAAGAACTTTATGTATTCTAGTTTAATTAATTATATTTTAAATTAATGATGTACTCTATTTTATAATGTACTTTATTTTAATTAATGAAGTATGCAATTATTGACACATAATTAATAATGTATGCAATTATTGACACATGATTAAATAAACGAGTAAATTAAATTAAAGAGGGGATGACAATACCCAATACAACCAAAGCAAAAAACAAACCAACAACAAATAATAAACAACAAACCAACAACAAACCAAAAGAAAAACTGCATAACTTACAGGAAAGCAAAAACAAACAAACGAAGAAACTTGGTGGGCTGCCGATAACACACAATTTAGCCATTGTTGCGCTCTCGCCACTGTTTCAAAGCCCAACCGTGTTCCACTAAATCCGATCTTAGTGAAGCAGATATCACTGGACATCGAATCTTGTTGTAACAGGCACGTACAAATGCATGCCTTTGTTGGGGATCACGCTCCACCTCATGAACATAACTCTTTTTATCATATATAGCAGCTATTCTTGGACGAGTCGGGATGTCGTCTTCGTCAAATTCATATTGCTCATCTTCATCACGCTTATCTTCTACTATCATGTTGTGCAAAATAATGCACGTCACCATGATGTATTGTAGGCTCTCTCTACTCCATAAATGAGCTGGACCTCTCACAATTGCAAAACGCGCTTAGAGAATACCAAATGCTCTTTCCACGTCTTTCCTGAACGCCTCTTGCATCCTTGTAAAGTGTCTTGTTGCTGGAGTGGTAAGATTTTTTATGGCTTTGACAAGAGTTGCCCAATTAGGGTAGATGCCGTCCACTAGATAATAACCTTGACGGTACGTACTGTTGCCCACTTTGAACTCCACCTGAGGAGCTTCACCTCTGCATACCTCATCGAACAATGGCGATCTTCCCAGGACATTGAAATCGTTGAGGGAACCTGGAAGTCCGAAAAATGCATGCCAAATCCAAGTATCATACGAAGCCACCGCCTCTAAGATTATTGTAGGTTTTCCCTTGTGACCTTGAAATTGCCCGGCATGGGCAGTTGGACAGTTTTTCCACTGCCAATGCATACAGTCAAGACTACCCAATATGCCCGGAAATCCGCGATCTGCAGCTTTATTTGTCAATCTTTGTAGATCTGCCGCAGTTGGTTTGCGAAGATATTCTTTGCGGTACACAGCCCATATAGCTCTTGTAAAATGATCCAACACTTCAAGAACAGTTGATTCAGCAATATCAAGGAACTCATCGGTCAAGTCAGCTGGTAGACCGTACGCGAGCATCCTCATAGCGCATGTTAGCTTCTGTTCGGTGGAAAGGCTGAGTCTGTCGGTGGCATCCATAGTCTGTACAAAGTACGGGTCGTGGTTGGCCACGCTACGCATCATATTGTCAAAGAGATGAGGTCGTATACGGAAGCGCCTTCAAAAACTGTCGTCGTTAAACTTACATGGTTCAGTGAAATATAGAGATTTCAAGCGCGGATCCATCATTTCTCGATCTCTTAATTTGTATGTACTCCCGCCCTTCCGAAGAACCGCCCCATTGTGAGGCTTCATCTTCTTCCATCATCTCCACTTGGTGGGCTGCCGCAGACATCAAGAGGGCTTGTTGTTGCCGTCTCAGAACATCTTCTGCTTCCTCATTCTTCAGTAATTTCCACAACCTATTCATGGTGGAAAACAAAACTCAAAGTATGAAACAATAACTTAGAAACCACAATTTGTTTGTGGGAGGAGGAGTGTTTGTGAATTGATGAGATATGATGGAGTGAACGACTCCGTTTTTATAGAAGATGAACATGATCTCGGAATATAGAAATTGACACGTGGCAGATAACGAAATCTCGACAACGAATTAAACATCGACATGTGTCTCCCAAAATCTTGTCCGATTTGTGATAATATCTATGTAAAATTTAATTTCAAATCATATCCACCGACACATGTCGATCGTACACGTGTCCGATTGTAGATAATGCATACGGGTCCAAAATTCATTTTTTTTCTTCAAATGAATATTATATTTATTTATCATGTACAATAATAGTTTATAAATATAAATTATTATTAATTACAACATAAAATAAAGAAAAATCAAATATATAAATATAAGACCCCATTATAAGACCTTACCATTGGAGATGGTTAAAGTCCTATAATGAATAGTGTCCAAGTGAAGTCCTATAATAGGTATAGGACCTCATTATAAGACTTCATAGTTGGAGATGCCCTAACACATACATATTTGGACTATATTAATCATTGAAATACGTTAATTAAAAAAAAAAAAAAAGGGTCATCTCACTAGAAATTATGGTTCAATTCTTTATGTGCTACAATAATGTATTTATGTATCTACTTCTATGAGTACTCGTCTATAGTTGAAGATAATTATTACAAAATTATTGATGTGCATGTTTTAATACACAATTATGAATTTATACTTATAAACATGAATGAAGTAGTACAAGGTGTGGTCGTTACAAATCAAAGACTTCACTTTGCAAACGTTTCCATGGAAAAAACAAAGAATCCAAGAACACATAGGAAAAAAAATTGCAAAAACTCTCTAGATCCAAATTTTTTTGTTTTGTTTATGGAATGAGTTAAAAAAGAAGTTAATAATTGGATTAATTATAGTAAAGGTCGAATAAGAAATTTTTATAAGTGTAAGGAGGTCTAATTTCTATTCTGGAGAAATTTCTTGATTTTATTAGAGAATGGACAACCTGAGAAACTTAGGGAGGTGTAGATACCATATTAATTATTTGTAAAAGCAAATTGGAGGTCTTTTAAGTTAGAAGCTCCCTTTTTTTTTTTAATTCAAAAAAATGGAATTGGTTTCATACGAGCACTTTCATTAGTTTCATATATAGTGTGTACCATAAACGACTTCGGTTTTCTTCATACTGCTTTGATCTTTTTTGTCACAAGTATTGTAAAACCTCGATAAAATAATACTCGTTAAATTTATAAGATAATAGAAATTAGAGAGTTCACATAAACACCAATAAATATATAAATTAAAAAATTATTTATAGATACAATTATCAGTCTATAATTACAAATAGGAAGATTGTTTTTTAAATTTACCACTAGCAGGTTCTCATCCATAACTAACGGAATCCGTTAATTTATCAATTACAAAATTACCATTTTTTACGACACTACTGCAGGTCACTAGCATCATGTTATTATAAGGGTCAATAGTATTACCTCATTTTTTAGGGTCAGTAGTGCTATGCTAATTTATGAAATTTATAGGTTGTTAGTTATTGACATATCCTAAACTATATATTTACATTCAGTGTAATATTACTGACCATAAAAAATCGCATAATTCTATTGACCCTCAAAATCGCGTAATGCTACTGACCCTCAACAGTGTCGTACAAAAAGTAAAAGGGGAATTTCATAGTTACTATTTAAAGGATTCTGTTAGTTAAATGGATGAAAACCTGTTAGTGGTAATTTTAAAAAACAGACTTGCTATTTGTAATGAAAAATACTTGTGTTCATATCAGCATGGACTTGTGGGTCCATACTCTCTCTAATTTGCATATTTTGGACAATGTAATCAATGATTTTAGAGTTTTAGGTACCATTAGTCCCTGAACTTTGGTGTATCAGACAGTTTGATGTCTAAACTTTAGGAAGAGTCAATGTGGTACCTCAACTCTCATCTTGTTATCAGTGTCATATTTCTAGAGGTAAACTTGAATTTTTACAATTTTTTTTAAAAAAAAAAAAAAAACTATATTAGACCTTAGTAACATCTTACCAAATTTAAGAACTAGCCTTTAACATGTCAATTTTCACCTAACGACCTTCTGTCTAAGCGGTTACTTTTCTGGCGGTTTCACTGCTGTCTAAATATAGAGAGGTGTTTTTTTAGACCTAATACAGTAGCAGTTTCAGATAACTTTTATATAAGAAAAGTTCTCAAATACCATTCCTAGGAGGTAATCCTCCATCTGGGGTTTGAGAAAAAAACTCGACGGATATAGTGAATACCCACTTAAATTTATTTATACAAACATAACTATATATACATAACTCAGAGCCTCACTCTTGGGTAAACAACTAAAGGCTGTTTAGCTACTCATATCAGATATGGAAATACAAACTTACTTGAAATAAAAGCACACCACACTTGGTACAGTAGCACACTAGCAATATTTCACAATCTCACACTCTTTATTTTCACTATTGATCTCACACTATGCTCACAACTATTTTAGACAGACTCTCAATCTTTAGAATGCTCTTCTCTTCCTTGATTCTCGAATCCTTCTTCAGAGGGTTTCCATTCCTGATATAGGCCACGGACTTCAGAGCTTTATTCAATTCTCTTCTGAGATAAGAGGAATCTTATCTTATCGCTTGAGCTGTCTTCCACTAACTAAAGCTTTATTTGTCTTGATGCGTCGGCGTCTTCCACTTGTAAAAGTAGCTTCTACTTTAATAAAACTCTTTTGTCTTCATGCGTTGGCAGCCTATCCTTCCATCATGTTGTCGATGTTGTGTGCTTCTTTGTCATGAAAAGATGCTCCTGACGTAGAGCCTCCTCCCTCTTCTTCTTCTTCTTCCATGTCTGAGTCATATTGAACTGTATGCTTGTATTCTTTTTCAACTTGCTCCATCCACTTGGTGGTAGATAGCGGTCCATATATCTCTTGCCTTTCTAAGGCTTTTAAAAAAGTCACAATTATCAGGAGAAGGATGATTGTAACTTGTGATCATTATTTTTTCTCCGCTTGCCAGAAGAGTTGTATACTGATCTCTTCGGACTAACTTCTTTATGAGGTTTATTGCCATTGCTTTCATCCATGATAGGCTCTGGTTTGGAGCTCCATTGCTTCTAGATGATTCATTTCCTTGAGTACATCCCTGGACTATTCTTACATAATGGTATAGAGAGATGTAGGTCTTTTGTCCTGCTTCAGTAGTCCATTCTGGAGGGGTTGAGATGAATTTAAGTCTTAAAACACATCCTTCTGGTGTGATATTTTTAACAGACTCATAAATCTTCTCAGGAAGACCTTCTAGGTCTTTATTATCTCTGGTCTAAAGATTACGGACAAAGCCGTTCTCTACTAACCATAGCTTATGCTTCTGGGGGTGTTCTGCTAGAACGTGAACCATATATCTCCCGTAATAAGGACCTGCTACTGTTGATAGCGTTGCTTGAAGAACATTTCTATTTTTTAAATCTCCTAAGAGATTATGAAAACGGAATCATTCTAATTCGGACAGAGTTTTAACTGGAATTCTTGCACTTTCTCAAGATGAGGAATTTTGGTGACATTTTCATACTCCTTTTCCATATCTTTGTTGGAAAGTTCTTCTGTTAAAGCTTCTAAGGCTTGAAGCACTAGAGCTTCATTCTGATTTCTAGAGGCAGTTAGGAGGTTATCCATAATAATCCTCTGATTGAAATGCAGAATTTTACTGGTTCTGAAAACTGGCTTTTCGTAGATCCTCATTGGGTGATTGAATATCATGGTCATTCCTGCAACTACGGGTTGTTTCCTTTTGTAGGCTGCTAGCCTATCATAACCTGGTCTCATCATCTGAGAGGGCATAGTAGGTGTTCGTGGGATTCTATCCCAAGTATTATCAATTTTGGGATGTTGTAAGAACTCGTCTAAGAGCTTCTTCTCATCTTCATCAGGAGTTTCTCCTTGTGAAGAGGCTTTAGATTGATTGTAACCATCCCATTATGCTGGATTTGGCTGAATTTTCTCAGAATATTGTCTCCTTTCAAGAGCTTTGCTTGATTCTGCAGACGAGTAGGTTACTATGTATTGGTAACCTGGTCTATCGTGTAGAGGTCCAACTGTTTTGTCTCCTTCCTTGTATCTTTCCCACATGGTTTTTGCTTTTAATTTTCTTTCTTGAGTTACTTCTTTGTCTTCTAGGTCTGGTTTCCTTCTTTCCGGTCTTTCATCTTCTAGATTTGGTCTTCTTCTTTCTTCAGGTTCTGGTCTCCTACTTCTGGGATTTCGGCATGCACTTCTTTCGAACATTGCCATTTATCTCGTAAGAGCGTCATGCAGATAATTCTTGTCTCCTGTAACCATTTCAACATTATAATTATATTGTGTTATAAACATTTGCCATCTAAGAACTCTTCCTCTAAATGCTGCATCTGTGAGCTTATAGTTCTTAAATTTTTTACTCTTTTATTATTAGTTCTAACTAGGAACTTATTTCCTAAAAAAGCTTTTGCTCCTTTAATGGATTTTATCAGGGCTAGAACTTCTTTATCCCCTGTGGAATAATTCAATTCTGCGGGATTGAACTTTTCTGACATGAATTTACAGATTTTTTCTTAATTTGTGTCTGGTGTAACTGTTAAAACTACTCCTGCCCAGTAATAATCATTTGCATCAGTCTGCAAAACAATTAGGTCTCCTTTTTTAGGTAACTGTAAGGGAGGAAGGTGCTTTGTGAGTTCTTTAATTTTCTTAACGGTGTTACTATCATCCGTTGTAAATGACCATTTCTTTTTTGAGCTCGTTTTAGGAGAAAGAAGTGCAGTGAGACCACTCACTTGAGGAATAAAATCTCTTGCAAAATTAACAACTTCTAAAAATCTCTGACTAGATTTTGCATTAGGAGTGTTGTCAGAGAACTGACTAATTTTCGTAACAATGTGTTCTTGAAGACGAATTTCTCCATCTTTCACATGTATGCCAAGGAAGTTTATTTCTCCTTTTATGAGATGAATTTTCTTCTGTCCAATGATGATTCTTTTCTGGACCATAATTTTGCAAATTTGCTCAAGGTGCTTCAAATGTTCATTCATAGTTTTGGAGAAGACAAGAATGTCATCAATGTAAACTATGCAGAAATCTGAGTATGGCTTAAAGATGTTACCCATCTTTCTCTGAAATATGGATGGTGCTTGCTTAAGACCAAATGACATTACAAGCCATTCATAATGTCCTTGAGGAGTCCCAAAGGCTGTTAAGGCTATAGAATCAGGATGCATTCTCACTTGCCAGAAGCCAGATTTTGCATCAAATTTTGAAAAAATCTTTGCTCTTTTTAACCTATTGATGAGTACTCTGACTTGTGTTATTTGATAGCCATCCTTGACTGTTTTCTTATTGACATCTCTATAATCTATTACCATTCTTGTTTTTCCTCTTAATTGCTCTGCATGGTTTCTAACAAAAAATGCAGGAGCATGATCAGGGCTATTTGAAGGCCTAATTAGTTTCTTTTCAAGTAATTCTTGAACTTGCTTTCTATTTCTTTTCTATCCTCATTTTTATAATGAGGAATGGCCTTAACATGACATATTGCATTTGCGTCATGCATTTTCAGCTGACAATATACTTGATCTCTTTCTCAGTATAGCTGAGGATTTTCACTGATTATTGGCTTAAGTAGATTTTCTATTTCGGCAAGGTTAGGTATTTTCTTTTGCTCTATCTTGTTTATATATATTTTTAAATTGTGTTCTTTGATGAGTTCTTCTTCACCATCTGAGCTTTCTAAATTTAGAGATTCTTCCTCTGATTTTGAGTCTTCTGTACTTGTTGCTTCATTTAGTATGATTTCTTGGAATTCTCTTAAGGCTAGTACCGGTTGCACTACTGGTTTGTAGGATGATTTTGGGTTATGATCACCACGCTTTGCTGGCGACTTCTGATATTGCTCTGTGAATCCTTTATTTGCAATGCTAACTGCATTGATAAGTCTAGGTTCCCAGTAGAACATATTGTTCTTTTCAAGTCCTATCATTTCGATGGTTTGAATTAGCTTCTACTGCAGGAGGAAATCATTTCGTATTAGCAGATCGGATCCTTGGGCTTCACTTTGCCAAATTCGTTGGAAGGTAAAGGTTCCTCCTCCTATAGAGATTTTGATATTTCGAGCTATCTGAGTCATTGTGAATTCATTATCTCCCATTCCTATTCCGGTAACCTCTTTATCAGACTTCTCCCAATATTCTTCTGGTATGGCATATTTTCTAGCAAGGCTATATCTTGAGCCATTATCTACAAAGGCATGCAGATGGTATTTTTTATATCCAGGAAATTTTAGCCATACTGTGATGTAGTTGCTAAATATGCTTGTTGATAGGAGCACAATGTGCGACGATATTAATATGCTTATGCCCTCATTTATGCTTTGATTAACCCTTATTTATCTAAGATAGAGTCATAATGTAGTTTAGTGTCAATTTGGTTGAGTTTTGGAAAAGTGTGCTTTAGAATCCGAAAAATGACTAAGTTTAAGAAATCTGGAAAATAATGCAAAATGTGTCTTTTTCGTGATTGTGAGACGAGTGGAAAACTGACCTACCCTTTTCCAAATTTAATGAACTTTGGTATGCATATTATTGGCTTTCTAAAGGGTTTTTTTCTTTCTTTCAAAAATTCAGATCAATCGGAGTTTGGGAAGTCACCCAGAAGATGGCTGCAACTCAGCAGTTCGAGCAAAACGATCCAGGGACTTCCAGGATTTTTCCTGGGACTGTGTCCTGACTTCAAAACTTTATTCCGGACGTTTCACTTGGAATTTGAGGAATCCCTTTTACATGGAGATAGCTCTACGAGTCTAGTTTCTTTGGGATTTAGAAACGCACCAATCGGAGCTCTGAGGAGAAAGTTATGCCAGAATTACTGGAGCAAGGTCATTCCAGCCGAGAAAGCCATGTTTCTGCCTCTTTTCCTTGGTTTCTGTTTTCGATGGATATTTTGGCATATGATTACATACTTGAAGATGTTCCAAGCTTATTGAAGGATAGAGAAAGACATCGAGCTAAGGCAACGTGGGAAATCATGAAGAAAGAAGCATTCCTAGTCGAGCTAGGAAATTGCTGCCTATAGGCAAGCATTGCTGCCGGTTCTGTGCTCTTGGCGATTTGTGCATTTTTCATGGATCAAAGTTCATCAAATGGAGTTGTCAAGTCCACGTAAGAAGTCCATGAAGATATGCAGCCCATGCCATGAAGAAAATTCAGAAAAAGAAGTCCAAGAATGCAATGTTTATCCCACAAAGAAACTTAAACCAACTAGGACAAGGAATTCCCTTTCCTTGTGTGGCCGGCAAACCCTAGACTCTTCTCTATATAAAGCCAACGAATTTTTCAGAAAAGATCATCTCTTCTCAAGCACAAATACTAGGCTAAAGCTCTACCAAGTCTAACAAGCACCAACACCCAAATACTTAGCCAAAACCCATCATCACCACCATCCAAAACCCGTTCCTTTCACCTTGTGTTTCTGCTGACCGAATCCTCTCATCTGTGTTTCTGCCGAGCAGCAAGCAAGCTTCATCACCACGTTTTGGAAGTCTTCAAGGTTTCTAAAGTGTGATCCACTCTCCCTATGGCTTTTGTATTTAATTTTGTTTGGTTATCTTGTAAGAACTTGTTTCGATTCTTGGTTTTTGCTAAAATTTTGTATGAACCGATTTTGTTGAAGTTTATGTAAAGTAGTTTTGTAATTTTAACTTGTGAATTTTGTATGTTGGATAATTAGGGCAGTGGTATTAGAATTATGTTTAGGATTTAAATTGGTTAGTGATCAAAGATGAGGGCATGAAAATCAATACTTGGTGTTGTCTTTGAACATGATCTAGGTATTAGGTTTAATCAGCTAGAATAATTACAAACTAGATGGACCTGACGGACTCTATAATTTGTGTTATTCACTTAGGGTTATTAATCTTAGAACTTGCATGCTAAATAAGATGATTGACAACCTTACTTGTTTACATGTTTTCGATTTAAAGACTCTTGTGCGTTAAATGTTAAGTCTTGACCGGATTAGCATAAAACTCTTTAGGGCTAGAACGGAATTTTGTTCTAAAGAACTTGAGGAGTCTAGTAACTAGGTACATAGCGGAAGCTCTAGTTATGGTCGAAACTAATTTGAGTCTTGAACGTACTAAATACTTGTTCCTTACTTTCTTACATGCGAGTCTATTTGTTAAAGAGTCTTTTGTGTGAACTATTTAGTGTGAGAGATGATGATCACTTGTATATAGTAAATTAGGTTTTTAATTTCATGTTCATTATCTTTAGGGCAGCCCTATGGCTGCCGATCCCAATTTCTCCCCCCAAAGTGATGTTTTCTTGTGTATAGTTGTGAATATTTTTGACTAACATTCTCATGTTTCAGGTACCCTTAATCTCTGGCTGGAACGATCCCTACTTATTCTATACTACTAACAATTGTAGGGTTTTTGATTGAAGAATCGCTTCGGTAACTCATCACTTGTCTGCACTTGCTTAACTGGTTGTATCTCTTTTTCAGAGATATCTATGAAAAGATTGATTCTTTCTTGGTGATGATCATTTACTGGTATTTTTTTTGGTTCTTGACTCAATGAAGTTATTAACTTCATTTTCTTAGAGTCATTTTCGAAATCTTGTATTTTCTTGAGATCATCCTCGAGATCTTTCTTTTGGTTTTGATCATAGAATATATCATATTCTTGATCTACCAATGTGTGTGCATCATTTTCTTTTGTTTTTCTTCTTACTTCAGCTATGAAGCATTCTTTATGGTAAGTTTCTCCTGTTTCTTTGCAATACATAGGAACTGTGTTACTATCATAGCAGCTACAATAGTCGCACGTAAAGGTTCCAGGATTTGGTAGGAATTCTAGCTTACTGATGCTATCAGTATTTTTTTGTTTCCAATTTTAGATTAACATAAATATAGGGCATTGACCCTCTTCTTCAGAATAATCTGAAGTGCTTTCTATATCGCTTTCTGATGAATATTCAAGAGAATATATAGATTCATTCTCTTCGTCAGAATAAGCTATTTCGAAACCTTTTAGGTTTGCGTATTCTATAGCTTCATCGTACTCGGCTATAAGAGCTTTACAAGTTCTTTTCTCCTTTTTAGGACATTCATTAGCATAGTGTCCTTCTGCTTTACAAAGTCAACATCTGCAAGACTTTGTTTCTCTTGTAGTATTCTGTTTTGCTGGTTTTTTCTTAAAGAATCTCTTTCTAGGAGATGTTTTTTCTTTGTTCTTGTTAAACCTTTTTCTGAACTTATACTTCCTATTAGGAGTAAAGTTACTCTTATATTTCTTATTTTTGAATTTGTTTTTGTGTTTCCTTTCTGTGTAAGTATGACATCCCCGTTGTGTTGGAGTGTCTAATATTTTTGGGCACATGTCCTCAACTCCTCTAAGTTGCTTCTTAACTGTCCTGGATTTTTGATTTTCTGTGCATTGTTTTCTTAAGAGATCTCTTACTCTTTTTGCTATTCCTCCAATAGTAAAACACCAAGGAGGGTTTTCTTCAACGGATTGTGCTACAACATTATTTCAAGGTTCTGGTAATTTTCTGTAGTAGGTTCTAATGAGTTCTTCATTTTCTAAATCTCCGATTGTACAGTAATAATTCTGGAACTCATTTGTATATTCTTCAAAGTATCTCATGTTACAGATACTTAATTTTTGGATATTTTCTTTAGCTCTTTCTTTGGACTGCTCACTAGGCCCCGTTACGTCTCCACATAATTGTCCGTATATGGGGATAGCAAAATCCATCGGATCGTTAGTCCGAGCTAACTTGGTTGCCCAATCAGCCCATTTTGAACTTCTCTTAAAGGAATTGTACCATTTCTGGACTATTCCTGTTAATGTCGATTCAAAATATGTATGAGCATCTTCATAGGCAAATTTAGATAGTAATAGTGCTTAGATTAACCTTAGACTAGCAACCCAATTATCTATTGCTTTTCTCTTATCTCTTACTCTATCTAGATCTAAATAGACACCTCTTTCTGAGACTGGTTGTCCCCATTTTGGTTTTGTAGGAATGTACTTCTGGAAACTTCGCTCTCCTAACTTTCCCGTAGGTGCTTGCCCTTTAGGAAGTTTGACCTTATCTTCTCTAATGATCTTGGTAGGATTATTGGTAATGTTTTAGATAATGGTATTTCCTCCTAGTGGTCCTGCTGGAGTATTACTTGTTCCTGGCTCTTCTTTAGCAGCTTGGTAGGGTAGAATTTTTTTTTTCTTTTCTCTTTTTGGGTTAAGGAGATTTTTCTTATGATTTCTTCTAGTTCTTCTATGGATTCACAAGTTGCTGCTTGTGCGTATAGTTCTTTAAACATTCTTATAGGCCTTTTTAAGCCTTCTTCTTCGAAGTTTTCTTCCCGAATTCCTCCTGAAGTGCTTGCTCATAATTAGCAAACAAATATCTATGGAATTGGAGGCTTATTTTTCCTCTAGTATCTTCATAGATAGAGGCATTGGTGCTTTGCATTTGTCTCTCTGGGGGAGCTAGACTCCATTCTCTAGGGAACGAAACCTTATCCCAATTTGTGATATGTTTCTATTGGGAATTATTTCTAGGATTAGGAAGGACTCATGTGGTGGTACCAGGGCTGTTTATAAACCTTGTATTGGGAGTTACATTAGAACTCATTAGCTTGTAGTAAATTCTGTAATCTACAGCTAATTCCATCATTCCTTGCTTCATGGAAATCCCATCTGCTTTGATTCTCAATCTCAAACAATGTGCTGCATCTTTTAGATGCGTAGTGAAGTTTGGGAATACACTAAAGTATGCAACCTGATTACATAGGATGCTTCTACCGTTCCTAATAGACTTTTCTTGAAATCTGTTATTCTGTCGTCTTGTAAAATACACATAACAGAGCAGTCTATCACATCTCTTGCTAAGAGTTTTACTGATACTTGTAATGTGCATGTAATTATATTTTTTCTGGAATGCTTCACTTACTTCTTTTGGAGTGACTAGCCTTATGTATGTTTCTCCACCAGTTGCTAGGATTGTTAATTCTAGTATCTTGAATCTATGTGAATTGATAGGAACATAAAATGCTACGTTCTTAATATGTTTTTACCCTCATTTATGCTTCGTTTAACCCTTATTTATCTAAGATAGAGTCATAATTTAGTTTAGTATCAATTTGGAAGAGTTTTGGCTTAATGTGCTTAATTGTCAGAAAAACGACTAAGTATAGAAATCTGAGGAAAAAGTACAAAATATGTTGTTTTCGTGATTTTGAGGCCTGTGTTTGACTGACTTAATCTTTTTCAAATTTGATGAAATTTGGCGGGCATATAGTTGGCAAGCTAAGGTGTGTTGTGTCAAAATTTCAGATCAATCGAAGTTCAGGAGGTCACCCAAAAGATGGCTGCAACTTGGCAGTTTTAGCAAAGATCACCAGGGACTTCCAGGATTTTTCCTGGGACTGTGTCCCAACTTCAAAAATTCATTCCCGACGTTTCACAAGGAATTTGATCAAGCCCTTTTATATGAAGGAAGCTCTTTGTGTCTAGTTTCTCTGGGACTTGGAATCGCATCAATCGAAGCTCCGAGGAGGACGTTATGCCAGATTTACTAGAGAAATGTCAATCTGCCAGGAAAACTGAAGTTTCCCGGTTGCGCAAGGAAAGCTTTCCTTTGGACTTTTGAAGCATGGATCAGCTGTAATGGACCTAAAGACATATCCATACTAACTTAATGAGAAGATTCAAGTCCAATATCAGGCCAAGAAGAGTCTAGAAGAAAAGAATTCGGATAACAAGAGAAAGAAAAAGAATCCTGATTAATTTCGGGAAAATTCCTGTGCACGTCTCTCAACTTCCACGGACTCTCCCGGACAGCTCACAATGAATTAGAGTTCGAGCCTTATATGGATAGAAAGCTACGGGAGTCTAGTTTCCAACCCAACCAGAATCACCTCAATAGCTATTTTCTAGAGAGAGTTATGATTTAATCAATGCACGGAGGTCATTCTGCCGAATTCTGAAAATCAAGGAAAACCTAAACCAATTCGGTTTTGGTTTGTGGCCGGCTTCTCTAGGTTACTTCCTCTATAAATACCAAGGCTTATGGACAGAAAACGCATCTCTCTTCTCACGCTTAAGCCAAGCTGAAACTCTACCCAAACATCACCACAAAAATCCTATACAGAATTTTACAATTGCCGATTCCATTATACCATCACCTAAGCTTGCCGATCACAAGTTTTGTTCATCATCAAGTCATCTTTGCCGATTCCTTCAAGGTTTTGTTTAAAGTGTGATTTACTCATCTCTCTCGTAGCTTGTAATTTTCTGTATAATTTCAATACTTTGTCTATGAAGATTGAATGGATGGTTGTAATTTGTTTAGGTTTTATGTTTGTAATATTGGATTTCCGAAACTTGGTTTTAGGTTTTGGTTTTCTTCATGTTTTATTTCGTGAACAGTAACTTTGATATTATGGAATTGTGATTTAGGGCAGTAATTTTGTATGATTACTTGTATGGATTTGATTAATTTTCATGAGTTCGTGCATCACAAATTGTGTGCTTGAGGGCTGACTTTGTGGCTTCTCCTTAGGTACTGATTTTATATACCAAAATAATTTAGATTGCATCATACGCGAAGTTGTTGTGATTTAGGTTGTTTAAATAGGGCGGCTATAACCATGAAAATTTGCATGTTCAAATATGATGAGTGACGCCATTACATGTTTGCATGTCTCCGATTCGGCTTACTGTGCTTATGTACTTCTTGTGTTTAATTTCTACGCAAAATGTCTTTAAAACGATTAGTACCATATTTAGGATTATACGCGAAGTTAATTCTAAATACTTGTGAAGTTTTAACGATTAGATGAACCGCGAAGGGCTCTAATTAGAATTGGAATTGAATCTGTTCAAGTGTTTGTATAATGTTCTTGCTGTCGTATGTCATGATTATATGTTTTCGGAATTGCTGAGTTGTTTTGTGTGAAGCTTAGTATGTGGAGATGATGATCAATTGTATATAGTAATTTAGGATTTAAATTCAGTAAAATTCAGTAGGCATTAGATTCAAATATCAAACCCCCAATATGATTTTGTAATGCTTTATGTGATTGAAAGCCCTAGATTTCCCCGGATAGAACGATCCCTACTTGTTCTTACTACAATTGACACAAATAGGGTAATATGTGTATGAAGTTGTTTTGCAGGTACAATGTGCTTGGATAATAGCTCCATCAATTTTTGGCGCCGTTGCCGGGGAAATTAAAAGTTTTGATTCATAAAGTGTTACTTTGTAACTTTGTATCAATTTTCGGTTGTGTATAATTTTTCTCTTAGTTTTTGGGATATGTATAATAGGTTTTTCGGAATTGTAATAGTAAGTAGGAGTTTTCGTTTTTGGTTTTTGATGATTGCCGAAATACTTGATGTAAAAATGTGTGAATGATTGTAACACTTAGATAAATTTCTAGGAAGTTTATAGTGCTATGTATGTTTGAGTTTATTGTAGTTTCTAAAGTGTAACATGTAGGTGAAGCCGCTTTTGTTGGTCTTAGCCTTAACCCTTCATACGAATGATGTCATAGCAAATCCGTCTTTTATGTAGATTGGAAAACGGGCCCTGATCAATGTTCGAATTAGTCCATCGTTGGCCCCCCACGCATACGAGCGATGCTTTGGCAGATCCATTTTTATGAGGTTGAGGGCGGCTTTGACTAACATTAGTAGACCGCTAGTGACCCGAGTTTGTTTTACAAAGTATGAGGCAAGTTATTTTCATTGATTGGTTCTCAGGTTTGTAAAACTGGATCTCAAGGCCCACAGACTGATGTTCATTCTCGGTGAGTGAGTCAATAGGGAGTTCGCTCTCCGTGGTTACCAACAACGAGACCTGCCTGGTTCCTAAAGAGAGTTCGCTCTCCGTGAATCTTAACGACACCGCCTTTGAAAAGTGGAACACGTTCGAACTAGACAACAGCTTGTGCCGAAGCATCACCTCACTTTAGACGCTAGAAAATAACTTGAACATATGTGATCTATTTTTCTTCAAACTAAATTCGTCTTTAATTTTTGAGGTATATCGGAATAAGCATGATACTACCAGGGGCTGCATCAGTCCATTGCACTGTTATCTCCTCTGCTCCACGTACCTCGAATTTTAAAATTGTGTGAATAAAAGAAATAAATTCTAGGGTTCGGCAATCTCACATCACTTATTTCGAAAATTTTAAAGAACTAGGACCGATTATTCTTGTATGATACTTGTGAAAATTTTATGAAATATAATTGTATAATTCGTGTGTAAAGAATACTTTGTGTGATACTTACAAATTTTCGTGTGATACATTTGTATAGATTGAAATTCTACTAACATTTATTCTTCTAACTTGGTTCGAACCATACACTCCAAATATTATTTTTTCTTTTGAATTCCTTGCCTAAACACTTGATTTTCGAATAATTTCAGGTACATGAATGTCCAGTTGGTCACGAGACATTAGAGGCCGTTTGTATCGAATTGGAGAGATATACGATCTAGAGTTGCCAGCAACCCTACGTCAAGCACGTTCACCATCACCAGAGTATCAATTCGTATCACCTACTTCATCACTCTTTGAACGTGTTGCACCCCCATCACCATTCCCTTCTGAAGCTTCGTGTGAACTCAATCCATTGTTTCACGAAGATCCAGAGTTTGAGCTACTTCATAGTCCCCTCTTAGCTACATATTTGAACTTTGATTTACCTGATCCCATATTTAATATGACTTCATTGAGAGAGGAAAATGGGCAAGTTGATACGCCACAAGGAGGAGCGGCAAGACCAAGTAATGTTACATATCCGGCTGTTGCTGCTGGCAAGTCAGCTGAATTTGAATTGAAGGGTGGATTTATTCACCAACAGCCTAAGTTTTATGGACTCAGTGGAGAGGATCCAAATCGCCATATTCATAAGTTTGAGTTCAGATGTGAGTCTATGTGCCCAACTGGAGCAGATTTGCAACATGTGAGGATGAAAGCTTTTCCATTCTCACTTGAAGATAGGGCATCTGAATGGTTATATGCTATGCCACCTGGCAAGATGACATCATGGAATTCCATGGTGAAGGAATTTCTCACCAAATATTTTCCTTCATCAAGGGTGACACAAATCCGGAAGGAGATTACGTCAATTAGACAAGAACCAGATGAAGCTTTTGATGTGTACTATGATAGGTACAAAGCATTGGTGGCAACATGTCCTAATCATGGGATACGTGAGGGACTTCTCCTTCAATACTTTTATGAGGGTTTGCGCCCTATGGAGCGTCGATTTCTTGATTCAGCTGCCGGAGGGTCATTAATGGAGAAGAGCAAAGAGGAAGTTAAGAACTTGTTGGAGATGCACTTTACTAACCAACAACAGTTCGGGTCTACTTCCTCTAAGCGTGTGAATGAGGCTAGCGGATTTGAGGAGTCAAGTGCTATAAAGGAGCTTCGAGAAGACATGGGGAAGATTACTCAGATGATGACGCAAATGATGAAGCTGAAGCAAGCTCAAGTTTGTGGTGTATGTCACATGGAGGGACATGCAACTGATTTATGTCCTCAACTTGGAGCGGACGAGCATTTTGAGGAGGCCAATGCATTGGGCTTTCCTCAACAACAAGGAGGGCAGCGGTTTGGGAATTTTAACCCAAGGTTCAACGATCATCCTAATTTTCGTTGGGCCAACAATAACAATGTTCAGAATCCTCAACCGTTGACACCAACACAAACAAACCAAGGAGGTGTGGCGTATCAACCTAGACCTCAAGGGCAGTTTCAAGGATTTGCAAGACCTCAGCAACAATTTTACAACAACAATGCTCAAGCATCATCGAATCCTAACTATGATGCTATGTTGAAGTCTTTGAATGATGCAACTCATACTTTGTTGCAATCTACAACCACAAACACAAAAGATATTTCTGAGTTGAAGAATCAGATGGGAAAGGTTGTGGATTTTATGGGGCAGATCCAAGAGCAAGGTAGGCTACCTTGAGGAGTGATTCCAAACCCTAAGAATGAGCAAGCAAAGTCTATCACGACAAGGAGTGGTAAGGTCTTGGAAGGGCCGATAGTGATGAAGAAATTTGAAAACGTGGTTGTGCATGATGAAGAGGACGTTGATGTGGCTGCTCACGGCAACCACAAGGATACTCACGGCAGCAAGGGGGCAGCTCACGGCAATGAGGCCAAGAAGGGTAAACCGAGCAAGGATGAGCTCGATGCCATGAAGAAGAGGGATTTGGAAAAAGATCCCGCCACCTCAGAAACACATAAGGTAAATAATTCTAATTCAAGTGGTTTAGTTAAAACTAACCAATCTTTGTGTTTGCCTTTTCCATCTAGATTTGCTAAATCGAAGAAGGAGAAATCGGATGAGGAAGTGCTAGATATTTTTAGACGTGTAGAGGTGAATATTCCATTGCTTGACTGTATCAAGCAAATTCTGAAGTATGCCAAATTTCGGAAAGAGCTTTGTACAACAAGGAGGCATACACGAGAGGAGCAAGTTGTGAAGATGAGTGAAACAGTTTCGGCTGTTATTCAGAGGAAGCTTCCTCCCAAAATGAAAGATCCTGGCAGTTTTACAATTCCATGTATTATTGGTCAATCTTGTTTTTCTAACGTTTTGCTAGACTTAGGAGCGTCAATTAATGTGATGCCTTACAATGTTTATAAGTCTCTAAGTCTAGGAGAATTGAAGAAAGACAATGTGATTATACAATTGGCTGACAGGTCTAACAAGTATCCTGAGGGATATGTTGAGGATGTTCTTGTGCAGGTTAATAATCTGATATTTCCTGCAGATTTTTATGTGCTACACATGGAGGATTCTCCCCACAATTCAACTCAATTACTTTTGGGGCGACCATTTATGAGAACCGCAAGAACAAAGATAGATGTTGCGGAAGGCAATCTCACCATGGAGTTTGATGGTGAAGTGATTAGCTTCAATATCTTTGAAGCGATGAGGTACCCAATCTCTGATTTAAAACCGTGCTATGCTATTGATGTTGTTGATTCTTTTGCACAGGTTTTATCAGAGACTTTAGAGCAATAGCAATTAGCTATTAAGATGGGGGCCGGTTTTGACAAGAATGGAGAGTGTATGACGATGGAGCAAAGGGAAGCCTTGACGCCACAAGTCTTGGAATTCGTTGAAGAGATTGAGGCAGCCCCTTTTGTAGGTTCGAATAAACTACTCTTGTCAATTCCCATTACCACTAACAAGTTGTTACCATCTGTGGAACAGACCCCCACTTTAGAGCTTAAGGCTCTACCTGATCATCTCAAATATGCATATCTTGGAGACGATGATACTTTACCTGTGATAGTGTCGTCAAAGCTAGATGAAGAGCAGGAGGCGAGATTGATCAAAGTTTTGAAAAAGAACAAGACCGCTATTGGATGGACTCTAGCGGACATCAAGGGAATTAGCCCTACTATGTGTGTGCACAGGATTTTACTTGAAGATGGCGCCAAGCCTACAAGGGAGGCTCAAAGACGACTTCACCCACCAATGATGAAGATTGTGAAGGACGAGGTGATCAAATTGTTAGATTGTGGCGTTATTTATCCTATCTCGGATAGCCAATGGATTTCACATGTCCAAGTTGTACCCAAAAAGAGTGGAGTTACTGTGGTAAAGAATAAGAAGAATGAGCTCGTGCCTCAGAGATTGGTCACAGGTCATAGGATGTGTATTGACTACAGAAAGTTGAATGCGACTACACGAAAAGATCACATGCCTTTGCCTTTCATGGATCAGATGCTTGAGAGATTAGCTGGTCACGAGTTCTATTGCTTTTTGGATGGGTATAGCGGGTACAATCAGATTTGTATTCATCCGGATGACCAAGAAAAGACAACGTTCACATGTCCCTTTGGTACGTTTGCCTATCGACACATGCCTTTTGGTTTATGCAACGCACCAGGTACGTTCCAACGTTGTATGTACTCTATTTTCTCTGATTATATCGAAAATATCATTGAAGTCTTTATGGATGATTTTAGCATATATGGAAAAGACTTTGATGCATGTTTAGAAAATTTAGAGTTAATCTTGGTGAGATGTGTTGAAACTAACCTTGTTTTGAATTGGGAAAAATGCCACTTTATGGTTAAACAAGGAATAGTTTTAGGTCACATAATTTATGCAAAAGGAATAGAGGTTGATAAGGCTAAGATTGATATTATGCTTCACTTACCCTCTCCCACAACTGTGAGAGAGGCACGTTCGTTTCTTGGCCATGCAGGTTTCTATAGGAGGTTTATCAAGGATTTTTCCTTGGTGGCAAAACCCTTGTGTTCTCTTTTAGCAGAAAGATGTTCCGTTCGACTGGAGTGAAGAGTGTGAAGCAGCTTTCGGCAAGCTCAAGATGATGTTAACATCGGCCCCTATAATGGTGCCACCTGATTGGAACTTGCCATTTGAGCTCATGTGTGATGCATCAGACTATGCTGTTGGAGCAGTTCTTGGACAAAGAAAAGAGAAGAGGCCAAATGCCATTTATTATGCCTCTAGAACTTTGAATGATGCTCAATTGAATTACTCCACTACTGAAAAAGAATTGTTGGCTGTTATTTTTGCTTTAGAGAAATTTCGATCTTATCTTCTGAATTCTAAAGTGATTGTGTATTCTGATCATGCAGCCCTCAGATATTTAATGAAAAAGAAAGACGCCAAGCCACGCTTGATTCGATGGATTCTCTTACTCCAAGAGTTTGACATCGAAATCAAGGACAAGAAAGGGAGTGAAAACGTTGTGGCGGATCACTTGAGCAGAATTGTACAAGAGGAGGAGACGTTGCCTTTGCATGAGTCTTTTCCGGATGAGCAGCTTTTTCGTGTGGACACAAGAGATCCTTGGTATGCAGATATTGTAAATTATTTAGTTACTAAATCTTTTCCAAGTACATGTTTGCAGAAAACCAAGACGAGGATTAAAATTATGGCACGACACTACATTTGGGATGATCCATATCTTTGGAAGATTTGTAGTGATCAGATTATTCGACGTTGTGTCCCACTTGAAGAGCATGGGCCGATCCTTTCATTTTGCCACAAGGAGGCGTGTGGAGGTCATTTTGGGCCTAGGCGAACAGCTCTTAAGGTATTAGAAAGTGGATTTTATTGGCCCACAATTTTCAAACGCTTACATATTTTGTAAGACATGTGATAGGTGCCAAAGAACAGGTAACATAGGTAAGAGAGATCAAATGCCCTTAACTTCCATCATAATTGTTGAAATATTTGATGTTTGGGGTATAGATTTTATGGGACATTTTCCTTCATCTAAGGGCTTTCTATATATCTTGTTGGCTGTTGATTATGTGTCTAAATGGGTGGAAGCGAAAGCCACAAGGACTAATGATTCTAAAGTTGTTGCAGATTTCTTGAGAACTAACATTTTTTCCAGGTTTGGAGTACCTCGTGTGCTTATAAGTGATGGAGGTTCTCATTTCTGCAACAGAACAATTGAGGCTTTGCTCAAGAAGTATGGAGTCACCCATAAGGTTTCCACACCTTATCATCCTCAGACGAGTGGAATGGCGGAAGTTTCAAATCGAGAGATCAAAAGCATTTTGGAGAAAACTGTTGGACCTTCAAGGAAGGATTGGAGTGATCGACTCGACGATGCATTATGGGCGTATAGGACTGCCTATAAGACGCCAATTGGTATGTCCCCATTTCGACTCACTTATGGCAAGGCGTGCCATTTACCAGTAGAATTGGAGCACAAGGCGTGGTGGGCAGTAAAAATTTTCAATTTGAATATGGATGCCGCCGGCCTACATAGGAAGATGCAATTGAATGAACTTGAAGAGATAAGGAATGAAGCTTATGACTCAGCTTGGATTTACAAGGAGAAGACACGAGTGTATCATGACAAGATGACAAGAGGCAAAACGTTTCATATTGGTCAAAAAGTCTTGTTATTTCATTCACGTCTTAAATTATTTCCAGGGAAATTGCGTTCTCGTTGGGTTGGGCCTTATATTGTTACTAACGTATTTTCTCATGGTGCCATTGAAATTCAGAGTATTGAAACAGGCAAAACGTTCAAGGTGAATGGTCATCGACTAAAGCCTTACTACGAGCCTTTTGAGGAGCACACCATTGAGGAAACAGAGTTAATAGACGCACCAAGATCATGTTGAGCATGGAGAAGAGTCTAGGCTAATGGACTATAAACTACTAAGCGCTGCATGGGAGGCAACCCATTTCAACCAAAATTATGAAGGAGCCGTCTACGAGAGTTTGAATTTTCTAAATCTCTAAACTCTTTTTGGTTGAATTGTATAAATGTGGAAGTTGTGTGAATTATCATATGCTTAGAAATTACTACATAATTTCTGTTTTACATTGAGGACAATGTAATTTTCTAAGTGTGGGGTAAGGAAATACATGTTTCACATGTTTTGTTTTGTTTTGAGTCTTTGTTTTGAGTCATAAAAAGAAAAAGAAAACACAAAATCAGAAAATCAGAAAAATTAAAAATTGTCGTTGCTTTTATTTTGATTTTATTTTTGAGTCTTAGGATGCCCCTAAAGTCTATGATGATTATATCTTTGAATGCATAGATGATGGTTTTGCATGATCATAATAATTAAATTGTGAGTTTCATAGATTTTATGATTGGTATGAATATGTGAGATTTTGATTGATTTATGAGAAGCATGCTTGTTTGAGTTGATTTTATTCCATAACATCCTATGTGAGCTTTAGAGCCTATATGTTTTCTTCATGATTTATTATAAATGAGCAGAAGATTTTCAAATCTCATTATTCTTTGAATAATCAATAACTATGTGCTATAGCTTTTTGATGGACTCTAGAATGCTAGAACTTGCTCTTGTTGAATTTTGAGACTATTGTTCATAACTATGCCATGATTCTGAATATGATTGAAAAGATCTTGCTAGGATTACCACCAAAGCCAAACAAAGCATGTGCCTAATTTGTGCCCGTCGTGGGACTCCTTAGTTTTAACCCCATTGAGCCTATATTTAGCCATTTTCTTTCATCACCATGATACACATTCCTTGAACTCAGAATAGTTTAACCCTTTCCCTTGTTATCAAGACTTGGTAAAGCTGAATTTTATTGTGGAATTGTACTTTGATGTGATGATTTGAAGCAAGTGTGGGGTGAGCCAATCCAAAAGCATGAAAGAAATATGATTGCCGAAACAAAAATAGAAATCGGACAGGACATAAAATTTGTGCCGAAACAAAGAAAGAAAGAAAAGAATTTCGGCAACAAAAAGAAAAATAAAAATGCTTGGATTGGGTTCTTGTGGTGAATTTGGAGTTTGTGTGATAATTGAAGGTCTATTATTGTTATATTTGACCTTTGTCCTTGTTCACTATGTTTTGGGGAAGAAAAGAATGAAGTTTGGGTCCAACATGATGAAATTTGGCCCTTGAATTAAAGTCATAAGGAATATTGAGCTTTATTAAGTCTTGGTGACTTTGTTATCACCACTATTCTAAATAAGAATTCCTCTTATGCCTAACCCCATTATCACCTCTATGATCTTTTCATGATTCTTAAGATTGGTAAACTTTGATTGTGGAGATTTTCTCAAGAGTAAGCGTATGGTTTTGGTCTATTTGTGCACATAATTGTTACATGAGATTTTCCAGAAAATATTATTCACAAAGTGCTTTTATTTGATGAAATATGCAAGCTATTTGTTGCCTTACAATCTGTTCTCTTGCATATACTTTGAGTGAATATTGCCATATCATGTGTGAAAAGAAGAGAGTATGCCTAGTGAGGAGGATTGGATCAACTTAACATGTTTACATGCTTATTTTTCTCACTTCTGACTTATTCATACCATGAAATATATCTATGACGCTTGGAATATATGGGCTTACATTAAAATGCTTAACTTGAAAGCTATGTGTTTTAAAGATCCTGAGACAATCATTTAGGGGCAGTAGTGTTGAGTCTTTTTGTTTTGTTTTGCTAAGGGACTAGCAAAAGTTAAGTGTGGGGTAGTTGATAGGAGCATAAAATGCTACGTTCTTAATATGTTTTTACCCTCATTTATGCTTCGTTTAACCCTTATTTATCTAAGATAGAGTCATAATTTAGTTTAGTATCAATTTGGAAGAGTTTTGGCTTAATGTGCTTAATTGTCAGAAAAACGACTAAGTATAGAAATCTGAGGAAAAAGTACAAAATATGTTGTTTTCGTGATTTTGAGGCCTGTGTTTGACTGACTTAATCTTTTCCAAATTTGATCAAATTTGGCGGGCATATAGTTGGCAAGCTAAGGTGTGTTTTGTCAAAATTTCAGATCAATCGAAGTTCGGGAAGTCACCCAAAAGATGGCTGCAACTTGGCAGTTTGAGCAAAGATCACCAGGGACTTCCAGGATTTTTCCTGGGACTGTGTCCCAACTTCAAAAATTCATTCCCGACGTTTCACGAGGAATTTGATCAAGCCCTTTTATATGGAGGAAGCTCTTTGTGTCTAGTTTCTCTGGGACTTGGAATCGCATCAAGCCCTTTCTTCATTTACTAGAGAAAGGTCAATCTGCCAGGAAAACTGAAGTTTCCCGGTTGCGCAAGGAAAGCTTTCCTTTGGACTTTTGAAGCATGGATCAGCTGTAATGGACCTAAAGACATATCCATACTAACTTAATGAGAAGATTCAAGTCCAATATCAGGCCAAGAAGAGTCTAGAAGAAAAGAATTCGGATAACAAGAGAAAGAAAAAGAATCCTGATTAATTTCGGGAAAATTCCTGTGCACGTCTCTCAACTTCCACGGACTCTCCCGGACATCTCACAATGAATTAGAGTTCGAGCCTTACATGGATAGAAAGCTACGGGAGTCTAGTTTCCAACCCAACCGGAATCACCTCAATAGCTATTTTCTAGAGAGAGTTATGATTTAATCAATGTACGGAGGTCATTCTGCCGAATTCTGAAAATCAAGGAAAACCTAAACCAATTCGGTTTTGGTTTGTGGCCGGCTTCTCTAGGTTACTTCCTCTATAAATACCAAGGCTTATGGACAGAAAACGCATCTCTCTTCTCACGCTTAAGCCAAGCTGAAACTCTACCCAAACATCACCACAAAAATCCTATACAGAATTTTACAATTGCCGATTCCATTATACCATCACCTAAGCTTGCCGATCACAAGTTTTGTTCATCATCAAGTCATCTTTGCCGATTCCTTCAAGGTTTTGTTTAAAGTGTGATTTACTCATCTCTCTCGTGGCTTGTAATTTTCTGTATAATTTCAATACTTTGTCTATGAAGATTGAATGGATGGTTGTAATTTGTTTAGGTTTTATGTTTGTAATATTGGATTTCCGAAACTTGGTTTTAGGTTTTGGTTTTCTTCATGTTTTATTTCGTGAACAGTAACTTTGATATTATGGAATTGTGATTTAGGGCAGTAATTTTGTATGATTACTTGTATGGATTTGATTAATTTTCATGAGTTCGTGCATCACAAATTGTGTGCTTGAGGGCTGACTTTGTGGCTTCTCCTTAGGTACTGATTTTATATACCAAAATAATTTAGATTGCATCATACACGAAGTTGTTGTGATTTAGGTTGTTTAAATAGGGCGGCTATAACCATGAAAATTTGCATGTTCAAATATGATGAGTGACGCCATTACATGTTTGCATGTCTCCGATTCGGCTTACTGTGCTTATGTACTTCTTGTGTTTAATTTCTACGCAAAATGTCTTTAAACCGATTAGTACCATGTTTAGGATTATACGCGAAGTTAATTCTAAATACTTGTGAAGTCTTAACGATTAGATGAACCGCGAAGGGCTCTAATTAGAATTGGAATTGAATCTGTTCAAGTGTTTGTATAATGTTCTTGCTGTCGTATGTCATGATTATATGTTTTCGGAATTGCTGAGTTGTTTTGTGTGAAGCTTAGTATGTGGAGATGATGATCAATTGTATATAGTAATTTAAGATTTAAATTCAGTAAAATTCAGTAGGCATTAGATTCAAATATCAAACCCCCAATATGATTTTGTAATGCTTTATGTGATTGAAAGCCCTAGATTTCCCCGGATAGAACGATCCCTACTTGTTCTTACTACAATTGACACAAATAGGATAATATGTGTATGAAGTTGTTTTGCAGGTACAATGTGCTTGGATAATAGCTCCATCAATTTTTTATGGAGATTATTTCCAAGCATAAATACCTGCAAAACAACTTCATACAAATAATACCCTCTTGTGTCATCGTTAGTATAGAGCAAGTAGGGATCGTTCAATCCGGGGAAATCAGGGCGTTCAATCACATAAAGCATTACAAAATCATATTGGGGGTTTAACATTTGATTCTAAAACCTACTGAAAATTACGAAAATAAATCCTAAATTACTATATACATTTGATCATCATCTCTTCACACAAAGGTTTGGCACGAAATAACTCAGCAATTTCGACAATACACAATCATGACACACGGCAGCAAAGTATCATACAAACACTCGAACATATTCAATTCCAATTCTAATTAGAGCCCTTCGCGGTTCATCTAATCGTTAAGACTTCACAAGTATTTAGAATTAACTTCGCGTATAATCCTAAACATGGTACTAATCGGTTTAAAGACACTTCGCGTAAAAATTAAACACAAGAAGCACATAAGCACAGTAAGCCGAATCGGAGACATGTAAACATGTAATGGCGTCACTCATCATATTTGAACATGCAAATTTTCATGGTTATAGCCGCCCTATTTAAACAACCTAAATCACAACAACTTCGCGTATGATGCAATCTAAATTATTTTGGTATATAAACTCGGTACCTAAGGAGAAGCCACAAAGTCAGCCCTCAAGCACACAATTTGTGATGCACGAACTCATGAAAATTAATCAAATCCATACAAGTAATCATACAAAATTACTTCCCTAAATCACAATTCTATAATATCAAAGTTACTGTTCAAGAAATAAAACATGAAGAAAACCAAAACATATAACAAAATATTCCCACAAAAATCCATATTAAACGATCCCCTTTTATAGATTTCGTTAAAGCTAAACTTTGGAGCTGATGCTTCTCTCACATTAGATTTAATTTCATTATACTCAAATTCTTGAGCATTAATGAGCTGTACAGGTGGCACAGTGTATCTCTTACTGAGTATTCTGCTCAGTATTTTTATATCTCTTTTGGAGGTTTTAGACTCTTTCCATTCGAGTAATTTGGGTTTACTGAATTTTAACCCGCTTTCTGGCTTTGGTGAAGGTATGATAATTTTACTAGTTACTGTATGAGATAGTTCTTCTTCGTTGATTCTTTCAACGATAGAGTTTTCTTTCATTTTTTCTACACTCTTTTGTAGATTTGAGATTCTTGCGTTTATTTCTTGAAATTGTTCTTCTATATCTCTTCCTATTTCTTGGAGATATATATTGCTATAGTTTTGCTGATGTACGATTGCTTCTACGTTTTCAGCAAGTTTTTCTGTAGGAAGATATAGACTTAGGGCTTTTTCATCTTCCCTTTTTACTCTTAGATCTACTCTTAGATTCATCATATTCTGGATATAAGAGTTTCTAAAAGCTTTCGCAAGTCTTCTTGAGTTTTTCTTAAATCAACTCCTTACTGATTAATATTATTAGCAAGATTCTCTGTTCTTATTAATTTCTTTTCAATATCTACAAGATATTGTTTTTCTTTTATGTAATCTAGATTTTCTTCAAGCTTTGATATTTTTGCTTGTATTTCTCCGAGTTGATTAATATTAATATTAAATCTCTCGAGTTATTCTGTTATTTTCTCAGTAGATTCTTTTTTTTATAAGTGTTCTAGAAAATAAACTATGGTTGGTCTTGGCTGGTCAAGTTCTTCTACTCCTATTTCTTTCTGAAGATGAATTTGCTCGTCGTATAGAGTGTTCAGAACTCTACATGCGTATTCAATGGAGTATTGATTTTCTTAGATATGTCTTGTGTGAAAACACGAGTTCCACTTCTCACTTTCTTTTTCTATACCTTTCTTCCACCGAGATATGGCTTGGTAAGGTTTGAGTTTTGGATATGGCTTGGTAATTTTTTAGTTTTGATTCTCTTTTGTTGGCTAAGAGAAGCCAACTCTGTGGCATAAACCTTTTTCTTTTACCTGTTTTGAGCAAAACAGGCTCTGATACCAACTGAAGCGGATCTAACCTCCTGCGGCTCTAACCGCGGCTCAAAATGTTAAGGGGTTTTTGTTCTATGCTAAGAACTTGCTTAAGTTCTATAATCTGTTCTTCTAGAATATAGATTGTTTTAGTAAATTTGAAAGTCAGATCCCAATAATCTGGTCTTCTCCTGCTAATTCTTTCTCTGTAATTTTTTTATTTTTTAATTTTTCTTTTTTATCTTTTAATTCTTTTTCTCTAAATAGCTTAAACGCTGGGAAGAAATGATAATGATTAAAATTTAACTGTTTAGCTTCGAGTATAGAGGGTAAATTATATATATATAGTATGTATGACAAACAAATTTATGAGCCCACCACTCTCTGTCATAATGTAAAATAAAGATAATTTAAATAGAAAATAAGAGTATTTTAGTCTTTTTGATAGTACTAACATAATATTTTAAGGAAATATTCTGAATTTTTAACGGTAGGTATTTCTTTTATAAAAAAGCAAGAGTTCATGTATCATTTTGATCAATTTCAAAATTCAGGTATCATATTGTCCGGTGTTCAAGAATTGAGGTCCCAATGGTGCATTTATCCCACGATTTTAACCGTCACCCAACCCATTTTAACTGTCACCTAACTGAGAAAAATAGAAAATTTTCGTCCACATTTTCTTCCTCTGGAATTCTCCGTCGGACTTGTTCGGCTTCAAACTGAACAGAGGCACTGGCGCACCAGCGGCATTGCCTTCAAATGAAAACAATGGGTCCCAATCAATGGGTTTTGGCGGGACTACCTTACAAACCCTCTCAAGCTCGCCCAACTTCCTTCCCCTTCTTCTTCTTCCCGCTCCGTTTTCAAACCATTATCCAAAACCTTCCTCTCTTCTTCGTTAAAAGCTTCTCAGCATCGACCGTACGGGCTACCGCCACCCCCCCCCCCCCCCCAGAGCACCAAAAGCAACAAGAGCCCAGATGAGAAAGATCCAACCTTTTCATTAACCCAGTTGGGTTTTGAATAAAGTTGAGTTCTTTGGATTATGTTTGGCTAAAGTTATTGTTTTTATTTTTTATTTTTTTTGGTTTTGGCCTTTTTGGTGATTGCATTGTAGGTGTGAAACTGCAGCGGAAAGCTGCGATAGATTTCAAGTGGTTAAGGGAGAACAAAGATGGTGTTGCTGCCAATATTAAGAAGAGGAACATCAATGCCAGTTTAAAACTTGTGCTTGAGCTCTACAATCAGATGCTGAATCTTCAAAAAGGTCAAATTCTTCATTCAGTTATTACTTATTAGTAATTGATTGATATTGAGGTCTTGTAAGCATCTTGGGTTTTTGCCTAGAGTAGTGACAGTGTCCTTATTATGTACAACTGACTTGAAGCTATTAGACTGCTTCTTAATTACTATTAGAAACAGAACATTATGATTAATCCAAAGTGACATACTACTAAATAGCAGCTGTTGGAGATCATAAGTATCGTGTTAGTTTCAGCAAAATGGTGTTTTCCTTCTCAACTTTATTGCTAATTGTCACACACAGAAAGCAGGAAATCGAGAGGCTTCAAGTGGAAAGGAATGCAGTGGCAAACAATATGAAAGGGAAGTGGGAGTCATCCGAGATTCAATAACTCATAAAGGAAGGTAGCATATGATAATTTTTGTGCTTCCCTTTTCCTCTGTATAGACTGTGGGTTGCTTTCCAATTTGGCTTTTATAGATTAGTTATTTAGATTTATGATGTTTTGTAATTAGGAAATAATCTGAAGGAATGGCTTTTTACATTGGAAGAAGACCTGCTAAAGCTTACGGATGAGTTACAAAAGGAAGCACAATGTATATGAACTATGACTCATTTTGTTAAGGATCACCTTCAACTTGGAAAGGATGTAGATTTTTTTTTATTTTGATGCTGCTTCAGAGGTACTGTTGTTGTTACTGCTACTGCCTTAACTAGATGATAGATGAGGTTGCAATATAATTTCTAACCTTAGAATATATATATATATATATATATATATATATATATATATATATATATATATATATATATATAGGATTTTGGACTGGTCTACGGATATGTTTCATGGATCGGTGCTGGACAAAATGAAACCAATTCTTCGGTCTTCATGTAGAATTAAGCCTAAAGATATTCCAAAGAAAATGGCTCCGAGGAGATATTGGCTCCATGCGACAAAGGAAAGGAATTGGTTTCTCCTATCTGTACAACTAAGATCTGGCTGCTTTCTACAGGTCAGCGTTACTGTAGAAATGTATTTCCCATTGATGTGATTGATACAGAATGTTCAAATAAATATAGCAGTTGCTACTCTAGATATGGAATGCAATAATTACAATTGACTACTGAATATTATAGTAGTAACTAGGATGGAAGAAGTTTAGGAGAATCATGCTTGATTGTAGCAGATGGGATACTGTCATGCTTGATTAGTGCAACTGAGTGATTTGCGTCAATTCCCCCCCTCAAACTTGAGGGTCCTGGACGGACAAGTTTGCCGGAGAGAAGATGATGACGATGTTTATGAAGAGGTTTCGTGAGGAGATCAGCTGGCTGATCAATGGATAGAATAAAGCTGACCCTATGACTTCCAAGGGCAACCTTCTCCCGCACATAGTGATAATCAAGTTCAATGTGCTTTGTACGTGCATGAAACACGGGGTTAGATGCCATGTATGTGGTGCTGAAATTGTCACAGAATAACTGAACTGGAAACTGAATCTGTGTACCAAGTTCATATAAAAGATAGCCTAACCAGGTGGTTTCAGCACTAGCATGCGCAGGAGAGCGGTACTCCGATTCGGCACTGGAACGGGCGATAGTAGGCTGCTTTTTCGAGCACCATGAGATCAAGTTGGACCCGAGATAGATGAGATAGCCGGATGTAGAACGGCGAGAGTCAGGGCAGCCAGCCCAGTCAGCATCCGAATAGGCCACAAGGGAGACAGGTTGACGTTGGGGTGAAAAGAAAAGACCATGCGTCAAGGTGCCTTTGATGTAGCGTAGGATGCGCTTGACAACAATTAGATGAAGGTCACGCGGCTGACTTATATATTGAGAGACAGAGTTAACCGCAAAGGCAATATTCAGCCGAGTGATAGTGAGATATTGTAAGGAACCCACCATTTCGCGGAATGCTGTAGGATTGGAAAGCAATGGGCCATCTTGAGCAAGAGGTCATGCTTCGAAAGAAGATCATAAGCATACTTGAGCTGATTGATATGAAGGCCATTGGAATAGGGAACCACCTGTAATCCAAGAAAGAAACTCAAGGGACCAAGGTCCTTGATATCAAAACCAGTACCCAAAGCAGCGATGAAACTATGAAGTAGACTATCGGCATTGCCAGTAACCACGATGTCATCGACATATAGCAAAAAAATATATAACATGGGGTCCTTGTCGAAAAATGAACAAGGAAGGATCGGCCAAGCTTTGCCGAAAGCCAACATAGAGAAGGAAAGAGCTCATCCGTTGAAACCAAGCGCGATGAGTCTGTTTTAGGCCATACAGGGATTTGTGAAGTTTACAAACGTGGTTCGGCCGAGCAGAGTCAATGAAGCCAGGGGGCTGAGACATGTACACAGTCTCCTTCAAGTAACCATGGAGAAAGGCGTTCTTGACATCTAATTGTCGAAGAGGCCATCCTGGTGACACAGCAAGACTAAGCACAGTTCTAATCGTAGCAGGTTTAATGACAGGACTGAAAGTTTCTGCATAATCAATACCTGGTTGTTGATGGAAACCCTTAGCCACAAGACGGGCCTTGTAGCGCTCAACTGTACCATCAGACTTGCGCTTCACGCAGAAGACCCACTTGCAACCGACAATATTCTGGGACGGAGAAGGGGGGACTAAGGACCAAGTTTGATTTTTGATCAAAGCATTGAGTTCCTCCGTCATAGCAGCGCACCCGTGTGCGTGCTTAGAGGCTTGGGAATAACAAGTAGGCTAGCTGGCTTCAACTAGGGTGAGGAGAGCCTTCGGGATTGGGTACTTAACAATACCATCAGTTCGAAGTCTTAGTTTGGTGATGCCGGCCTGAAGTCTGGTGGTGACACCCACAACAGGAGGGAGAGGAGCGGCGTGAGGCGGATCCAGAGCGGCCTCATGGAGGAGAGCAGGAAGAGGCTCGAGCGGGGGAGCAATCTCAACTCTTGAGGCCGGGGATGGAGAGGGCTCAGATGCCGGGAGGGGTGAGATGGGGAGCTCGGTGGTGCTGAAAGCAGGAGGAAGCGGCGCTGGTAGGTCAGCCAGGCAGAGGTAGAGGTAGGCAACTCGAAGGTAGGCGACCCAAGGGGAGCTGATGGCGAGGGAGGCGGCGCGGAGGAAGCCGGTGGAGACAGCGGCGGCGCAGGGGATTCCGGTGGAGGCAGCGGCGGCTCAGAGGGAGCTGGTGATGGGTTGGGCGATGCAGAGGAGGGAGGAACAGATGAAGGTGTCGAATTGAGGGAGAGGTCAATGAAGGCAGAGGAATTAGGATTAGGGTTGACTTCAATGGGAGATGGGGCTGGGCTCGGCAAGTGGGCTTGCGGAGGTGCGGTTGGGCTCGGCAAGCACGAGATATAGACACGATTGGTGGAAGGATGAAGACAACGAAAACCTTTGTGAGTGGGACTATAACCAAGGAAGACACATTCAAGACTACGACTAGACAATTTGTTGGACACATAGGGTCCAAGATGAGGAAAGAAAGCACAACCAAAGACTCGAAGAGAGGAGTAGGAGGGAGGGGTGCCATAAAGGCGAGTGTGTGGAGTGTCCCAATTGAGAGTGGGAGTGGGGAGGAGATTAATAAGATAGACTGAGGTGGAAACAGCATCAACCCAGAGATTTTGAGGAACCCCATATGTGACAAGGAGAGTACGAGCCATAGTAGCGATATGCCGATGTTTGCATTCGGCGAGTCCATTTTGTTGGGGTGTGTGGGGGCAAGAAAATCGTTGTTGAATACCCATGGATTGACAAAGGTGAGAAAAAGCACGATTGACATATTCGGTCCCATTGTCACTTTGGAGAAATTTGATAGAACCATGAAAAATGTTACAGATCATGGCAACGAGAGTTTGAAAATGGGTGAGAACCTCATTTTTGCGGCGCATAGGATAGAGCCAGGTATAACGAGAATATTCATCGGTGAATAAAACATAATATTGAAATCCACTAACTGATAAAGCAGGTGACATCCAAACATCACTATGGATGATATGGAAAAGAGAAGTAGCAAAGTTTGTATTGGAGGGGAATGGTAATGCATGAGATTTACTCAAAGCACAATTATTACAGAATGATTCAGAGGAGAGATTGGAACCAAGAGTAGATCCCAATCGTTTTAAAACGGCGGAAGACGGATGACCCAGACGATTGTGCCAAAGAGAGGACTGAATAGAGGCAAAAGCCCGAGGAACTGGAGAAGACAAGGACAAATGGAGAGGGTAGAGACCATCTTTACATGGGTCCTGAAACAATAAACGCCCAGTACGTAAGCAATATATGCGATAAAAATCTGGAGCAAAGAGAAAATAGACAAGATTATCCTTTGTGAACTTAGCAACAGATAAAAGATTCGTACGAATGGAAGGAATATGATAGACATCAAGAAGGGAAAAGCGAGAATTGTCCAATGACAAAGGAAGATTACCGGTATGAGAAACAGGCATCGAATCACCATTACCCATAAACTCATTATGAGGACCACCATAAGGCTGAGAATTATTCAGGGGCATAGCTGTCATATGATGAGTGGCGCCAGTGTCAGGGTACCAGGTTGGATCTCCAGAGAAATGAGCACCCACAAATGGAGCAGCGGTATTGGGTCCCGAAAAACGATGAGGACAATGGGACGGACCATGCTGATTGGAATGACAATTTGGGCACCACTGCGGGGCTGGGCCAAGAAGCCCATCAGCCCGATTAGCCCATTGAGGGCGAGCAGCCCAAGTGGGAGGTGAAAACGGCTGTGGAGAGGGCTGGGGCGGCACATGTTGGACAAAGGAGGACTGCCGCGAAGAGCCGCGCCGATTGCGGTGGTGCTGGCGACCACCGAAGGTAAAATTTCGGCCAGACGGTTGCCGCTGTCGCTGCTCACGGGGGGAGGAGCTGTGATTGTAAAGAGCTGTGGCTGGGGAACCCGAATCAGGGGCTTGGGTTTGCTGGGCATCAAAGGCAAGGATGCGGGCACGAAGATCTGAGAAATCTGGAAGAGCAGAAGATTGGGCAAGGGCTATCCGAAGCATCAGATAATCAGGACCAAGTCCATGAAGAGTAGCAATGACCAAATCAGCATCTGAGACAGGTTGATTGATTGCGGCCAAGGAGTCGGCAATGGTTTTGGCTTGTTGGAGGTAGTCATCAACAGACTGAGAGCCTTTTTGTAGATCATAGAGTTGAAGTTTCAAACTGGTGGCGCTGGCAACAGAGCGTTGGTTGAAGTGACGGGCGAGGCAGTCCCAAATACCTTTGGAGGTGTCAAAACCAATGGTGAGTCGAGCAATCCTATCAGTGAGGGAAGTTGTAAGGATACTGACTATTTTCTGATCTTGGATGAACCATTCTTTGTGTTGAGGATTGCGACCTATGGAAGCAGGTGTGTCGCCATTGGCAGGAAGGGTGACAGTGGGAGAGGGTTCGGGAATGGAGTCATCCACATAGCCCCATAGCTCAGCGCCATTGAGGTAGGATCGGATGGGACGAACCCAAAGCAAATAGTTGTCATTGGTGAGTTTAGGAAATTGAGAAGTGTTTTGAGAGGAGGAAGAAGCCATGAAAGAAGAGCAGGGAGAGAGACGAGAGGCAGGAAAGGAAAGGGCACAGGTATGGATCTAGATTAGGCTGATACCATGTAGAAATGTATTTCCCATTGATGTGATTGATACAGAATGTTCAAATAAATATAGCAGCTGCTACTCTAAATATGGAATGCAGTAATTACAATTGACTACAGAATATTATAGTAGTAACTAGGATGGAAGAAGTTTAGGAGAATCATGCTTGATTGTAGCAGATGGAATAATGTCATGCTTGATTAGTGCAACTGAGTGATTTGCGTCAGTAGTTACCTTTAAAATATGTTGCAGTCTCCCTTTGCTTCCGTACTGAGGCAGGTGCGGCAGGTACAGCAACAAGGTAAATTATCAGTGACCTCATACACCCTTATGGACTTGAATAACTTGAATTTTAGGGTGTAGGGTTGCTTTCCAATTTGGCATTTAGAGATTAGTTTCTCTATATTCTGCCTAACTGATCTCTTTTGTTCACCTTGTAAAGATTGCTTTTTATTTTTATTATTATTATTATTATTATTATTATTATTATTATTATTATTTTTTACTGAACACAAAATAAGCAAGCTGTTTGATTCTATTTGTCATTTTGATGAAATTTTGATGGCTGCATTTCAAAGCTTTCATGTAATCATGTTCAAAAATTCAGTCGAGCGTCAATTTCTCTACCAGTCTTCAAAATTTTACTTAGGATATATAACTTGGACTAACAGGCAAACGGTTAAAGAAAAGAAACTATGGGGGTGAAAGTGACGAGAAAAATTTAAAGACTAGCGGGTTGGACGATATGGATCTTAGGTTCACTATGCTCGATATGGATCTTAGGTTCACTATGCTCGAAGATTGTGTTTGTTTTGATCTGTATTGATGTAAATTGTAGCCCTTTTCCTGAAATCGTGTAATTCCATATGAATGGTGGACAGATATCAAGCGCATCAAACTGTATTGATTACCAAAGTCGCCGTCTTCGAATCCGGTATTGTTCTTCAGAACCAGCATCTACAAATCCGAAAAACTGTAAAGGCTTCCCATCTCTACCACAATTTGTGCATACATTAGATGCAATAGCATGTGCAGTACCACGAATGATCGTCTCCTTTGCAAATTGTTGATGACAGATATTTTGGTTTATATTCATACAGATCATGCATAATAAGAACAAATTAAAAAAAGGGAATGCAAATGTGATGCATATTGTTTTTCTTACATATCAGGATTGAACTATCATTTTAATTTTTAGATTTTCATAAGATATGTTGCAAGAATGAAGGATTAAATGATGATACTGGATTGTGCTCTCTAAATTTTGAGTTGAAATCAGAATCAAACTCTTGACAAAATGGTTTAATGCCTCTCACATTGTGATAAGATTATTCTTGTCTTTTTTTTTTTTTTTTCATTATTATTATTAGATTTGACGAAAGGGAAAGAGTAGTTGGTGGTTGATTTTTTTTCCCCCTATTATGTTAGAGACTGTGATCACATGCCACATGCTACAGTCTTTTCCAAGTCCTATTTCATACGTCCACCGGTATTAGTCAATTAACCGTTGTAAATTAATCGGAAAATTTGTTGGCTGCCGGATTGTTTGGTGGGTTGTCTGTCAACCGTGGAGGTATCTGAGAGGTCATGTATTAGTCGATTGGCAAAGTTGACGGTACGTTACAAAGTGAAGAACTATATGCAAAACAGAACTACAGAAGTACTCCTTTAATAGAAGAAATCTGTGATATGCTGCGGCATGAGTGTTAGTATATATACATTGTTGAGGAAGTCGTATTGCCACGTTCATCCCGGATCTTATGCTTGATTTATATGGTAATAGAAAATAAGTCCCTCTTACAGAGATGTCAGACTAATTAAGACTGGCTAATTTTAATCCCAAGTTGAGTAATAATCAATTTCTTGTAAGCTGGTACCTAATCAGCGAGTTATATCACGAACTATCAAGTCATTTTTATCTGATAAATGCATGTGCAGTATATGTCAATCAACTTGTTTTCATATTATAGGTTGACCTGTTTATCTCAATTTTGGTCAAGTCAATTGATTAAAATTAATCTCGGTTTCTGGCTTGTTCACATGCCGAATGAGTCAGTTTAATACTAATTTATTATTATAATTGAACGTTATATAATCAGAAGAGAACAGTTCGTTCCTTTCGTCTTTTAGATCTGAAGTTTTCACGCCTAGCCTGATGCATGCTATGCATATATACTAGAATCCAAGCAGCAGCGCACTTTTGTGAAGTTTGTCCAGGTTAATCTTTGAGAACTCGGTTAGTAGGTTTCATCATAATGTATTCTTAGTTTCTCGATCAGAAATACTAACCACTGGCATGAATTAACAACAGATTGATTTTGCAAGTATGGCAAGTACAGCAGGTGTCTCCAATTCACCTATTCTGGAGGTTCTTAACCGTAATAACTATAAAAAGTGGAGATTGCGGGTGGAGACTTATTTGTTGGCTGAAGATCTTTGGGAGGTTGTCGAAGCAATCAGGGAACCCGCTCCAAATCGTGAAGATGATGATCCCGAATACAAGGCATGGAAAAGAAAGAATGCCAAGGCTTTATACGCAATCCAAAGTTCATGCGGGCCGGAGATGTTTCACTTCATAAGCGAAACTAAAACAGCCAAAAGGGCGTGGGAGGCTTTGGAAAAGCTTTCGATACTAAGAGGTAAGATGCTCTTAGTCAAAATTCAAAATTCAAAATTCAAGTCTCAAAGAATATGATGCTAGTGACTCATTTAGAATATCAGAATATGCAAATGTCAATTACCCTATTTCCATGAGCGCAAAGTATTAACTGTGTTGGTATAGAAATTGGTAGAAAAAGTATGCAGTTAATCGAAACCGGCTAATTGTGGTCATTGATTAATCGAGTATGTTTTGTTAGAAAATACATTGTCATTAATTAGGAAGATATGTTAGAATATTTCCTTGTATCAATTGCATCAATTAGAATAGGTTTCCTTCCCTTCTTAGTCTCCTATCTTAATGGAGAATCTTAATTGTAAAGGATGTAAACTGTATATATTTCCCTCATACGTAATAGAAGAATTATTCTGCCATAATATATTTTTCTATATGGTATCAGAGCAAAGATCCGAAAGGACTTTGTCTCGTTATTTTTCCGCTGCAATTCTTCGCCTGACGTTGGTTCTCTGTCAGACGTGTGAAGTTGATTTGCTTTGTTTTTCAACTAAACTCTATTATTAGGGTTTATTGTCTCAATATCGTTTGACGTAGGCTCCTTGTCAAACTCAGCCGTTGTGCTTGTTTTCTCCCACGGGTCCATTGGATCCACCTGATTTGGGTACCCTAGAAGAGCACAGGAGAATTATCCCAAGAGAAGAGCAAACGCGCTGCCCTCTTCTCAACCGCATCATCCTCAAGCCGCCGCCGTCCTCAAAGCTGCAGTATTTAGAAAATATCAGATCGACCTCAAGCTCCGGTCGACCTCAAACTCCGGTCGTCCTCAAGCTCCGGTCATCCTAAACTCCGGTCGTCCTTGGGTCGTCGTTTTCAAGTCACTGTCCGGCGTCTGCTCCTCTGTCCGATCCGGCGTCTCCTCGTCGTCCTCCGATCCGGCGTCTGCTCGTCGCCCTCCGGAAACGCAGAAACCCGGCGTCTGCTCGGCGTCGCATCTGCTCCGGAAACGCAGAAACCCGACCCGGTTCAATTTCAGTCAACTCGACCCGGTCTGCTTCAGTCAACCCGACCCGGTCTGGTCAACGAGACCCGGTTCGGTCAACCCGACCCGATTCAGTCAACCCGACCCGGATTGACCCGTATCCTACCCGGATTTGACCCGTATCCGAACCCGACACATTCTTTCTGTACAATACACAATCATGGTTTGTGCGTCCAAATTTGCGTTATCTCCGGTCACCCCTAATCAGTGGATTATCGATAGTGGAGCTACTCACCATATTGTCAATTCATCAAATTTGATTACTAATCGCAACAAGATCAATTCCTCTGTTACTTTACCCAGTGGCGCTAAAGCACATATTTCTATGCAAGGATCAGTTACCATCAACAATGTTATTATACGAAATGTTTTATGTGTTCCAACATTTCATGTCAATCTTATGTCTGTTGGGAGAATCATTGATGATTTACATTGTTCGGTAACTTTCTTTCCGTCTTGGTGTTTTTTGCAGGACTTGACTACGAGGATGATGATCGGTGTGGGAAAGCGACGTGGAGACTTGTATTATTTAGTGGCGTTGTCCTCTACTCTTCCCAACAAACACCCGTTTACCAGTCATATCACCCTCTCTTCTGATCTCTGGCACCGTCGATTAGGACATCCTTCTTCTGTCTGTTTGCAGCATATCGTCAATGAGTCGCTTCATTGTCACTTTGATTCCACAAGTAAGTGTGAAATTTGTCCTTTGGCTAAACAAACTCGCAAATCTTTTCCTTCTAGTTCAATATCCACATCTCGTTGTTTTTCTCTCATACATTGTGATATTTGGGGACGTTATAAGACACATTCTCTTAATGGTGCTCATTATTTTTTGACTATTGTGGATGATTTCTCTCGTTTTACATGGGTTTTTCTGATGCGTCATAAAAGTGAGGCGCAACATTTGCTTCGTAAATTTTTTGCCTATGTCAAAACTCAATTTAATTCCCATGTTCAAACCTTTCGCTCTGACAACGGAGCTGAATTTCTTTCTCTGCGAGATTTTTTTCTCGAGCAGGGGGTTGTTTTCCAAACTTCTTGCGTTTATACACCTCAACAAAATGGTGTCGTTGAGCGCAAACATAGACATCTTTTAAATGTTGCTCGAGCTCTTCGTTTTCAATCAAACTTACCACTTAATTTTTGGGGAGAATGCATTCTTACTGCTGCATACACAATTAATAGACTTCCTACACTTTTGCTTGATAAAAAGTCCCCTTTTGAGATTCTTTACAATAAACCTCCTGACTATTCTCGCATGCGTGTTTTCGGTTGTGTCGCTTTTGCAACTTCTGTTAATCCTTCATCCAAATTTTCCCCACGAGCTCACAAATGCATTTTTCTTGGATACCCAATGGGTCAGAAAGCTTATAAGCTATACAATCTTGAAACCAAAAAGTTTTTTACCAACCGTGATGTTACTTTTTTGGAAGATACCATCCATTTCACGTCTTCTTCTCTAAGAGTTTCACCATCTTCTTCTTCTTCTTTGCCTTGTCCTATTTTTGATGATATTGTGTCTCATACTATACCTATTTCTCATGGACCTCCCTCGTCCTCATCCTCTAGACCTCCATCGTCCCCACCAATTTTAGAGTCATCAAGCTCGGCCACAGTTGCCCTTCCAGCTGAGATTGATACCCCATCACAATCCCCACCTGATCCTGATCCGTCTTTACAGTCCTCTCCTGAAACTGATAACTCCTTAACTACTGAAATCGATCATCCCGTTTCTGATTCATTAGCTCTTGCCTTACGCCGCTCCACACGATCTCGTGTTCCCAATGTACGTCTCCGTGATTATATGTGCTCGCAGGTGATTCTGCCACCACACCATCCATCATCTCCTCGGTCGAGTCCTCTACCAGGTACGCGTTACCCACTTTGTAATTTCATTTCATATCAGCGATATTCTCCATTGCACCTTGCATATGTCGCAGCTCTTAGTAGGGATGCAGAACCCTCTTCTTATGATCAAGCCTCTTCTGATCCTAATTGGAAAACTGCTATGCATGAGGAACTTGCAGCCCTTACAGCCAATAATACTTGGTCATTAGTTCCTCTTCCTCCTGGTAAACGACCAATTGCTTGTAAATGGGTATATCGGATTAAGCGCAAGGCCGATGGTTTTATTGAGCGTTACAAGGCTCGCCTTGTGGCCAAGGGTTTTACACAGGTTGCAGGTATTGATTACCATGATACTTTTTCTCCTACTGCCAAGATGATTACAGTTCGTTGTGTTCTTGCCATTGCAGCTTGTCAGAATTGGTCCCTTCATCAGCTTGACGTTAATAATGCTTTTCTTCATGGTGATTTACATGAAGAGATATATATGTCCCCTCCTCCAGGTCTTCAGCGACAGGGGGAGAATTATGTGTGTCGCCTCCACAAATCACTCTATGGTCTGAAGCAAGCTTCTCGGCAATGGTTCTCTAAGTTCACTGAAGCCATACTTGCTGCCGGTTTTGTTCAATCTAAAGCTGATTACTCTCTTTTCGTACAAAAGGTTGGTGATTCCCTTACGGTGTTATTGATTTATGTTGATGATATTCTCATTACCGGGAACAACCTAGACTCTATTCGTGCTACCAAGGAATTTTTGCATTCTCGTTTTCGTATTAAAGATTTGGGTGACCTTAAGTTTTTCCTTGACATTGAGATTGCACGTTCACAAAAGGGCATATTATTGTCTCAACGAAAGTATGCACTGGAGATTATTAAGGACACCGGTCTCTTAGGTGTCAAACCTGTGGACTTTCCCATGGATGATTCGAAATTGCCAAATAAGGGGGAGTTGCTTAAGGATCCTGCTGTGTATCGACGTTTGGTTGGACGACTTATTTATCTCACAATCACCAGACCCGACATCACTTATTCAGTTCATGTTCTTAGCAGGTTTATGCATGAGCCTCGCCTACATCATATGACAGCAGCTCTTCGAGTTGTCAGATATTTGAAATCTTGTCCTGGTCAAGGTTTACTTTTGAGTTCTAACAATGAGCTTAGTTTGAAAGCTTTCTGTGATTCTGATTGGGCAGGCTGTCCTATTACTCGTCGTTCTACAACTGGATATTGTGTCTTTTTAGGAAATTCCTTGATATCATGGCGCACTAAGAGGCAGAGGACAGTTTCATTGTCAAGTGCAGAGGCAGAGTATAGAGCTATGGCTGGTACATGTTGTGAACTTACTTGGCTCCAGTATTTATTTGCTAATTTGCATATATCCATTCCCAGACCAGCTACTTTGCATTGTGATAATCAGGCAGCTCTTCACATAGCTGCAAATCCAGTTTTTCATGAAAGAACTCGCCACATTAAGATGGATTGTCACTTCATTCGAGATAAGATAGTAGATGGCTCAATCAGAACTCGATTTGTTGGTTCTTTGCAACAACTTGCGGATGTGTTCACAAAAGCATTAAGCAAAGACAAGTTCAGATTTCTATCGAGCAAGTTGGGAGTTCTTGACATACACTCTCCAACTTGAGGGGGAGTGTTAGAAAATACATTGTCACTAATTAGGAAGATATGTTAGAATATTTCCTTGTATCAATTGCATCAATTAGAATAGGTTTCCTTCCCTTCTTAGTCTCATATCTTAATGGAGAATCTTAATTGTAAAGGATGTAAACTGTATATATTTCCCTCATACGTAATAGAAGAATTATTCTGCCATAATATATTTTTCTATATGTTTCACCGTATATTTGTGTTTTACTGCTTTTTAAACGGTAATACTTTGTTTTTTTTTAAATTATCTTTTTGTAAAAGATAATTGGAGAGTGATGATCATAAACTTAAAAGGACAGTTTTCACTAAAACTTGGCAGGGCGAGCTGAAAACTTTGAGCCCTACATACAATTCACCGACTTTGTGAGTAAAGGTGACTGGGATAAGGCAAAGGAGTGCCTTCAATTCAATGAACTAGATCTCCACAGCGCCATAAGAGCAATAGATCCAAGAGATGGCTTTGGAGACACAGCCATTCACCTTGCAGCCAGGCATGGGCACCTGAATATCGTGAAAGACTTGATGCTGTTGATGACCCAAGAAGATTTGAGAGTGAAGAACGCTAAAGGTAATACAGCTCTTAATGTAGCAGCATGGTATGGGCATCTACATTTTGTGAAAGAATTGGTGCTGTTAATGGGAGAAGATATAAACAAAGTTGGTGACACGGCTTTTCACTTAGCAGTCCATAATGGGAAGGTTGTTCGTGGCGGATTCAGCACCCGGCGAACAGTCAGCACTTGGGGGCGGAGGATGTGGCTCCTCCGGTGTCTTCTGTGTGCTTTAGGTGTGCCAGCACCTTTGGAGTGGTGCAACTCGACTGCGGACGACCCCTGGCGAGTCCTCTCGTCTGCTCCCAATAGACTCTGACTTCCTGACCAAGCGACTGTTACGCGGGCGCTGATTAAGCCGGCGTACAGGGCTCGAACAAGACCTGAATAGAACTGGCTAACAAGATTTTCTTCCCAACCCCTTGCGGATTGAGGATCTTACTCTGATCCGGAGAAGCAAAGCAGAGCTAAACCAAGATCGCGGGTGGGTGTTACCGGGGTAACGACTCGATTGCTACCGGAGTAGCGGACTGACTCGATAGGCTCAGCAACCGCTCGACACGAATGCGAGATAGGCTCGATCGCAGGTGGAGGCAAATTGCGTGAGTTGCTCCGGAGAGGCTTTGGCAAGTTAGCGGATGCGCTAGAACTTGTGTTTGTTTGTGTTTGGTTGAGAACCCTTTCTTCGTTGAAAAGAGAAATATTTATATGGTTCATGAAACCCTAGGGTTAGGAAATCCAGCCTGGCGGATTCCGAGATCAACTAGGAGTCTCCTTCCTTATTCTGCCTCCAAGTAAATCGACAACAAATTAAATGGGATTAAACTTCCTCTTGAATTAGGGAACTTAATCTTCATCAAGATCACCATTCAATTAATGCTGAGACAAACCAAATCGAGTCCAACGCGAATCAATTACTGATTCGGCAGAGATATCTTTTTAAATGGATTGCTACCCGAAACAATCCCTAGTTACCCCAATCAGAGTTCATACCTTATTATCCGTTAAGGTAATTCGTATATTGTGTAATTGGATTATTTACGAAATAACCCCGATCCGATTAGGTAACAAATCGAATACTCTCCCTTCAAGAAATCTTTCCTAAACGAAACGGGAGAATATAAAAACTGGATTCGGTTCAACCTAAAACCCTTCTGGGCCTCGGGGTAAAAGCCCAATTGAAACAAATTCCAATTGTGGCCCAAACATTGCCCCCCAGTCTCCGATATTGAGAGTTCCACGAAATAGAAGAGAGACTGAGCCCCAAACATCGGCCCATCCGCAGCCTTTAAATATTTGGAAAGTCGCGCCGTTCCCTCAGCACTTACAACTTTCCCAAATCGAAACGGTATCATTGTTCGCCACAAACCCTTAATTGCCGCAAAATCCACCGTTTCAAAATCTCCAGAACCCCTTTCGGATCCTTTTTGTTTGATGGAAACAGGCATCTGGCCAAAACCCTGCGGATGGAAAGAAAATTTTGGCGAATGCTTTCCTCAACCTGTTCCCCTGCGCTGCATTGATCCCAATGCAGGTACATCTTCCAGCCTTTCTCCAGCAGTTGGTCAGAGTTCAATCAAGCCAACACTGACCTCTTCAACCGCTGCAGAAATTGGACCGAAGGCGAGGGAAGACCCTGAGTTCAACGTGGCCGAGACCGCGGCAAATGGTCCTCCACATCCGCCAAGTGGTGCAGCTTGCAGCCCTTCGTCTTCCCGTCCGCTGGCTTCCAACTCGTCTCCAGGTGTGGGAATAGAAGAAGAGCCGCCTGTCATTGGTGCTGAATTCCCAACTGCAAACGAGCCTTCTACCCCTCCATCTGATTTTTCACTGGCGGAAGAGGCAGCTATTACTAGTGAGGCATCCTTGGCGGATGCTGCCCCCCGGGTTGAACACGCTCCAACCCCAACGGATGACCAGCCTGGATCTGACCAGCAAGAGCAGGGAAAGTTCCCACTGGGTTCTCCAGAGGTGCCCCCCGAGCATGAGACTGTTAAGGTATTTTGTATATATGCCTGAGTCACCACCTTCTTTGGTCAGAACTGTTCCTAACCCTCTTGTCCCATGAACAGGTGGATGATGACGTTGTGGCAACTATCAGTGCCACAACACTGGTGGCGGATCTTAGTCCAGTGGCGTCAGCTATTGTGCTGGTTCCCTCGCCGCAGAGCCAAGACCCAATTCGGTCTGGTCCAAAAACCAGACCCTCTGCACATTTCTCTTGTTGTTGCGGTTGTTAGCTGTAGAATCGTTTCTCAAGAATTTGAAATTCAAACTCAACCCTTAGATTGCTTCCCGCCAAGGCTATAAAAGCAACCCCCTTTGGTTATGTAATTCATCATTTCGTTCCTTTGGTTCTCCTATCAGCCGCTATGGCTTTCTCAATCTTTTCCGTCCTGGGCGGATGTGATCATAGAATAGAGGCAATACCTAGTGTCAACAAATCTGGTGCTCGAAAATTTTGTCCTCCAAAATATAAGCGGATGTTGCCCTTATGGTGCCCCCCTAGTTCACTTGGCTGTGGGGAAGAATGTAAGACAAAGCTAAGCCAAGTAAACTAAGTAGCCAAAATAAATGGATGCCTCCCCCCAAGTGGGCCGGGATCCAACGGATGGGTAAAAGCCCACTCCCCGTAAGGAAAAATTTACCTGCTAGAAAGAGATAATCTGCCCCAACAAGCCCAATGGCAGGCGGTCCAACTGGAGTTTGAAATAGTCAGACTGCCATTTAATACAGGATTGAAATATATTGATAATCAAAGAGTGCAACCCCGAGCGGATGTCTAAATAAAACACCCCGAGCGGATGTAATCACCCCGAGCGGATGTCTAAATAAAATAGGGAAAAAACAACAAAACCCCCTAAACAGTTTTGCCTTGAAATCTAGCAGAATCCAAAATATGGCGGAAGCACCCCTGGCGGATGCACCGCTTTGACTTGATGCCCCCCGAGCATGTTGGACTAAAGAGAACTCTAACAAAAGTTGTCATCTGCCGGGATGTTGGATAACCATTCCGGATAAAGAGTTGGTCTGATTATCCCAGCCTCAACCATGCTCTGAACTTCCTTTTTGACCGCCATTGCAGTTTCAGCAATCATCCGCCGTTGTTCTTGCTTAACTGGCCTGTATCCCTCCTTGATGGGAAGGCGATGGCAAGCCAACTCCTTTGACAAACCCGGCATATCTTGATGTTTTTCTGCAAAGCAGTCCTTAAACTCATGCATCAACCCTATCAGTTGCTGTTTCAACTCTGGTTCAAGGTACTAACTGATCCCCACTTCCATGGGTTCTGTTTCTGTCCCCAAGTTAACCTTCTCTACGGGATCACGTACCTTGGGTGAAGTGTCATCCAATGCTGCTGGAGCAGGCTAAATTACTTCCACCCCTGTAAGAACGTCAATGTCTTCTTCCACAATGCACTCAACCAGTGCAACCCCTTCCCAGGCCATTTGCTCTAATCGATAGATAGACAACTGTTGCATTAGTAAAGCCCAGGCCTCTGACTCCTCTCGTGAGAGGGCGTCACTCATTGGATATGTCAGGAAGAAGCTCAATGGAAATTGGCCGACTGTAATTTGTCATAGCATGGGCAATTCCCCATTGAGACAATTCATTCTGGGTCACCCCGATTGGATGCCCCCTATGATCAACCTCCTCAACTCTGAGAGGTCTCATATTTCTGTTATAATAGCTGGCCTCCAAATGGACGGCCGCTATAGAATAAGGACGCTCATCCGCCTTGATGAGCACTGGTAAATCCGCGACTGGATCCCACATAATCAATTCTTGATGAAGAGATGAAGGAACTGCCAAGGCCTTGTGGATCCAGTCCCTCCCTAGAATCATGTGATAGGGAGCGTCCGTCTCAGCAACAAAGAACCCTTGGTAGGCGTCTGAAGGCCCTATCTTCACCTTGAGCATGACCACCCCAGCAGTGGGAGTAACATTCCCGGAGAACCTCTTGACCTTGGAAACAGTATTGATGAGTTTCTCCTTTGGAATTCTAAGTTGTTCTTTGGTGGTGGTGGTGATGATACTCACTGCAGCGCCGGTGTCTATTAAGACCTTGCGGACCTTGATTCCTTCCACTTCCGCCGTGACATACAGAGGTTTCATATGCTGCGACATATTAAATGTCGGTTTGGCAAACATTATGCACTGCCGCAAAAAGTCTCCAGCCCCTTCAGGATACTCGTGGTTGGACCGGAAAACCCTAGTTTCTGCCTCCGCCCCACTCTCATCTTCGGGTTCCTGTACTGAATACACAAGCTGAGCTGACTCGTCGTTGTCGATAAAATGAGAAGTAGGCACAGGTTCTGGCAGAGCATAAGCTGACGAGAGTATAAAAACCATGTTGCAGTGGTGGACTATGGCTTCGTCCTCGACATGTTCTTCGTCCAGTGGCACCTCTTCCCCATCCGCCGGCTCTGGTTCCTCCTCGTAGTCAACCATTTCGTCCTCATTGTCAAGGTCCGCCTCTCCTACTTCAGAGGTAGCCTTTACGCTAGAGGCAACCGAGGATGGTCTAGTTGGCACATGCATTTGCAGCTTCTTGGCTGCATACTCCACGAAGTTGGTTGGTGCCTTCGGCTCCTTTGGCCTGGCCTGTGATGAGATAATGAGCGGCCTGCTTCGCTCCGCAACTGTTAAACTGGATTCCGCGAGGACAACGCCTTCCGCAGGAACCCCCGCGCTACTCGTGCTCGCAGCGACTGATGCACTGTTCTCTTTAGGCATCCACCGCATGACGGTGGAACCCTTCCTGGTGTCGATCACCATCACGTCCTCTTGGGGCTCTGCCACCTCCTGTCTTTCGACAGCTTCGGGCTGCGCCCTCCTTGGGGAGGACTGTTCGGCCTTTGATTGCTCTGGAGAAAGCGCCAGCTTCCTCCTCGGCCTTGACTGAGGTGCTCCAGTGGATCTTGGCGGATCCGCCCACCTGTCATGCACGTTCCTCTGAGGAGCAGGTGGAGCTTCCATGGAGCGTTGCCGCCTGGAATCCACATAGGACTTAGTCCTGACCCTATATCGCCTGTGAACCTGCTCCACATGCGCTACTGGCACTGATAGCTCTCCCTCAGTTACCTTCCCGGCAGCCAGCTCTGCCAGAGTCTTCTTCACTTTGCCAAAGCGCCTCCTTTCGTTCCTGGTAGTCACGGCAGTAAGCTCGATTGCCCTACCAGCACGCTGGGTATACCATTTGTCCGCCTGCGGGTCATTCCTAGAGGCTGGAGGAATGTACACCTTCGCAGATGGCTCCGGATTCGCAGCCTTGTACGAAACCCCAACCGTTGCTGACTTCACTCCGGAAGGCCCTGGGTCTTGCCGGGGCCTTGCCTTGTTAGCATAACTATCCACAGAACCATGGTGATGCTTCACCCGCTTGTGACTCTCCCTTCCTGACCTTTCGGGAGGCGGATGTTCCAACTTAGCCTTCTCGAAGGCCCTCTTTTCAGCCTTCTCCTCTGCCTCCTTCACAGCCGCCTGGAACTCATCGTAGGTGATCGGCTGCCCTGTATTCAACCTACAGGTCAAGCAAAGTTTTGACCGAGGAACTGAAACCATGTCCTCTTCTTCGATAGCCCCGACCCAGAACTCTGGGTAAGGACTAGGCTTGTTCTCAGCAAACCCCAATTTTCCATCGTTCAGCCACTCCTGCAGCTGATCCTTCATACCTACACATTGAGAAGTATAATGATCAGAAGAACGATGGAAAATGCATGAATATCTGCCATCCCCATTATTGGAATGGCGCTAGTAGAACTCCCTAATTTCCGGTGCCCCCTGGTGCACCATAGCCTCCCAGATTTCCTCCGCCCTACTGGCATCATACGTGTATTCCTGAAACCTGGAAGCTTGCTTCTCAAGCAGCTGCGTTGGACCCAGACCTATACTGATCTCGATCGCGTTTACCCGCGGACCGGTCTTACGTGCTGCCCATTGAGTCTCCTTAGGAATCTCCAGCTGCAAGGTTTTATCGTTGATCCATGTCTGCAGCTGATCCTTTAGCTTCACACAATCCTTGGTATTATGATTGTTCATATTGTGATAGCTGCAGTATGTCTTCCCAGCCATGTAGTCAGGCTTGGGAATGAATCCGCCATCATGGTGCAGACGCCCCTGGTTGAACAACTCCTGCAAAATTTCCGGAGCCTTGTGGGCATTGTAGGTATACGCCTCAAAAGCTGACTTGGTTGGAAGTGGGGTCAATATCTTCACCGTCTCCCTGACCAACCTTGCGGTTTTGGACTGCAAAGGTCTCTGATCAGTCCTCTCTATAACCGCCACTTCATGTTCCAGGTCCTCATCATCAACCCATGTCAGGATTGGTTTAGGAACCGCATCCGCCTGGATAGTTAACACTGTCTTAGCAGCGGCCGGCAGTGGAGTCTTAGGCTTTAGAGTCCCCAGATAATAGGACACCGGAGTCCCCTTCCTTCTTTCGTTTCTTTCCCTGGACCGATCTACAAAGTGTTGCTCCTGACCTAGCCGATTGGTCAGATCCGCCATAGTGGTCACATGAACCTGCCTGAATCCCTGGCGGATCTCATCTACCAAACCATCAATCGCCATCTTCACTGCATGCTCCTCTGGAATGTCCATCTCGCAACGGGTTAATTCCAGCTTGAACCTTCTTAAATAGTCAGTGGCTGATTCGTCAGGCCTCTGCTCCGTTTCCGCTAGGTCCTTAATCCCAATCTTTGCTTCCACAACCCCAAACATGGTTCGGAAAAGAACTTCCATGGTTTTCCAATCCGGTATTGATCCAGGCTTCAAACGCTTGTACCAAATAGCTGCCTCCCCCACCAGAGAGGTGGGAAAAAGCTTCAACTTCATGATCGGGTCCTCAGCATACTGACCAGACTCATTAGTGAAACGCATAATGTGCGTTTCAGCATCTTCCGCTGTCTGGCCAGTAAACGGAGTGAAGCGGATTGGCTTAAACCCCGCAGGAAAAGGCACTGCATTGATCTCTCTAGTCAATGGATTCTCGTACGTCTTATCGACGTCGGGAAACCCCTGCAGCTCCCTGAACTTCTCTACGAAAACCCTGCCAATATCCTCCGCGGTCAGCTGGGCCACGACATCCGCTAGTGGTTCTGGCGGATGGTTGCCACCTGCGCCATTGAGAGGGTCATTGCCACCTGCGCGGTTGTTAGCGCCCCCTGTATTAACTCCTGCTCCGGCGTTGGCACCTGTTCTACCGGCCCCGCCGCGACCAGGTGTGCGTCCTCGCCTATCTCTTGGCGGATTTGTACGGTCAACCCCCTCAGTCTGGTCGAACCGATCATAAAGCTGGCCCATCATGGTGGATAGATTCTCGAGCGTGGCATTTGTAGCCACCAACTGCTCCTGCTGCTGTTGCCAACAACTGTCAAAGTTCCTGACATGGCCCGCCAGGCCCTCCGACAACAACCTCTGCTGTCCAGCCAGATAGTTGAAATTAGAGGTGAACCCCATTTGCTCAGTCTCCATTCGCTTAACGGATTCGCCTAAATCCATGACCAACTTGTTGGCCTTCTTCAGGGTGTCGTCTGTTCGACAAGACTTGTCGATCGACATCCTCAACGTGTCCGTCACCTCAGCGGGAGATGCAATCTCTCCAGTGAATGGTGCGACGGGTGACGCAGGCGGATCTGCGGACTCATCCGCGAACCCCTCCTCTAAAAAGCCAGATGCTGCTGCCCAGTTCGTAATTCCTAGAGAATTAGTATCAACCTGGGTAGCAGCCGTAACCTCCACTATCTCCCCCTCAGCCGCGACAGCTGGTGCAACGGCCCCCGGGGTCTGGTTTCGTCTGTCTCGCACGGCCGTAAGAGCTGTAGCAATAGCTACTTCTTCCCTAAAGACCCCGCCAAACACTTCCTTAGCTTCAGCGTCAGTTAATCCCCTACACTCAGCCGTTCCATGCTTGAGCAGCTCCTTGTGGGAATTCTTCAAACAATTCATGGTTATCCTTTTGTAAGGATCAACCCTCGTAGATCCCGCAATCTTGACACGTGTCCCACCGGGTGTGCCAAAATGTTCGTGGCGGATTCAGCACCCGGCGAACAGTCAGCACTTGGGGGTGGAGGATGTGGCTCCTCTGGTGTCTTCTGTGTGCTTTAGGCGTGCCAGCACCTTTGGAGTGGTGCAACTCGACTGCGGACGACCCCTGGTGAGTCCTCTCGTCTGCTCCCAATAGACTCTGACTTCCTGACCAAGCGACTGTTACGCGGGCGCTGACCAAGCGACTGTTACGCGGGCGCTGACTAAGCCGGCGTACAGGGCTCGAACAAGACCTGAATAGAACTGGCTAACAGGATTTTCTTCCCAACCCCTTGCGGATTGAGGATCTTACTCTGATCCGGAGAAGCAAAGCAGAGCTAAACCAAGATCGCGGGTGGGTGTTACCGGGGTAACGACTCGATTGCTACCGGAGTAGCGGACTGACTCGATAGGCTCAGCAACCGCTCGACACGAATGCGAGATAGGCTCGATCGCAGGTGGAGGCAAATTGCGTGAGTTGCTCAGCAACCGCTCGATACGAATGCGAGATAGGCTCGATCGCAGGTGGAGGCAAATTGCGTGAGTTGCTCCGGAGAGGCTTTGGCAAGTTAGCGGATGCGCTAGAACTTGTGTTTGTTTGTGTTTGGTTGAGAACCCTTTCTTCGTTGTAAAAGAGTTATATTTATATGGTTCATGAAAGTCTAGGGTTAGGAAATCCAGCCTGGCGGATTCCGAGATCAACTAGGAGTCTCCTTCCTTATTCTGCCTCCAAGTAAATCGACAACAAATTAAATGGAATTAAACTTCCTCTTGAATTAGGGAACTTAATCTTCATCAAGATCACCATTCAATTAATGCTGAGACAAACCAAATCGAGTCCAACGCGAATCAATTACTGATTCGGCAGAGATATCTTTTTAAATGGATTGCTACCCGAAACAATCCCTAGTTACCCCAATCAGAGTTCATACCTTATTATCCGTTAAGGTAATTCGTATATTGTGTAATTGGATTATTTACGAAATAACCCCGATCCGATTAGGTAACAAATCGAATACTCTCCCTTCAAGAAATCTTTCCTAAACGAAACGGGAGAAAATAAAAACTGGATTCGGTTCAACCTAAAACCCTTCTGGGCCTCGGGGTAAAAGCCCAATTGAAACAAATTCCAATTGTGGCCCAAACAAAGGTGGAGATTGTGAAAGAGTTGGTGCTGTTTATGAGACCAAAAGACTTGAAAATAAAAAACAACAAGGGTTACTCAGCTCTTCACCTAGCAGTCGAGAAGGGAAATGTGCCTATAGTGAAAAACTTAGCAGCATTGGTGGGAGAAGTGAGAGGCCCTGATGGTGACACTGCCCTTCATTTGGCAGTCAAGATGGGGGCTGGAAAAATTGTGAAAGAGTTGGTGTTGTTGATGGGAGTGGAAGATTTGGCAATAAAAAATGACGAAGGTTACACAGCTATTCACCTGGCAGTAAACAAGGGTAATGTGGCTATTGTGAAAGAGTTCATGACAAAAGAAAAAGGTTTGTGATTATATATTTCTCTCTAGACGCGAAATTACAATTACTTTGCTCATTTAAGTCCTGTAGATTGTTCTCCCCTTGGGGATGCTATTGGGATTTATGTGTGAAACCCTTCAATTAGTAACATTAATATATAATACATGAATTATTGCTTTTCTTATTGGCAGAGCGCGACTTTGATAGCTATATTCAGTTCACCAATTATGTAACAGAGGGTAAAAGGGATAATGCAATTGAGTGCCTTACAAATCTAGATGATCCTTGTGATGCAATAACAAGAAACGGACATGGAGACACTGCTCTTCATATAGCAGCTCAAGCAGGGCATGTGCAGATTGTGAAAGAATTGGTATCGTTGCTGAAACTGAGACAAGAAAATTTAGAACTGAAAACTGTAGAAGATATCACAGCTTTTGGTTGCGGTATAAATTTGGGCGTCGACACTGAAGAAGTTGTTATGGAAAAAGCTAAATACATGGTTGAGCAGTACGAGACAATGCTTATTAGTATTTTGGAAGTACACAATACAAAAGGTTTCACAGCCCTTCAACTAGCAGCACGCAATGGGCATGTTAATGTTGTGAGAGAGTTGGTGCCACTAATGAGAAAAGAAGGTTTAGAAATACAAGATGTTTCAGGATCCACAGCTCTTATGCATGCTATCGTGAAGGGTGATGTTGATATTGTGGAAAAGTTGGTGCCAGTGATGAGAGAAGGAGGTGTGGAATTAAAAACAGCCAGATATGGCTACAATGCGCTTCACCTTGCAGTTGTGTCGGGGCGTATGAATATTGTGAGAACGGTGATGCCATTTATGAGAAAAGAAGCTTTGGAAGACAAAGACGATCGTGGTTATACAGCTTTGGGTATTGCGATAGCTGTACGCAAGGATGAAGAAGTGATGGAAATAGCCAAGTACATGGATGAAAACAACAAGAAAGTATTTGGCATCAAAGTGCCTCCCCTTAATTGGATTCCAGTCGTCACAAATGGCAATTGGGAATTGAGTCGCTTTTTCTATCGTCTTACTCCGCTTGAATATCTATTGCCGGAGTACGGAATCGATGGCGCACAGTTGCTTATTGATTGCTTTACAGCAAAGGAGCATGGTAAGATTTTCAAGAAAAATATTTAGACATCTGATTAGCATAATCGTTTTTTTAATTTAATCTAGCGGCTCCTATATTTAATTAACACAATTATTGTAACTACTTATATATATATAGAGAGAGAGAGAGAGAGAGAGAGAGAGAGAGAGAGAGAGAGAGAGAGAGAGAGAGAGAAACTGTGAACGGATGCTTTTGACACCATTAGGCGCCGACGACGGCGCTGCTAATGTCTGACGGAGACCAGACCTAGATCTTGCACTTCTTCTTGCCGATGACTCAACTAGTTTACAGCCGACCTTGGTTGGGCTTAAAGTTTCAAGTGAGGTTGCTCTGCTTAAACCTTCGACCCTGATCTGCTTGGCCTTCATCTTCATGGTGATGTCATTCCTGATGCTTTTGGTCTCCGTCTGGCAAGTGCAGCGCCATCGTCAGCGACTGATCCCTGCGATCCGCACTTTTAGGGCCTATAAATATCCGTCGCAGGATGAGCATATATATGAAAAGTATTTTGTTTAGTTGTTTGATTCTTCCACATTCACTCTTACTTCAGATATGGCTTGGGACTTACTTCGGCGTTGCCCTAGATTGGCCATCAGTCCAGCCACCGCTAGAATCCACCCGATACTGGAATTGGCTACCATGCGTTCAACATTCTTAACTGGGACCCGACTTGGATTTTGGCAAAAATTGATGTATAATCGTGAGTATTCTATTTTCTTCGTCTATGTATATATATACAAACCTTTCTGGTTAAAGATCTACGCATCAATTCTTATAATACGGATTTAATATTTTTACTAACTTTTCGATTGAATTTTTATATCTCCACCGTCTAATATCTAAGTACTCATGTATAGATCATCTCTGCAAATTTTCAGCCAATTTGATAATTAGTAGCATATCAAACTACATTAAAACAAATGAACAGACTGCATTTTGTCAAAACTGAATCGTTCATGTTTATAATAGAAAATCTCACTTTTGAGTGCTTTAACTATTATTAAATTGGCTGAAAATTTGCAGAAATGATCTAAACATGAGTACCTTAAGACTAGACGGTAGAGATGTAAAAATTCAATAAAAAAGTAAGTTAAAATGTCAAATCTGCACTATAAGTATCAGTGCGGAGATCCTTAACTAAGAAAGCCTCTATATATATATATATATATATATATATATATATATATATATATATATAAGTCAGAATTCTCAGCACATGAGATGTTCTGACTGGATTAAGAAACAACCTTTTAATGATGCATAAAACTTGAGAATGAACCAGAACTGGATAATTGGGTGACTAGCTAAGGCAGAAATCTCAGCACATGAGATAACTGACTATTACAAAGAGAGGGGAGATTGATTGACTATTTGGGAGCTCAAGGCTTGGGAGTAACTGAAGTGGAGTCTGAAATGAGCGATGCCTGAATTGAAGGAGTGAGGCTCCTTATATAGGACTTGACAATGCGACCAAAGGAATCTGCTTTCACTGTGGGATTGACTGCTTTTACTAAAGAAACCTGCTTTTACTGTGCAATCACTCATAAGGTGACAAAACAGGAAGCAGCACGATTAGCTGTGTTTTGCACCGAAAGTGAATAGTAAAAAAGTCACTGTTCATGAATAGTGATTTGTCTCACAAAAATGGGTCTTGACTGTCTTGATAAAAATCTTCATGATCGGCCCATCTTTTAGGTGGTGACTTGGGCTTTGACTGGGCTGTTGATTGACTGGAGGAAGGCGAGGAATGAGCTGAGCTAGAATCCTCATCTTCAGAACTGCTTGATTGATTAGAGAGTTGGGCCATGATTTGTTCGGCTAACTCTTTTAATTCACTTCTGCTGACTTGTTTAGAAGAGGAAGCCTTTCCTTTAGATTTTGAGGAGGAGGCACCCTTCTTTGATATTGAAACAGGTTTTGACTGGGCCTCTGGAGTGGCTGACTGAGTTACTGGAGCAGATGACTGGGCCGGTGCTGTATGCCGGATTGGGCTTTGCTGGAGAGAAGGCCTGATTGAGGTTACTGGTAGTGGGGTGACCTGAGCCGGAATGGCAGATGATTGATTGACCGGAAACTCTGTATTGAAATTGTGCAATGTTTTTTCTATATTGAATTTATCCCACCACTTGACTAAGTATTCTCTCGAAACAGTACCAAGAGTAACTCCAGGTTCCTCTTGGAGTTTGTATTGCCATTTGAAAATATAGGGGACCTTGTATTTGGACATAAAATGTAATGTGGGGGGGAAATTCCTGTCATAGTCAGAAAACGTCATAACTTTGGTAAATCGGTTGACTGCATCCTGAAGAGGTTCAGGTAAAAGGTCAAATGGAAAACCATGTGAATGCCACCAGGAGTAGAACCACATGGGGAAAACTCTTGGGAAGGTTTTATCAAAATTAATAAACCACGAATGATTGAAATCAAGAGTTTGGTGTAAGAAGATTTTGTGCCAAGCTTCTTCATATTGATAATAACTGAAAGAAATATCATTATATTGGTGATATGTATATGGAGGGTCTTTCCAGTCCTCAAGTGTGAGGATCTTGACCAAATAAATTGAATGATAGAGCAGTTTGTTTGGGTCTTTAGTATCATAGATGGCCTTAATAGAAACAGAATTTGTTTGAAAGAGGATTTGTGTAAAAAAATTTAATGACTGGGAAGGATCAGACCAAGCAAAATGTTGATTGGGGGGAAAATACATTTTTGCTAAAGCTATGGGAGATTTAACACGGCTTAAGCATGGTTCGACATTAAATAAGTTTTGAGAAACTTTTAAAGCATATGGTGATGACTTTTTAGAAGAATAAGACCTGGAGGGTTGACCAGGGAATGAAACTGCATATGGGTCATATTGAGTGACTAGGGCTGACTGAAAACTGGGCCGAGGCCCAATAGTAGATCCAAGGTAATGGGTTGGATTTGGTAAGTTATAATAACTAGGATGACTAGGAACTAGAGCCTGATTGGAAGAGGGCTCAGTTTTGACTGTTGATTCTGTTTTGACTATTGGAGCACTGGGCTCCGGTGACTGCTGCTGCTTTGCTCTGGCCCGGGTCGTCATGGGAAGGGCCCTGGAGGAATTCACGAGTCAGAAAATCGGGTATATGGTTGTCTTCTCCTTTAATGAATGCAATTTCAAAATCAAAAACACTTAAAATAGCTTGCCATCTAGCAAATATTTGTTTACTCGCAATATTTTGCACATCTTTTTCCAAAACATGTTTTGCACTTTTGCAATCAACTCTGATTAAGAATTTTTGATTTAATAAATCATCTTGAAATTTGCTGACACAAAGGACAACAGATAAAATTTCTTTTTTGATAGTACTGTAATTGCGTTGTGACTGTGTCCATGCACCAGAATAGAACCTGACAATTTGCTCAGGATGAGCAGGAGAAATTTGTTGTTTAAGAATACCTCCGAAACCTATCTCTGAGGCATCAGTTTCTACAATTTTGAAAGATTCTGCTAATGGAATGCCTAAGCATGGTAATGTTTTGACATGATTTTTGATTTCTTTGACAAGACTAGTATGAGTATTCGTCCAAGGAGGGGGATTCTTTTGAAGTCTATCGAATAATGGTTTGCATTTTTGCCGAAGATTTTGGTAAAAGTCGGCGACATAGTTTAATGAACCTAGAAATCTTTGAAGTTGATTTTTATCTAAAATTATGTCTGGGAATTTATCAGCGAATTGGATGACTCTATGGATTGGTGTGATTTGGAGTTGATGTATATTGAATCCTAAAAACCGGATATTTGTTTGAAAAAGTTTAATTTTTGAAGCTGATATTACTAAGCCACTGGTTTTCATTACATTATAGAATTGATTTAAATGTTTCCAGTGTTGATCAATAGATTGTGAGAAAATGAGGACATCATCAATGTAAACAATTATAAAATGACTGTATTGGTTTAAAATGTCATTCAAAATATTTTGGAATTCGCTAGGGGCATTCTTAAGGCCAAAAGGCATAACGTTCCATTCATAATGGCCAAATGGGGTGACAAAAGCAGTTTTGTATTTATCATTTTCATGTATTTGGATTTGCCAGAATCCAGATTTTAAATCGAATTTAGAGAAGATCACTGAATTATTTAGTCGGTTAATAAGGTCGCGTTTGTTGGGAATGGGGTATCTTATCCATTCTAAAACTGTATTGAGGGGTTTATAATTTATAACTAATCGAGGAGCACCTCTTTCTAATTCGGCATTTTTTTGGACATAGAAGGCGGAGCAAGACCAAGGGGATTTGCTGTGACGAATTATTCCTTTATTTAATAAGTCTTGAATTTCTTTTTTACAAAATTCCATGGTTTCATGATTCATTTGAATTGGGCGAGCTTTTGTAGGGATATTCTTTTCATCAAAGTTTTTAATATAGGGAAGTTTAACAATATGTTTTTTCCTATGCCAGAAGGCATTAGGAATATCTGAGCATAAGTCTCTAATAATTTTTTCTTCAAAATTTTTAATCTTGTTTTGGAGAGAAAGATCTTGTAATTGGTATTCAATTCTTTTGAAATCAATTTCTTCTTTTAAATAAGTTATTTGCTGTCGTTTTGCCGTGATTAAATTAATAGTTTTTGAAATGGAATTTTCTTGGAAAGCCTTTAGAGTATGTATTTCAGGGTTTGAGAGGAAATGGAATTTAACTGGTTGGCCAAAAGGGTAAGTTGTAATACCATCATATTTCGTCATAAACGGGTAAAGAAGGGTGATGAAAGGGAGCCCTAGAATAACCTTATCAGTTAGATCTTTAACTAGAAGGAATGAGGTTTTGAAGCAAACATTGTCTTGGCAGACATGTGCTTTGGAAATTTCATATTTGATATTCATTTTGGCGCCATTTGCAGATCGAAGAGACTCTTTTGTTTTTTCGAAATATTTTGAAGAAATCAGACCTTCTTGAATACAGTTTAGGTCAGCACCTGAGTCGACTAAAACTGGAGTTGTAAATGAGAAATCTTTTATCCATATTTGAACTGTAGTATACCATTTTTTAAGATTAATTTGTTGAATAGTATTAATAGTAGCATGTTCGGATATTTCTTCGTTTTGTTGAATAGTTGGTGAAGAAGAATGTATTGGAGATGAAGTATTGTTTTGTATTTTAAGGATTTGAGCATCAATTTTTACTAGATTCAAATCCCCTTTGATATCTTTATTTTCAAGTGTTAATTCCATTTGTTGTTGTTGTAAAGATTGAATTTCTGATTTGATTATTTTTATTTCATGTTGAAGATCTTGGAGCGTGACTTCTGGTTTTTTATTTTTGAATTTATCAAAAGTTGTAGTAAGGGAGATTCTTTCTGGTGGGGTATTATTTACGTGTTCTTGGGTAATTAATTTTTTTAATTTCTTAAGATATTCGGCTTTAATATCTGGATTTTCGATTTTCCCAATTAAGTCAATTAATAATTCTTCTTGTTCTTCTTGTTTGGAAAGTACATTAATAGATTTACAGCAAGCGTCTTTGCAAGCTAACTTAATGTTTGGAGAAGAAGATGTTTCAGAACTAGAGGAAGCAGATGACTCAATTGACATAGGTTCGTTTTCATCGTTTTCAATTTCAGAATCAGTATCTCTTATTTCTAATAATCGTATAAGATTATCTCGTTCTTCTTGACTGATTTTTAATTGATTGATTGTGTTTTTTACTGGACATTTATTGGCAAAATGACCAGGTTTACCGCATTTATAACATTTAGTTTTGTCAGAAGGAGGGGATTTCTTATGTTTTGGCTGAAATTTTTTGAATTTTTTAAATTTGTTTTTAGTATAAAATTTATCAGGTGTGAAATCGTTGTTATTTCGGGACCGATAATTGTGATGGTTAAATCTTCTTTTACTAGGGTAGTAATTAGATTTATGTTTGTGATTTTTCTTTCTAGAGGGAGGAATAGAGGGTAAACCATATTGTTCACAAAAAGTTCCTAATTCATATTTCGCTTTTCTCTTTTCAGTTTTTGTTTGAGAATTTAGTTTCATATCGATACACATTTTTAGACCTTCTTTTTGAATGATTGTGATGATATTTCCATAAGTAAGGTTATTATACTCAATGTGACCTGTTTCGTTACTTAGGACTTGTCTGATTTTGTGAGCAAAAAGTTTTGGTAAGCCGTTAATAAATTTTTCTTTCCAAAAGGGCTGGTTACTATCGTCTCTAAGCATAACTCTAGAGATAAAAACATCTTTGTACCATTTGAAATCACTTAGAGTTGGACATCTTAGGTTAGTGAGTTGGTCGTGAATTCTGGATGTAATGTGACTTGGAGTACCAATAAAATGTTGGATAATTGTATAGAATAAAGTGTTTACTGCATCGGAAACTCCTCTTCCAATATTTTCGTCAAAGATGGGGTTGCCATCTTCATCTTGTTTAATTGCATGTTTTATTTGGTCTCTGGATTCTGCTGTGAGATGTTTTTCCCACCAGGAATGGAGTGTTCCTGTGAATCCGGTAACTAATATGTCTACAATTTCAGGCTGACTGAAATTATGGCTAGTTACATAACTGTTTGCTGTCATTGACATATGATGTAATTTGTTTAAAATCTCGTTTTCCGATAAATTATCAATATTCCATTCATATGTTTTATCAGAAGAGACTGAGAATTGATTATTTGGAAGGGTAGTAGGCTTTATGTCTATTGGTAAAGGACGATCTATCCATGTTTTGAATTTTGGTTTCTTTGGATAATTAATTCTTGATAATTGGAGATCTTGAAATGTTTGGTTGATTTTTGAGATTGTACTGGAATCTGTATCAGATGATTCAGTTGATGTTTCTGAAGATTTATTTTTGTGAATGACTGAAAGATTACTGCTACTTGGTTCGTTTTTAATAGATTTTAATAACTGATCAATTTTTTGGGCAGTAGAAATTGGTTTATTTGTGTTGAGGTTATTAAAATGGACCAAGGGTGTTTCAGTTTGTGGTTTAGGAAGTACACTGACTTTGGTGGATACTATGTCTATTTTTGTTTCAATTTTATCTAATTGTTGGCCTATAGTTATTAGACTTTGATTAGAATAATTATTTTGTTCAATAATTTTCTTATGTTCTGGATCCTTATCATCAGTTATTTTAAAAGGTGAAGCCATCATTTTTTGTTGTAGATGTTCAATAACAATATTTTCTACAGGGGGATGAGTGGATGTTACTATAGTATTGGTTGTTATCCATTTAGATTTTGTTAATGTTTGAATATTTTTGTTTAAATTGTCAATAAAATCAAGAAAGAATATTTCCGTTTGATTTTTTAACATATAATCTTTCCAATCTTGAAATAGTTGTTTACGTTGTTGGATTAAAGGAAACTGTTGACGGTATTGATTTCGTCTATTAATATTTTCTTGGGCTTCTAAGTGTTGATCTAATCTGGGGAAATCAATTGTAAAAGGGCGACGGTGGATATTTTCTTCTAAGGCGAGATTTGTTACTAACTTAGGAAAATCTAATGTAAAGGGACTTAAAGGACAGTTGGGGGCTATAGAGTTTGAGACAATGTTCTCAGAGCTTTCACCGCTTACCTGAAGATCATGCTCAGTGACCCTGACGAGGGTGCTTATCTGGGGATCGATAGAGTTTGAGACAATGTTCTCAGAGCTTTCACCGCTTACCTGAAAATCATGCTCAGTGACCCTGACGGGGTTACTTAAATATATTCTATCGAGGGTACTTAACTGGGGATTAACTGGAGGAATGACTTCAAAATCTCCAGCTGTTGGGGTAGGTGAAGTCGGTCCTTCGTCAGTTGTAGGAGGTTCTTCATAAGTAGGATAAGTGACTTGAGAATTAGTGTTTAAATTTTTTATTTGTAATTTTTGTAATTCTTCTTCTAATTCTTTTATCCTAATATTTTTTATTTCTGTTTCTAATTCAGAATCTCTTCTAGAGATTGAAGATTCAGCTTTAGTAGAATCGGCAAATGAACGCCTGGCAGAGACGAAAGATTGTCTAGAGGATTGACCTAATTCTGTAATTTGAGGACGCTGAATAGGATTTGGGTTTTGATTACGAAAGTTAATCCTTATTGTACCATCATTGTATTGGTGTATTCCACTTAAGTCAGAGACACTATGACGTATGTTTACTGGTTGATTTTCATTAGTAAGAGACCATTCAGAGGGAAGTTGGACGTCAGACCATTTTATTGTATGGGGAACTCTGATATTAGCATTATCTTGATTGCTGTGAATTAAAAGTGTTTGGTTTTTGGGACTTTTATTAATAGCTTGAAAATTCATATTTGTTCCAGTAACTTTATAATGAATTCGATAAATTAAGGCTAATGGTTGTGTTCCTTCCAAAACATTATACCCAGAAGTTTTTATATTTAATGTTAAGGCTTTTAATATATGGGGATCGCTAAGACTGATCGTGAAATCAGGGTAGCAATCAAAGTGAATTGGCCCATTGAATAGGCTTGATTCAATCATACCAAGAGTGCTATCATTAAAATCTGTAAATCTAGCATCTCTTAGACAGAGAAGGACTGAAGCATTCAGACCTTTTCTGGTTAATGGTTTAACACCGATTTGGACTAATCCAATATGGAGGAAGTTGTGACCATCTTTTTTATGTTTTTTAATGGATTCAGGACTGAAAAGTTGACATGTTTCATGATTTTTACTAAGAGCATAAACTTGCTCGACTGTTTTAATATGATGTTCACTTTTAAATGAAGAAAGTGACCATTTTTTCTTGTAAATCTCATTACTAGGAACTCTAGGAATATTCCAATCGTTAATATCAATGTTATCGTTTGACTGATATTCTATTTGTTCTTCATTAACTATATCTGGAATCCTATTGAGGAAGGACCTAGACGAACTAGAAGAGACTGAGGAAGATCTAAATAATCGACTCATAATGGGAGATGAAAGAGTAAGTGACCAGTATTTTAAGCTTGACAGTAACCACGATCAAGACTGGACGCCTGAAGAACTCCGAAATTCTCTTCTCCGCTCATGCCGCATCCGCTCATGCCTCTCTGGGACTTACTGTTTGGACCTGGTATCTTACTGTTTGGTTGGAGAAAACAAAGACTGAAGGCGGGACAGAATAGATAGGGTTATAGACAAACTTAAGAGACGTGGGCAAGAACACAATCACAACACAGTATAAGCAGGTTAAATAGATCAATCTCAATGACCTCTCCTAGGCGGTAGTCCGCCACCTGGGGATTGAGATATAGAAAAAGAACAGATAGAATTACAGCAAGATAAAACAGAATTAAGAAAAGTTTAAAGGTACGTGGAGCATGAGAGCTACTGTGCTATGGAATTTAATCCAAGGTAGGTCTTGCTATGATTCCGATATACCTTAAGAGTTTAATACATAAAAATCAATCTCAATTGCCACGCCTGGGCGGTAATCCGCCTCGTGGGGTTCTTGAGAAAGTTTTGATTAACGTAAATCGTAACACTTATTGTTCCTCATATATATATATATATCTGGGTTTTGCTATAAAATTAAGCGAAGTTCATTATTCAATTCACTTTTTGATCATACTTTCGGATCATAAATCATTCAACATATAGGCATATATAATATGATCATTTCTACATATTTTCATCTAAATTAGTGATTATTAAAGTATTGAAACTAACTATATTAAATCAATAAACAAATCTTAACAAAACCATTTGCATTTTATTCATTTACTGATAGGAATACACATAGAACCTGCATGCTAATTTGAACACTCCTGATACTCGCATCAATATCTCAAAACCATGAAGATGATGGAAACAATCAAACGAATCTCCTTCTGTCAGGTATGTAATACATTGCATATTAGAATTATGACTATATATGTTAATTGTTTAATTATTGTTCCTCAGATATATTCTTCATACACAATACAGTAGTGAACAATATTTTTTCCTTTCTTTCTTTTTATTTTAAAAATATTAAATTACATTACTTAATAAATAGCCAAAAAGCGTGTTACAATCTTCTCATACAAACTTACAAAGTAAGTCATAGAAGGGCTGGCCCTGTATTTATCGAGGTCTTAGATGTAAATTTTTTAGAGAATCAACCTCTCCCCACCAAGCCATTTCGCCGACAAAGCCAAGAACGGATGAACCATAATACATCTTTGCCCCCTCGATCTCCCCTCCATTACCTCACCAACAACTGCAATCTCTTCGTTTCGAACCAGATATCAATGTAGGGATTCGGCAATACAGTAGACCCACAAGGGATGACTGATTTCCGTCCATCGGCGAACTAAATAGGGAGGAAGGCACTCTTAAGTTTTGTTCTCAACTGAGAGCTTTAGGGTTTTTTGCTTCCTTGTGGGCAGTTAAAAAGTTAATGAAAAACTTTCTCTCTCTATAATCTATCTTTTCAGGAAAGGAAAAAAATTGTTATTTAGACCTCTCTAAATATTAAGATAAGTGAGGTCCATGGGCGCCCACATCTAAACACATCTAGCCGCAATAAAACCACCCACTGTTGCTGAACGCACCACTGTAGGCCACCCTTACTAGAGCAAGAATGCCACTACCAAAACGAAACCCTAATTAGTTTCGCTATATAACACTTAGGGTATGTATGTTTCAAGAGACTATTATCACCGGGCTTAATTTCTATTAGAAGCCACCACTGTAGGTAAAGACTGAAGCGACGAATTTTTTTCGTCGGTTCAGCACAAAACTCGTTGCTTCAGTACCTTACCTATAACAAGTCGTCGCTTCGATCCCAAGTGACCAATTTTGCTTCAATTGTCGTCGCTAGGATATTTAATGCGACGATATCAAAGTTCGTCGTTAACCAGTGAGCGACGAACTTTGAGTCGTCTCTTGAAATTTTAGGCGACGAAGGTTAGATCGTCGCTTCATACATCGAGCGACGAATTTTAAGTCGTCTCTTGGAATTCTATACGACGAAGTTTGAGTCGTCGCTTACTATTTATAGCGACTAACTTTGGTTCAATGTTCGTCGCTTCATTTACCCTTGCAGAGAATAAAATATAGGAAAATAACACTGAAGCGACGAATAATAATCGTCTCTTAGATTTTAATGCGACGAACATTTATCAAAGTTCGTCGCTTCAGTCAGGGTTACAGAAAGGAATAGTAGATTTCTATCCAATTTGAACCTATTTCATTTGCATCCAAATAACATAAAACACACATTCAAATAACATAAAACTCACATCCAACATAACACAAACACACTACATTTTATAATTATGTAAATTTCGTCCAAATCTGAGAATATGTTCCATAACAACAATGTACGATAATCAAATTAAAATGAAAAGAAATGGTCCTAATCAAGGTCATCCTCGGGAATATGTAGTGAAGCACACGAGGAATTATATGCGACAGACGGAGTTGTTGCGGTGGCATTGACACCCGGATTGGCTTGGCCCGAGATGACGTCATTGAGGACACGCTCCATCCTCGTCATACGTATCTTCAGGTCTTCTTTCTCGAGTTTTGAGGCTATGCATCGCTCGGTGATGACTGCTAGTTGCCTTTGCAAATCCTCAACCACGGGATCGTTGCAGGCCATGCGTGTACCGCCTTTTGGTTTTAGCGAGCGTTTTAATGCACCCCCTAGCCCTGCAAAATTAGTAAAATTAATTTTAAACCATTTCATCTCTAAAAATTAAAACACAACACAACACAATAAAAGATAAAACATTAAAAAAAATACCTCGGACCCTCGTCCCCGGCTTCCCACCTAGCTCTTTCTCTATTACCGTCATCTGCTCCTCGACATAACGGGGCCTGTCAAGTTACTCCCGCCCGCTTCATCAGTCACTCGACTAGCATACATCTCATCCATCTTCCTCTTCACCGCTGCCTACAAAAAAAAAAGTCCATTGATTTGTGTTATTATACTTTTTAATTCTAAAAAACAGAAATCACAAGCCAATAGGGAAGTCACTCACCACTTTCTCCTGCGCATTCTGGGATGGTTGATAAACATCGCAGACTGTCTGCAGTATAGGAGGCACTAGATGCCCTTTCTTCTCATTCGCAGCGACCCAGAAGCTGTAGAGAGTGGTGCCAGAGTGATGGTTGATTGCATACCCCTTCTCCTTTTTCTTTTTCCGGTTAGCGGCGTTCCGGGTACACATCCTCTACAAAAAGAAGTACGAATATGAAAATAAGAAGCTATTATATGAAATGCAAAAATATCTAATTAATTTCCCTTACCTTATAATCGTCGTCCTCAAAGTGAACTTTGAGGTACTCCCATTGCTCAGGTGGTGGATGAACTCTGCAGCCGTCGCCTTTGATACTTCAACGTAGTGAGTATGGCAGTCGTGTTTCCAATCCTTGTAAATCTTTGCAGCTGTCTCGTCGATGTATTTCCACATGCCTGTGTCGGTAGGGGGGAGGTCATAGAGCATCTAGTAAAAAATAATTCAAAAAAATCATCAAAAATTTCAATATAATGTGACTGAAAAATAATTTTACAAAATTATTGTAAAATAATGTTTTAGCTCCATATAAGTGGTCAATGCATCTTGGTGCTCCTCATCCAGCTCAGCAAAAGAAGGCATAAGTATCGGCACTTTACTCCGGACGGCGCTCCCGATGTCTCGGAACATCAAAGTCCTCAATTTCAATTCTTTGGGACCCTTGTGCTCTTCGGCATACTCAACCTTCAGAGGCTGGTTGTTGTTCATCATCTTCAAATATTGGGTCTTTGTGCCCGTTACGATGCCAAGCTTCTCAGGGTTTCGCCCCTTCACCTTCTTCCCCGTTGCCATATCAACCACCTCTGTCATATCAACCAAACCAAATTAAGATTATGCATAGCTAACTAGAACTTAACCACAAAGCTGACACTAAAACAATTATGGTATGAAATTGCATATATATATATATATATATTGCTGCTAACTAGAACTTAACCACATAAGCCATGATACTCATTTTATGTCAACACAATAAGAATCAACATACCAAAATCTCAGGAAAACCGAGTTTCAGAAGTGAAGCAACAATTGAATGTGAACTGACAGACAATTATCAGTTTTCTGCAAAATTGAGCAGCAGAAAGGTCAACTTAAAAAATCCACCAAATATTCAATTAAAATCCAAATGACTTGAAATCAGTTTTAGTTAGTCCTTTAGGAAGTCTAATTAGTTGAATAAAAAGAACAAAGGTTAAATGGGTCAAATGAGGATTGAAACGAAGAAGAAACCCTAACTAGTTCACTGAGAAATCTGAGAACAGTTCCAAACGCACACCAAACTTTGTAAAGTCACAGAGCATTCATTTCTAAGCGAAATAAGCTGAAAATTTCCAGATCAACAGTTAACTAATAGAAGAGAAACATATAAAAAACTCATGACAATTGGAGGTCTGGAAATTAGGTAATGAAAAGGAGAAAGTGGGCAGAACAGTAGTTTCTAGGAAATTCAGCAAAACTATCCTTCACTCCAAATGAAAGTTCAACTTCAAGATTTCTTTAATTTTGGCTAACAAACACTTTGTAAGAAAGCTTTCATAAACAATACTTTGATAGGCCACTGATTCAAATGGAATAAACCATATACAAGACGCATGTAACAAAGGGAAATATTATTGAGCAAGTTATCTATCTTGAAATGTTTGTAAACTTTTATATCGAACAGTTTATAACAATGACATGATCATACTAGAAGCACACAAGCTTTCCTGCTACTAGAACAATTTATAGTTCTTTAAACATATTTAGAGCCGTAGATTAGTGCCTCAAAACCCCCTTAAGCATTCAGTTGACTGCAAGTTATCTGTTTTGGGACCTAGAGGTTTTGAAAGGCTTTGCATTGATATAGAATTCAAGTTGAGGGGGCTAAGGGCCATGATTAAATGCATAGGAACATCATCCATTTTGTCCCCAGTTAGTTTGATTAAGCTTAATTTTATAACTTCCTGTAAACTCGTGTATACAAGGAACCTCATCATTCCAAACTCTTTCTCCCCTTTTGAAAAAATCAACAAAACAAGAAATATATCTAGGAATTACAAACCCACAAATTTCAATAGAGAATAAAGGGGATGTAAGGAGCCAAGTCAGTAGCTCGAGGAAGAAAAACAGGAAACAAGAATGGCCAAAGAGAGCAATCAAACTAAAAGGGGTGGACACACAAACACACACTCACTTATTCAAATAAATTTACCAAATTACAGAGAATTCATCCTATCAAAGCATGAATCTAACCACAAACAACATGCTCAGGTCTGAAATCGTAGACATGCTTTGAATCGAAAAAACTAAAATTTTTCAAAACTTACCCTGCTCCTTAGGATCCCTCTTGGTCCTACTACTTATTGGAGGACCGTCATCGCCTTCCACAACGGCAGCTCCAGCGTCACCGCCACAGTCACCGCCATCGCCACCACCACCACCACTATCAGTGCCACCTCCAGCAGCCCCCAAGCCCGAAGGGTTGGTCTCTTCCAATGACGGGATTGGTACAAGCGTGCTCGCCTCTGGCCTCATCGTCCCCGACTCCACTGCCGCCTTTGGTCTCGCCGTCAAATTCGCCTCCGCCGGCAACCAATCTTGCTGCAACTTCGGTCACCTTCCTCTCCTTTCTAGCCTCGAGCTCATTCTTCCTCTTCTGGACATTAGAACCTGGTGCCATTGATGATTCGAAGGGGTTAGGGTTTGGAATTTCGGGTTTGAATTTAGGGGTGAATTTCTTGAAATCGGAGAGAGATTAGGGGTTTTTTATTAGGTAATTTTTGGTGAAAAGCTTTAAGGATTTCAGGGCTGAATCGGGGTTGAAACGGATGGATTGGGCTTTTCAAATTTAGGGTTCAATTTCGTCTGGGTTGGAAGAACAGTAGAGACTCACGCAAATGAGGAAGAAGAAGTCTCGACTCTGTTCATATTTGATTTACTTGAAGCGACGAACTTTGTTCAAAAGTTCAACATGAAATATATGGTCATCATCATCATCATCATATTACAACATATGAAATAATAACTAGTAGTCTTCCCCTTCGTCATCTTCGCCATCATCGTCTTCATTTTCCTCTTCCTCATCGAATTCTTCATCTTCTTCTTCCTCATCGAATTCTTTATCTTCTTCTTCCTCATTGAATTCTTCATTGTCTTCGTGTACTTCTAAATCGAGTTGGAGATTAGATGCATTAATATGGTAAAATTGTATATTGAACTTAGTGTGCCCTCTTGGTAAGGCTCTTTGATTTGATTCCCTAAAGGAGGCCTAATATCTTATGTTGCCAATACTTCAGCACTGTATACATTTCGGTGTGACATTTCTTGCTCCACCTTCTAAGTACCACCCGCCGCAGGATCGTCTAAGTAAAACACTTGTTTTGTCTTGATAGCAAGACAAAATGGTGAATTCTTGTAGTAACTAGTGTTTGTATCCACTTATATCAGACCATGATCTAACTTGACGGTATCAATTTCTTCGGCATCCAGATTGTCAGTGGTGTTGTGTCATATAACTTTGAACAACACGATTGACAAATTGTCTAGATAACATACCTCGACTACATAGTCAAGATGACCATCTAAGTGTTGGCACAGGTTTTCAACGTTCGTGCTTAACATCACCCCGCTATTTTGAGTCACTAGCCTTTGGTCTCTATCGAATGAGACATACTTGATACCGTTTACATAACACGCCTTATAAATTCGAGTGAATTGCAGACCTCAAGCCAATGACCATATTGTCCTGTTAAAATTAGGGTCTTCAGCATCATTTTTTCTCTTGGTCTGAAAAATAGATGGTGTTAATTTTATATTATTTAGGGTTTGGGATATTTGTATAAGAAAAAAAAAATTCAATTTTCGTATATGTTTTAAGAACCATCGATGGAAACTTCTCCTCATGAGGCGCTCGTCGTAATCGTCACCATGTTCGCTATGTACATCTGCAAATGAGCGTCCATGTATTATTGAGCTTCTTATGTATCCGTCAAAATTTGCCAATAAGCCTTAGCCGTTTCCTCCTTTGTTAACCTAATATTTCCGGTGGTATCCATAATACACGGCTGAACTAACTGAGAAACACAACTAATATTCCATATTGGGGGATTGGGCTCTTCATGTTTTTCCAATTGCAGATATGACTTACAGTACGTCACCGACTCCCATGATAAGTATATTTCTGCAATACTCCCCTCCGGGTAACGTGTATTACTCATTGACTGTTTATAATCACCTAATTGCCTATAAAATGGTATACATAAGTAGCGCATATATACAATTAGTGTAAATTGCAAAAATAAAAAGAAACATATTTGGTTAATGCATATACCTTTCCATCGGATACATATCTATGTAAAATGTACTGGGTCTGTAACCATAACTTGTTCGGGAAGGTGAACCATGAGATGAACCATAGAGGTCAAGAAATTTGGAGAAAAAATCAACTTCAAATTGCAGAGAATCATCACTATCTCATCTTTCTTCTGTTGGACATATGCCTCCTTCAACTCCCTGGCACATAATTTCTGAAACCAATGTGACAATGCTATCAATGGCTTCATGATGTTATTTGGCAAAAATCCTCGGATAACCACTGGAGAAGACGTTGAAGCAGGCTATGGCAATCATGCGTCTTCAATCCATAGAACTTTTTCTCGGTTTGTTTCACCTTATTTCTCAAACTTCCCGCATAGCCAAGTGGATACCTAACATAGCGAAACCATTCAAATACTTCTTCATGACGATCATCTTTAACTAAAAAGGGTGCATGAGGAACTTTTTCCATCTTCTTTTCAGCTTTCGATTGATGTTGATTTTTCCGTATTCCCCTCTTCTGCAAAGCTTCGCGAGCCCTTGGACCATCCTTGGTCTTCCCTTCAATTGAAAGAATGGTGGCCAGGATATTGTCGCCCACGTTCTTTTCAATGTGCATGATATCTAAACAGTACCTGTGTAACAAGGACGACCAATAGGGAAGCATCCAAAATACGCTCTCGTGGGTCCAACATTGTCTGTTGTGTGCCGAGTAAGGGACACGAAAATACGGATGCTGGCTAAGAGTGGCGTAACTGTGTGACCTAATTTCCTCCAAAATTTCATCTCCGTTCTTATGAGCTGGCCTTTTTCCCCACTCTGGCTTACCCAAACTAGATTGCATTGGTGAATTCTCGTCAAGCCATTTTCGATGCCCTTCATAAATAATTCTCCCACAAATATGCTCCGCCATCAGCTCATCTAGAAAAATTGGACATGCCTTATACCCTTTTACCATTGAGCCCGCAAACATCCCTAAACCAGGAAAGTCACTTATAGTACACATCACTGCTGGCTTCATCGTGAATACATCATTGTCAACTCTGTCAAAAGTAGAGACTCTATTTTCCCACAAATCTTTGAGCTCGTCGATCAATGGACGAATGAGTACACTAAGGCACTTTCCTAGAGATTTAGGGCCAGGAATCAATACGGCCAGCATATTATATTCCTTCCTCATACACATATTAGGGGGTAGATTATATGGCATCACAACCACGGGCCATGTACTATGCTGGGTTGTCATTGTTCCAAATGGATTGAAACTATCAGTTGCCACTCCAAGCCGCACATTTTTTCCCTTAATGTCGTCGAAACCTGAAAATGTCCTGTTAAAATGCTACCATGCTTCTCTATCAGATGGGTACCGGAGGGTAACTTCATCTTGTCGCCTCTCCTTATGCCATCGCATATGTTTTGTTGTGTGTGGGGACATAAATAGACGTTTCAACCTTGGAGTGATAGGGAAATACCATATTACCTTTTTTGAAATGTCATCCGTATCTGGCTTATATCTTTCAGCACCACATACTGGACAAGTCCTACAGTTTTTATTTTCAACCCCCTTGAATAGGTCCTTGGAGTGATAGGGAAATACCAGATTACCTTTTTTGAAATGTCATCCGTATCTGGCTTATATCTTTCAGTACCACATACTGGACAAGTCCTACAGTTTTTATTATCAGCCCCCCTGAATAGGTAACAGTTGAACTCACAAACTTGAATTTTTTTCATATCCAAGGGAAAGATCCTTGAGGATTTTTGTAATTCGCGAATAACTCATAGGGAAATTATGCCCTTTAAAAAACTTATTCAACCATTCACATAATTTATTAATACTCGTATCCAACCATCCATTTTCAACTTTAATTTCCATTGCATATAATATGGCACTTAATATAGTTTCTTCACTCCCTTAGAAACCTTTCATACTTAGCATAATCATCATCTACCATGTCATTGAAGTGAACTTCAGCATTTTCTTCAACAACATTATGCGGTGCATCTCCATGGTATCTAGGATAGTATGGAAATACATATTGTATAATCTCCACAGGCGGGATCACTAAAGGCACTACCAGATACGGAAGAATAGCCGACGAAATTTTTTTCGTCGGCCATTCTATTTTTTCGTCGGCTATAACCTCTGCCGACGAAAATTTCGTCGGCCATAAGTCGTCGGTAATACGCCGTCGGTAATACCAATGGCGGATGAAAAAAAAAATTTCGTCGGCTATAGTTAAGTATGGCCGACGAGTCAAAAAATTCGTCGGGCAAAGGTGGGTGAAATAGCCGACGACTTTCGTCGGGTATCTTTGAGTATGGCCGACGAAATCCATTAAGTATGGCCGACGATTTAATAAAATTTCGTCGGCTATGGTGTTTTAACTATAGCCGACGATTTACCAAAATTTCGTCGGCTATGATGTTTTAACTATAGCCGACGATTTACTAAAATTTCGTCGGCTATGGTGTTTTAACTATAGCCGACGATTTAATAAAATTTCGTCGGCTATGGTGTTTTAACTATAGCTGACGATTTAATAAAATTTCGTCGGCTATGGTATTTTAACTATAGCCGACGATTTAATAAAATTTCGTCGGCTATTTCCTCGAAATATATTACTATTTTTATAGGTATTAATTAGTTATAGCCGACGAAATAAGGCACTTTTCGTCGGCTATACAAGTTATAGCCGACGAAAATTGGTAAAATTCGTCGGCTATACTTGTTATAGCCGACGAAATAATGCAAAAATCGTCGGCTATTCTTGCATTTGGAAAAAAAAAATTAAATTATTTTCTAAATTACCATTCCAAGCAAGCTGCAAATCACAAAAACAATTCATGCATTTGCACCAACAAGAAACACGTCTAAACACCATTTTTATTAAATTCGTTCCAATATACATAAAATATAATCCTAATTATCCCCTAAACTACTAAAGTCTAGGATATCATCTACAGCATCAGGCGCATCATCCTGCTGACCGAACTCGGGAGGTTGAGGCATTGGAGGCTCCACTAACTGCTGAAACGGGAGCGGGGGTGGACGGCCTTCTTGTTGTGCCGCGAACATCTCATAAACCCACTGTTGCTGGCCGTCGTTGTTGTATTGCCGAATTCTGGCGCACTCAGCATTCCAACGGACCATATCCAACTGATACTGCTGGTACTGATATTGTCTGCGGCGCAGCTCCTCTACTGTCTGGGACGAGGTCGCCAATTCTGCGGCCAATCGCTGCACTTCCCCCCTCATATGTTGGGTCTGGCCGCCTCCCTTCTTTTGACCTCCCTTAGTGGTCTTCAGGAGCCCTTGTCCAGAACCTCCTAAACCCCGGCAGTAGTACTCGTTGGACTGGTGTGGGAAGGCTGCGTTGAACATCCTCGCCGCCGTTTGGATATTGGTGCGGTCGACCTGGCGCACGGCTTCCTCCAAATCTACCTCTGAGATGTCCGGTTGTGTCTCCCGAACTATTTGCTGGAGCACCTCTTGTTCGGCCTGGGTCACCCGCTCCTAATTGGACGGGGAAAAAAAATTAATATTCTAACAAATGGATAGTTAAGTAAAATTAATAATTTAAATTTTAAAATCATAATGAACGACTTACGAGATCGTCTGTCGCTTGTGGATAAGCGATCTTGAACGTCTCCACGTAGGGGTTGCAATCAGGATGATCTCTGAGCGCCTCCTCCTGATATTGTGCAAACGGCCTTGAACCGCCGTGATGGAGGATTGTGTTACGGCGGCGGTTCTCCGAGTTTATCCGAGACCGTTCCTTCAAACAAATAATAAAATATTAGAAAAATGCATCAAAAAATATAACTGAAATAATTATAAAATATTTAAACTAATAATTAAAATTTTAATAAAATAAACATTTATAGTGAAGTTTAATATTTACCATCATAGCCGGGTTGTCGAAGACTACGGTCCTCAACCAACGCCACTCGTACTCCCTGAACATGAACTCTCTGGGAGTACCCATACGACCACGGTTGCCGTACTCGTTATAGTGGGAACGGAGCTCGTTCTTCCACTCTTTGAACCTACGAAAAAAACAAAAGTGCATTAGAAATATGATTAATATCATAAAATATTTCTAATTATCAAATAAGACATTCTCAACGTACCTCGAGCTCTGTTGGGAGTCCGCCCAACCCCGCTTGTGTTCCGCAACCACAAAGTATGTCTGAAAGATAATATTTTATTAGTTTTATAATTATAAAAATACCGAAAATTTTTAAATATTACGATAACTAAATTAAATTTTTTTATTTACTCACCGACGCGGCGTTGTTCAACTCCATCTTGATTTCTTCGGGCACATCAGCCCACCGAGCCCACAACATAGAGACTCTGTCCCTAATGAGTGCACCCACGCAACCCGAGTAGTCGCGTTTCTTTTTCGCCCCAACCTCCTGATTAGGAGCTTCGTCAATCTGGATCCTCCCGCTCCGTTCAACCGTTCTCCTGAGCGTCTCAAAACTGATAGTGGTTTTCTGATATTCATGTTTTGCATATCAGTGCGAGCCTTAGGACCGTCTTTCGTCTTCCCCTCCAAGTTCAGCGTTGTGCCCACCACACTTTCAGAAACATTTTTTTCTATGTGCATAACGTCTAGGAAGTGACGGATCAGCAACTCACACCAGTACGGGAGTTCCCACAATATGCTCCTATGTGTCCAGAATTTGTACTCCTCAGGCCTTTCAGGTATTTCCGCTACAATATCGGGATGATTGCTGAGGGGCCCAAAATCGTACTCATTAAGTCTTGCTAAAATTTCTCTTCCTGTCCATCTTCTGGGAGCACGGCCGTGTTCTTCGGTTCCATCAAATGCGGCGGACTCGTAACGCCAGTGGTGATCCGCCGGAAGGAACACACGATGACCCATTCGGCATATCTTGTTGCAATGAGGGGTGCTCCCATAATCGGTGAGGCACTCTGGACAAGCCTTGTATCCCCTGACAACGCTGCCCGACAACATCCCATAAGCAGGAAAATCACTGATGGTACCAATAACCATGGCATGCATCTGGAACGTCTCCTGCTTGTACTTGTCAAAAGTGGGATGACCAACGTCCCACAATACCTTAAGCTCTTCAATCAATGGTCTCATATACACATCGAGACATTTCCCTGGGTAACCAGGCCCCGGAATCAACAACGTCAACATATTATATTCCTTCTTCATGCACATCCACGGAGGAAGGTTGTAAGGTACCAAAACCACCGGCCATATACTGTATGAAAGACTCATGGTGCCGAAAGGGTTGAACCCGTCAGTTGAGAGCCCGAGCCTGACGTTTCTGACATCTGACGCAAAATAAGGAAACTCATTGTTTATATGCTTCCAAGCCGCTCCGTCAGAGATGTGTGTCATGATATCTGTGTCTCCCGCGTCCCGCTCACCGTGCCACCTCATAGCTTTTGCGGTGGTTTCTGACATGTACAACCGCTCAAGCCTATCTCTCAACGGAAAATACCGAAGCACTTTCACAGGTTTCCTATTGCCTGCTCCCGTCAACTTATATCGGTCAGACTGACATATCGGACATGCGTCAAGGCTAGCAAGGTCATTCTCTTCTGCATCTTTACCCCAGAAGAGAACGCAGTCAAATGCGCATGTATGGATCTTAATGTAGGAAAGCCCTAGATCTTTGAGGATACTTCGGACCTGACGGTGATTGGTAGGATTACGATGACCCTCCTCCAACAACGAAGAAGTGTACTGTAGATATTCATCTACTTGCCTGATAGTCGATTTTGTCTCGACTTTAATCCTCATTACCTCCATCACACTTTCAAGAACTGTCTTCTCAGAACTTGAACACACAGGGGTCTGTTGCAATGCAATCAGTTTGTTGTACTTGTCAAAGGCAGCAGTGTTGACAACTTGTGGGAACCGCTGCACCGGGTCCTGCATATATTGTTCCCCATGTACACCGCTTTCAAAAGGAAACACGTCGTTGACGAATGTCATTGTTGGATCGTTGGATGTACTACTACTGCCCGCCTCAAAATACTGCCCATGATCATGCGATCCATCTAATGATGGCTCACCGTGATATATCCAACGTGTGTACTTCGGCCAAAACCCATTGCTCTTTAGGTGCTCCCATACTGTCCTAATCGGAAATCGACACATATCACTGCGACACTTACATTTCTTGCACGGGCAATAATGGTACGGTCCTTTTGCATTTTCTTCGACGAACTGCATAAAATCCACAACTCCTGTAGTGTATCGTCGGTCATGCCTTGGAAGCGAAATCCAACTCTTATCTCGATCCATATATAGCCTGATAATAATATATATGTATAACTTTAATTAATAATAAATTAATTAACACATATATATTACAATATATATTATTATCAACATCAACTCATATATATATATATACCATTAATTAACAACCATTATTTAAGTTCATTACACTATCAACAACCATTAATTAACATATTTATATATATTTTAACACTAATTAAAATAACATTATTAAATTAAAACACATAATTATACTCTAACTGAAAATCAACTCAACTACAACTCAAAATCAACATATATACATATATTCTAACACTAAAATACAACAACAAAACAAAAAATCACTTACTATATCAAAATCACTAAAACTCAAAATCAACATATATATATATACACATATATATATATATATATACATACCTATATATAGCTCCACAATGTAAGAGAGGACGGATTTCAATAATACCCACAGATTTTTCACTCTTTCTCCCGTTTTTTTTTTTAAATGAGCAGCTTCTGTCCAGATCTGAAAATATAAAGACTTATAGCCGACGAAATTGCCCACTTCGTCGGCCATTCTTCCCAAAGTTATATAGCCGACGAAAACTTTAAATCGTCGGCCATTATAGAATTATAGCCGACGAAATAAAGCTATTTCGTCGGCCATAGGTTTATAGCCGACGAAAAACTTTAAATCGTCGGCCATTCTATGTGTATGGCCGACGAAATAATGAATCGTCGGCCATTCTATGTGTATGGCCGACGAAATTTTTTCTTTGGCCGACGATTTTTAATTTTTACCGACGAACTAATTAATTTTCGTCGGCCATAAATGTAATATTTATTTTAAAAAAACTTATGGCCGACGAAATAATTAATTTTCGTCGGCCATTATTATTATAGCCGACGAAATGATGCATTGTTCGTCGGCTATTCTATGAAAAAAATAAAAAAATAATGATGATGTTAGTGACACTTCGGGTAGCATAAGTTCTCTTTCTCGTGCTTCGATGAAAGGAAAACAGAATGCCAAGCTCTCTGCAGTTTTTATCAAAACAGAATGATGATCAGAAGGTGATCCAGGCTACTAAAATGTTCAAACCGAAAGATCCTTTTTTCGCAGTTATCTTGTAACCATTCGACTTTATTAACTACTTAATCCTCACCAGATAACAGTTAATGAAGTTGAATGGTTACAAGATAACTGCGAAAAAAGGATCTTTCGGTATGACCAATTTAGTAGCCTGGATGACCTTCTGATCATCATTCTGTTTTGATAAAAGCTCCAGAAACCGTCAGATATTCTGTTTTCCTTTTATCGAAGCACGAGAAAGAGGACTTATGCTACCCGAACTGTCACTAACATCATCATTATTTTTTTAACACTAATTAAAATAACATCAAAACCGATTACTCTTTAGGATTAAAATAACATCAAAACATATATTAAAACTCAAAATCAACTCATGCAACTAAAACCCAAAATCAACATATATACACATGTACGTACCTATATATAGCTTCACAATGTAAGAGAGGACGGATTTCAACAATATCTACTGATTTTTCACTCTTTCTCCCGTTTTTTGCAAATGAGCAGCTGCTGGCCAGATCTGAAAATATAAAGACTTATAGCCGACGAAATTGTAAAATTCGTCGGCCATACTCCAAAAGTTGTATAGCCGACGAAAATATTAATTCGTCGGCCATTATTGGAGTATAGCCGACGATTTTTACTTTGTACCGACGAAATTAAAATCGTCGGCCATTCTATAGGAATGGCCGACGATTTTTTTTTTTTAGCGACGAAAAATCATTTCGTCGGCCGTTGTTTTTTTTTTCGTCGGCACAACTTATTTTTCTGGTAGTGAGGACAGACAACACTGGAAGCCTATTCTCTGCCTTGAAGCCATTGTCTTCGTCAACTAATCATTGCGGGTTAACCAGAAACTTCCCCGTATAGGTGCCAAACTGTGTAAGTCGGATCCAATCTACAGTGCATGCAATGATGATAAATCTCTACGAGTTCCTTATAATAAGGACCATTTTTGCAAATTGCACACGGGCAAGGGAGATACGTGGTTCCAATACTGTGAGTCTTCACAAAATTGATGAAGTTAACTACGCATGTTCTGTGTATAATGATGATTCATAAAAGATTTGTCGAGGACATCATCCATGTTTCCTGTCAGAACATAAACAAACAATATGCATAAGATTAACACACAACATTTATGATACAATCAAAACATGTCCCAACACTTCTTCTCCTTATTCCTCTAGGTTGGGTCATATACCCTTCCGCGAACACGACTTTGTTGATCATTTTGCTATTCATGTCGTTTCTGCTACAGTTTTAGGAAATTTCGGCAGCATCTCCCTACAGTTCTTCAAGTGCACAAAAATTCAAACAACCTAATTTACACTCGAGGAACATTGTAGAGAGACACTGTCGAAACTATATCCTAATACTGAAACTGAAACTACATGAATAGCAAAAAGATAAACAAAGTCGTGTTCGCCTAAAGTGTCCAAAAATGGGACAGTTCGAGATGATCGAGATGAGTTGTTGATTCTCAAACGGGAGTTCTAAGCTGATAAACACCACAATTATATATAATATGAAACCATAAATTTACACACGGCACGACACTCCCTAACTGAGCCACTTGCATATTTCAGAAACCCTAACTATCACAATCCACACACAACACAAACCAATTACGTCATTAATTAATAATTTCAACCTAATATACCATAAAATTCTAATTTCACTAAATTTCACTATTTCACAAAATTTCATTTTCACTAAATTTGGATTTAACTAAATTTCACAATTTCACTAAATTACACTAAAATTCAATGTCACTAAATTTCACAATTTCACAATTTCACAAACTAACATAATCTAAATTTTACTAAATCACCAAAATTCTAACATTTTCAATGAACCCAAAACATAATTTATTACAATTTCCATATTCTAACACTAAAACAACAACAAAACACAAAATTCAACACAACATCGTCCAACTTCCATTAACCAACATAAACAACCATTTCAATTGAATTAATACATAATATGCTCACAAAGAGAGATAAATAGAAGGAAATTGCAGCAACATTACTTAAGAATCAAAGAATTGGCAACAAAAACCATCTAAGCTCTAATTCTTCTAACTTATCCCTCTTATCTTCCAAAAAATGCAGCAGATTCCGACTGAAACAGTACCTCCAAATTTTACCTATATATAGAGGTTGCATTTATGACGAAGTACAAAGGCAGACGAAAAAAAACAAAGCGACGAATATTGGCCAAATCTCGCCGCTTCAATAATTAGCGAGCGATGAATATTCAATATTCGTCGATAAATTTTTCAAAACCTGGTTCTTGGATAAACGGAGGCGACAAACTACCTATATTCGTCGCTTCAATAATTTGTGAGCGACGAATATTTAGCATAATGCGTCGCTCTTGTTTTTCGAAGCGACGAGTTTAATATTCGTCGGTTGGATGTCTTGAAGCGACAAATATTTTTTTTTCTTTTTCATTCTTCGTCGCTTCAGTCTTACCTACAGTAGTGAGCCTATATTCATCAAGCATAGCTTATTTCACATTATACACAACTCGTGTTTGACACTCTTTTTTATTTTGGACTAAGACCGAAACAGAATAAATTTGAATTATCAGCGATGAGGTTTAGAGCAAAAATCTAATCCAATCCACTTTATTATATGGTTTGACAATATTGCAAACTATATCCACTTTCCGGAAACCATTTTCGGTGCGATTTTGGATTTTATACAATTTATCGAGACAAATTAACAAATACTCAATTTTGCATTCTAAATTATCAAAAAATTAAGATTGAATAAATTTCACTTGAATCTTTTTACTTTACAATTCCACATATCAAATTGGAATAGACAAATACTCATTAAAGTTTTGAAAGGACAAGTCTCCGAATAATGTTACATACAAAGTCTCCTAGAATGACACAAAAGAAACAAACTAGGAAGTAAAGAAAAAACACACATAAAGGTTGTGTGTTTTCTCAAGTGTTAGAATAGGTTTGTGAAGGGTTGGCATGGGGAATTAATATTAGGGTTAGAAACTTAAAATTGATCTTAATTAATAATTAAATAAATCTGGTGGCATGGGATGATTTTATCTAGTTTGGGAAGGGGCCAACCCTTATCCAACCTGTTTGCATGTGGGTTGGTGTTTTCGCAATTATAATATAGTCCATTTCAATATGATGCAATACCGTATGTTCGGTGTGAAGTGCATGTCTACCCCTATGTGCAAAGAGTAAAATATCGGATATCGAGAAAATATCGGCGTTTCAAAATACGGATATTTCGACGGAAATATCGATAAAATATCGATCCATTAGAAATTTTGACAAAAACGACGGAAACTATAAGAAATACATGGAAATTTGTATTGAAACTTTCTAAGGTTGTTTTATGCTATGTTATCGATCGCGATCATATGTGAGAAGAAAATATTAATAAACTCAAATACATATCAATTTATTGAAATGTTATATAAATTACTATGTGAATAGAGCTGATATTTATTGAAATATGATTTAATATATATAATTTATGCTTGAAACCTAAAATGAGGCTAGACCATCACACCCTTTAACATTATTTGTACATAGCTTTTTTAAAACCATACAGAAATTGATATTATATAGTCGTTGACCCATTATCACTAGCCATTATATAGTCGTTGAATCGCTACATAAAAAAAAAAAAAAAAAAAAAAACTAGCTTATTAGAACATCATAGAAAAATCATGTCAATAAAATTGTAATTACATACATTATAATGTAAAATGATTACACATTACTATTTTAATTATATGTTACAAAAATATACATTATAGTAAAATATATAGTGTAAGACACATTACTATTAAGCATGCATGAGTAAGAAACTTATTAGGAAATCAAAACAGAAGTATCATAAAATTAGCGCTTGAAGGTAAGTTAGAAATTAAAATTAGGTGCATGTTGAAAATTATGTGTTTTAAATTGTTGAAAATTAGTTTTTGAAGGTAAGATAAAAAATTTCTGGAAAATATCGGAAATTTCATGGAAATATCAGAAATATAGGCGAAATATTGGAAAATATCGGGAAATTTCGACGAGAAACTGAAAGAATTGAATCGAAATATCGATTCAACGGAAAAACAAAAATATCGGCGAAATATCGCTGATAATATCGATTTTTAATTCCTTGCCTAAGTGAGAATGATACCAACTAAAGATAAAACACAAGAATATCAAACCCATAATTTTAAACTGAAATCGATGACAATTCAAACCCATAAATTATAGTAGTATCATCAATTTCACCAGCATCATCACCTTCAACAAAGTCGGTAAACTTCCTTTACCAAAAAATGTAAGAAGTTCTTGAAACAAAGCCTCCATTCACCTGTCTTTCCTTGAAAAACATCTGCAGCATGTCCTCTTCTGCAATCTCACACACTTGGAGCACGAGTTTCAAGAGAATGAGTTATTACCCGGAATACTAAACCCGTGACATTGATTATAATATTTAACACCCAAAATCTCTATTCAGACAATGTATTTTGTAATAAAAGATAATGTTATTAACACACATTTTGTTCTCTATTCACGTACCTAATTTATAGAGAATAATATTTAATAAGGTATGAATAGAGATTTTGAGCGTGTTAATAACATCACCCTATAAATAGTTGGGCTTCATCCTTTTTGTTCATGTTCCTTTCAAGGCGATCTGCTAGTGACTTGTATGAGAGAGAGAGAGAGAGAGAGAGAGAGAGAGAGAGAGAGAGAGAGAGAGAGAGAGAGAGAGAGACTTGCGGAATTTCCCATCTACGAAGCCGAGAAGTAGAAGAAAGTGTTGTCGTGACACTACCAGTTTTGATGGAATAGCCGACGAAATTTTTTTCGTCGGCTATTCCAAATTTTCGTCGGCTATTCCTTCTACCGACGAAAAAATCGTCGGCTATAATTCGTCGATAAAACGTCGTTGGTAAAAGTAATGGCTGACGAAATTTTTGAAATCGTCGGCCATTCCAAAATTATCACCGACGAAAATTTATTTTGTCGACCAAACCTTGGAAAATATCCGACGAAATTCGTCGGCTATTTTCGAGTATGGCCGACGAAATTAGTCTGTTTCGTCGGCTATACTTCAGAACAAATAGCCGACGATTTGTCTATTTCGTCGGCTATTTCCTCAGAATATATTAATATTTTAAAGAATAGCCGACGAAATTTTGTCTATTTTCGTCGGTTATAACAGGTATAGCCGACGAAATAAGGCCAATTTCGTCGGCTATTCTTTAATTTTGGGGAAAAAAATTAAATTAATTTCTAAATTACCATTCCAAGCAACCTACAATTCACAATGCAAATCCATACATTTACACCAACAAGAAACACGTCTAAATGACTTATTTAATTTGTTTCAATATACATAAAATATAACCCTAATCATCACCTAAAGCACTAAAGTTGATGTAGGAAGGATGGCAGCAAACATTGAAGAGCAGATTGACCGTTGCAAGTCAAAACCCGGTTTGCTGCAGATTTGGCGTTCGGCGTCCGAATGACGATTGTGATACTATTCCGGAAAGGGAACGACGCCAGGAATCAAACTCGTGGCTGCCACGATGTGTGGGCTTTTTCGGGCTTTCGAGTTCGTTTAGGGCCTCAAAACGGCAGTTTACTATGTTTTCAAGATTTAAGTTTTCTAATTTGTTTTGTTTTAATTCTTTGGGCTTTTAGGTTTCCTTGTTAGTTGCCCTAGGGTTTCTTTTCAGTATTTAAGCATCCCTTTGGGATCGCATACATTCAGTTAATCATATTTTATCAAAACCCTAAGAGTTTTCTCTTGATTCCTGGTGGATTCAAAACCCCTAGATCTGGAAGAACAACGGCCTCCAAAGAACGTTCTAAATGCATCGGCCATCTAGAGCTTGAGGCATTAATATATTAATTAATATTAAATTATATTACATTAAATAACAAATTTTAATTAATATAATAACCAATAATACTAACATATTTTAAAACATACTAACAAATTAATATTTAAATTTTAACTAATTTTAAATAATACTAACCATTAACATAAATATAAATATTTATATAATTAGGCTACCAATTTATACAATTAAATTATACAATTATACCTAAATTGTACAATTAAAATAAATTTAAAAAAAAATTACATAAATTAACATAAATACCTAAATTATACCTAAATTAACATAAATACCTAAATTAACAATTATACCTAAATTAACATAAATACCTAAATTATACAATTAAAATAAATTATAAAAAAAAAAAAAACACTTACGGATGAATTTTGGATGAGGAGGAGGAGGCCGGCCGGAGGAGGAGGGGAAGGCTGCCGGAGGAGGAGGGGAATCAACTTGGGGCCGGAGGAGGAGGGGAGCGGCCGATTTGAGGAGAGGAGAGGGTGTTTTTGCGGAGGAGAAAGCAGAAAAAGCCAGAAAGGTCGCGACTTTCTGGTTTTATTGTCAATTTCGTCGCTTATTCCTAGAATGGCCGACGAAATTGAAGTCGTCGCCTATACTTTGAATTTCGTCGGCTATACTTTGGAAGATCAACGGCCGTCGGATCTGAGTCATCCAACGGCGGAGAATGAAAAGGCGCGGATCGCAAGAGTTTAGCCGACGAAATATAATTTTCGTCGGCTAAACTATTAGTCAAACCACTAAGTCAAACCTCTAAACACTTAAAAACGGAAATTAGTCTGGTTAAACGACGGTTTCTGGCCTCACCTTCAACAGATAATAGTTTCAAATCAATGAGACGCAACTAATCATATAAAAATTTTATAAAATTGATTTACCGAACGTCAGGCTACCCATAGGAAAACGAAAGTAAAAAACAGTTAACCGCAACATTCGGCACTCAGATTTTATCGGAATCTTGTCATTTTTCAACCGTAGAAGTATTTCATTATTTCGGTCATATCTTATTTCACAACATTTTTGCATTTGAAGAATCTACGTATAGTAACTATTTGAAACTATACATTCACTTAAACACTTAGTAAACAAGTTAAGGAACATTAGTGCATATGTTCTGATTTTGAATCTAAAAGTTTAGAAAATCTATTCCAACATTCAGATATCACCGTTTAGATTAAATACATGTATGGAAAAAAATCCAACTACATCTGACAACGTTAAAGCCTCGATCGGAACGGTAAACCGGGTCAGTCAAACATCTAAACGCTTAGAAATGGTAATTGGACTGTCTAAATGACGTTTTTTTGCCTGACCTTCAACAGATAATAGTTTCAAATCGATGAGATGCAACTAATCGTATAAAAATTTTCCTCAAAATATTTACCGAAGGTAACGCTACCATTAGGGAAACGAAGGAATAAAACCTTTGACCGCATCTTTCGACACTCAGATTTTATCAGAATCTTATCATTTTTCAACCGTAGACGTATTTCATTATTTCGGTCATATCTTATTGCACGACTTTTTTCTGTTTGAAGGATGAAGCAATGGTTTATCGTTAGTGATAGAAAATGGAATATGGTCATTTTTCACTCTTTCTCCCGTTTTTCTTCGTTTTTTTTTAAATGAGCAGCTGCTGTCCAGATCTGAAAATATATAGACTTATAGCCGACCAAAATGTCAATTTCGTCGGCCAAACTTTCAAAAGTTTTCGTCGGCTAATGTTTCAGAGAAAGGCCGACGAAAATTCAAATCGTCGACTAAAATATGATTATAGCCGACGATTTTTTTTTTCAGCAACGAAAAACAAAATCGTCGGCCATTCTAGGGGAATAGCCGACGATTTTTTTTTTTTTGCGACGAAAAAAAAATTCGTCGGCCATTCTAGGGGAATAGCCGACGATTTTTTTCTTTTTGCGACAAAAAAAAAATTCGTCGGCCATTCTAGGGGAATAGCCGACGATTTTTTTCTTTTTGCGACAAAAAAAAAATTCGTCGGCCATTCTTGGGAATAGCCGACGAAAATTTTAAGTCGTCGGCCGTTTTTTTTTTTCGTCAGGAAAAGCTTTTTTTCTGGTAGTGTGAGGATGATGAGCGAATGATTAACAGAGGTGAGGAGTATAAAGAAGATTCTCAAAATAGAAAAAGAAAATAGAGTAGAAAAAAGGCTTCCATAATTCTATGGTGTTTGGTTTCGTTGTAGAAGTTTGGGAAAATGTTAAATTTAGTAAGCTCACTTAAAAGAATCATGTAATTGCCAATCATGGGACAATTTGTTTTGGATTATGTAAGACTGTCTGGTGCAATTAGTCCCGTGTAACAAACACCCCCTTAGTCCTTACCTTTTCAATGATCGACTAATTAAAACAACCCATTAGCAACATGCTCTATGCACAACTAGTAGACGCAATTTCAAACTTTGGGTGTCATCCACTTCATCAATTTTGCAGTAAATTTGATCAGTTCAAATAGAACCTCTACCAAACAATCCATTCAATGATAAAATATCCTCAAGACTCTTATTGTCCATCGAAGTTCGAACATCTTTCTCGAAACTTCACTTTAATTCGTTAAATACTAAAGTAAAATATGATTGTGAAATGTTCATATATCAAATTAAAACAGATCTAACTATTGATTTTTTAGCTATGAATAGAATCTTATATAAAAAAAGGGGGCTTTTATTAAATTTTATTGGTCAATGGGCATTTTGAAGGGTGTGAGTAATATATTTGTTCTTTTTAAAAAGGACAAATTATTGATCACTAATTGTAGTGTCTTGACAGTTTAGCTATTTTGTTTTCAATTTCAACTGATCACTCTTTGTAGTCTCAATTTTCTACTAATTGGTGGTCCATTTCATCTAAAATGATTTCATCTAAAATGAATGTTTACCATTTTTCAACATCCTCAAATGCCCTTAAGTTATTATTATTTTTTTTTTCTCTTTTTTAAAACCAAATCCCATAGAAGCTCCAGAATATCTGGCTTTATAATTGTCGATCTTTAATCTAAGAAATTACAATTGCAATTGGAAAAAAAAAAATATGCAAATTAATTTGATACATACTGCTAACAAAATCAAATAGCATCACCATAATCACAATGAAATAAAATTTTATCAAATCTCCATCATATCAATTTAAACCTAAATGAGCTTAAAATAAAATTTTAATAAACCTAAATTCTCATCATCATCCTTAGCATTAACAACACTCTCTAAGCTCCCATAAAACTATATGAATAGCTACCATTTCATATAATTAAGCTTACAAACAACATTACTACATTAGACTTAAATTTTTGGCCAATAAGGCTCAAACTTAATTGGGCTCTATAGCATTTCATAGTGGGTTGTGTATTCTTCAGTTTTGGTTTTGAAGAAAAAAGAAAACAAAACAAAAAGAAAAATAATAAAACAACACCTAAGAGCATTTGAGGAAATTAAAAATAGTTAACAACCATTTTGGACAGATTGGACCAATTGATTGAAATTGAGACTATAAGGAGTGATAAGTTGAAATTGAAAGCATAAGGACTAAACTATCGAGACTCTAAAAGTATAAAGAGTGACCAATATTTTGTTCTTTTAAAAATAAGTTGAAGGTCAACTAAACAGCAGGAGGTCTAAATAATATTTTTGGAAGTTTGAATAGAAATTCTACACAAAAAAAAAAAAAAAACGAGATCACATACTGTTGTCGATCACTAATTTTCTATATTTAAATGCATCATACTCCCTCTTTCTCTATGTATATATATATATATACATATAAATTGGTAATATGTTGGAATTTGTAATGCAGTTTCACGCTTATATATACAAGGGACTTGTACGCATTCTCTTTCAACTTTTAGGTATGTACAAAAAAATATTTATATTATTTGGAAAAAACTTGCTCAATTAGTCATGGTCAGACATTATTTACCAAGACTAATGAGAAGAGACCACTTGACTATTTTGCTATGGTAAAAAATAATACAAATACCATGACCCCTTTTCTCTTCCTTTATTATCCTTTATTATGTAAAAAAATGGCCACGTGGCCTGTTTTCATTAACCCCTGGTCAACTTGAGCTGATCATGGCCGGTCAGGTAAGTCTCTTCCCATATTATTCTTCTATTTATTGAAATCCTAATTATTATTTGGGATCTTAAATTAGGAGTTCATCGGTTGCGTAAAATGAAGTGGACTCACATTCGAAGCATTGATATTTTATGTTGCATCAGTGAAATGTTAAAAGAGGGTGGACTTACATCAAAGCAACTTGATAGTGTCAAAACATCAATCTTCACAGCTGTAGAACACGGGCATGTCGACTTTGTTACTTATATATGTGAATCGTATCCACAATTTGCAACAGTAGATGAAGAAAACCGGAACATGTTTCAATTTGCGGTTGAATATCGTCAACATGAAATTTATAACCTTATACATAGACTTGATGAAGAAGACAAGATATATCTTGGAAGCCGTGTGACAAAGTTTCCAGAGAATATGTTACATTTGGCAGGGAAATTATCTCGAGTCTCAAGGTTCAACCATATTTGTGGTGCAGCTTTACAAATGCAACGCGAGATACAATGGTTTAAGGTTAGTATCTCTAACTGCAGTATTTATACAAATCAATTATTCTATCAACATCAATATAGTTTAAAAATACATATATCGACCATGAATATGAGTTGTCTATAGCATTAGGATGTATATCATTCACTTATTTTAAACTACTAGCTTCGTACTCGTGTGATGCATTTGTTACTGATAAATAGAAGAAAACATGAAAGCTTGTTTGTGGCAAAAATATTTCATTATGTTTAGTTTTTTTTTTTTAATAAGATTATGGTACTTTTGAGTGCTCGGTTTCCTAATAGTAGAGATATACATATATAAACATATGACATTTTGGTATAGATGTTATGTAGATTTTCCAAACTTTATACAATACCTTTTTTTTTAATTTATTTATTTCTTAGACCTTGTAGCACTTGTTTGATGTAAGTTTTCTTTCTCTTTTTTTTTTTTTTTTCTTCATCTTCTAGTTTGGACAAATTTTACGTGTTTTTTTTTGTTTCATTATAATGAGGATCAATGGCCAAAATAATTACCATAGATTAAACTGCAATGTAGCTTAAGTCGTTTGAATAATGTAACCTGCCAAAATAAATGCAGGCGGTGGAGGTCATTGTACCTCCAAGGATGCATGAAATTCGAAATTCAGATGGTATGACACCACATGAACTATTTACCAATAGTCATGAGAAGCTAAAAGAGGAGGCAGAAAAAATCAATGAAAGGAACAGCAACTTCTTGTACAGTTGTAGGCGCTCTTATCATTACTATTAATATTGCCGCAGCATTTACAGTTCCTGGCGGAAACAATGGTAGTACAGGTTCCCCGATGTTTCTAGCGAAGAAGTTGTTTGTGGTGTTCATAATTTCAGATACTCTATCACTCGTTTCTTCCACAACTCGTTTCTTAGTCTCATCGGAAGAGTCTGTTTTCTGTTGTGTTCTCTAGTTCTGCAGTTTCTCTTTTTTCTTTTTCTGTTCGGGTTTAAGGTTTTTGGTTTCATCCTAGTCACTTGCTCTTTATTTGCTTTGGCTGGTGAGTTTCCTTGTTTGGCTTTGGCTGTTATGTTTCTCCAGGCCTTGGGCCTTTAATGAAAGTTTATGTTGTCCAAAAAAAAATACACAACTTCAGTGATTTTCCTTTTAGGAATTCTCACGTCGCGTTACGCGGAAGAAGACTTCCTAAAGATTTTACCTATGAAGATAATGATAGGTCTTTTCACCCTTTTTGTCTCTATTTCCACCATGATGATTGCCTTTTGTTCCGCCCTCATCATTATGTTTGATAAAGAATACTCATGGGCCATTATTCCTAGCATTTTTGCTGCTGCTATTCCAGTTGCCTCATTTATATGGTTGCAATTTCCCCTCTTGATTGAAACATTCTGGTCAACTTATGGACCTGGAATATTTGACAAGAAAGGAAAACCATGGATTAAACTTGTTGTACGCTGATGCTTATCTTTGGTTTAGCTTAAGGGAGAAGGTGAGGCACATCCGTATGAGTATGACTTCACAGTAAAAAATACAGATGTACTAATGAAGTTTGCATACTGTTTGGCAATAAAGATACAGATTAAGTGGATTTCAAGTCATAGTCTTGATGTGGGTGTACCACCATAAAGTGTGTAAGAATGGCTTCACACTGATTATTGTGTATTAAGTATGGAATTTGCTTCTCTTTCATATATATGTACGATAAACGACTTTCATTTTCTATTTAATTCATGCGGGAACTCTTCTTTCACAACTGAATTGGCCATGTCAAAACTGCCTGGTTAATCAATCAATCAATCACTCCGATTCTGCTATAAAAAAAATATTTCTAACTTTTGTTATAGGCCTAGTTCTTGTTGAGTTGTAGGTTCTCTCGTTGCTACCATGATATTTGCCGCAACATTGACAGTTCCTGGTGGAAACAATGGTGGTATAGGCATCCCAATGTTCATACATGAAAAGTTATTTCTAACTTTTATAATTTCAGATACTCTATCACTTCTGACTTCCACAACTTCAGTCATTTTACTTTTGAGACTCCTCACATCACGTTATGCTGAAGACGATTTTCTCATATCACTGCCCAGAAAGTTGGTGATTGGCCTTATTACACTGTTCATCTCTATTGCCACCATGATAATTGCATTTTCTTCTGCCCTTATCATCATGCGGCAGAGAAGATACTCGTGGATTGTTGGACCGAGCATTTATCTTGCAACTGTTCCAATCGTCTCATTTGTGTGGGTACAATTTCAACTCCTTCGGAGCACTTTCATTTCTTATACCTTGGTGTGTCACAAATTGATGAAAGGCCTGTCTTCATATCTGGTTTTACGGTTTACTAACTAGGGCGGTCAATGTAAGGGTATAGATATGAGAACCTCTTATGGATCTTATCAGTTTTCATTTCAAATTTCAATTGTATATTAATGGAATTTGGATTTTCAATTTTTATCAGTTTAAGTTGGGTTATGAGTTTGTAAGGATTTTGGTCAACTTCATCCATACTGACATTCCATGTATGTATGTTATGAGGCTACATTGGCTCCATGCCATTCAATAGAACACATTGTTAATTGCTTCATCACATATTATCCAGTTTCTTCGGGCTAGCTGTTTGCGCAGGCCGAACAAAATCTCCTCTAAAATTGTCTGAAGAAAAGGAGCTGGCACTTGTCTTTACGCTCTCCTCACAATTTGAGTTTGCTAAAATCCACTTTTTTTACTGGATAGGTATACGCCTCATAATTGATTTGTTGGCCCAAACCACTTAACTTTGTGAGCGTAGTTATCAAATCAACCTGAAACGAATCAATTTCCACCCAAAAATGAGAACTGAGATGTCAACAAATGCAGGTATCAAGTTTTAGGTACATTTTCAGAAGTAAAGAATTTCAGAATTGACAAAACAGAAATTTTAGTTAGACATGCGACGGTGCGATACATTACGGGGCAATACATATACAAATAATGTAGATAGTCTAACATGTTATCTTGCAGACTCGGTTAACATTGATTAGCTAATTCCTTTGTTTGAATGTAATATCTATGGTAGTCTGGCAATATGAAATATCATATCTCTAAAGACGACATAAGAATATTTAATCAGCATGGTTGAATTGACAACAATACTTTGTTTCTTCATTTTACTAGGCTGTGGGAGAGAAAATTACTATGGCACTCACCTCATAATCTGTTTCCGACACTGTTTCTCTGCTGCGCTGATACTTCTGAACCCACGGCAAAACTTCTGGATCAGTGGCTAATAGAGTTTCTGTGGCTATCCTATCAGGACCCAAGAATGCAGACATAACAGCTAGCTGGAATAACTATAATATGTATCAGTGAACAATAAAAGGAATTTTCCAACTAACAATTAGAATAATCATGGCATTCATACATGGAGAAACAAAGATGTTATGTTCAGCATTGGTTCTTTAAACCACTATCAATTTGTACAATAACTAACAATTTTCTTCATCTAAAATTTCACAAAATTCAGCTTTCTTTGGACTGGATATCTGTTTGATATCGAGGCATGGATGCCTGGGTTAGGGCGGTTTGGCGAGGTATCTCTCTCTCTCTCTCTCTCTCTCTCTCTCTCTCTCTCTCTCTCTCTCGCACAATACTGATAGTTTCTTTCCCATATCACCAGTGGTACTGGTATTGTCAAAGCTAGAATGCCCCTCCATACACCAAACAAACACCACTTGCAGCTTCCACCAACGTAACTAGATCTATATATATAGTGATTACCCTTTTTACTATTTTAGATTCCTAGCTTGTTTTTTATGTGCTCAATGTGTGATCGCTGAGTACTGTCTTCAGGTGTTGGTTGTATGGTGATCTAAGTTCAAATGATCAACAATTCAACACCGATAGTACTGTCTATCCGGTATACCTTCTAAAGCATCTGCAAACAACAGTTCCTATATTTCCCCCCATAATTGGTACTAGTTTTTTTTGTTTTTTTGTTTTTTTGTTTTTGTTTTTTTTGAAGATAATAGGTACTAGAAGTACTGATCATGTTTAATTTTGCACGTTCACCAAAGCTTGATTTTGAGACTTTCGGCCCAAATAGTTCTGAAAGGTATGATGCTCACTACCAGTTTTGATAGAATAGCCGACGAAATTGTTTTCGTCGGCTATTCCAAAAATTTCGTCGGCTATTCCTTCTACCGACGAAAATTTCGTCGGCTATTCTTCGTCGGTAAAACGGCGTCGGTAATACCCAAAGCCGACGACAATATCGAAATCGTCGGCTATAGTAGCATATGCCCGACGAAATAACGAAATCGTCGGCCATTATCGCCGACGAAAATCGTTTCGTCGACCAAACTTTGGCATAATGCCCGACGAAATTTCGTCGGCTATTTTCACATATGGCCGACGATATCGTAAAATATAGCCGACGATCTCGTCAGTTTCGTCGGTTATTTGTTCTGAAATATAGCCGACGACATGCAGATTTCATCGGCTATATTAATATTTTAAGGGAAATTAATTAGTTATAGCCGACGAAACATGTCATTTTCGTCGGCTATAACTACTATAGCCGACGAGTTTTACTAAATTTCGTCGACTATAGTAGTTATAGCCGACGAAATAATATGAATATCGTCGGCTATTCTTACATTTTGAGAAAGAAAAAAAATTAAATTAATTTTAGGGTTTAGGAGGCCGGAGGAGGAGGAGGAGGAGGAGGCCGGAGGAGGAGGGGAAGGAGGAGGAGGAGAAGGAGGCCGAAGGAGGGGAAGGAGGAGGAAGCGATCTGGTCATATTTATAGCACAGAGAGAATAGCCGACGATTTAAAATATTTCGTCGGCTATACTTTGGAAGATCAACAGCCGTCGGATCTGAGCCATCCAACGGCGGACAATGAAAAGGCGCGGATCGCAAGAGTATAGCCGACGAAATATAAAATAGCCGACGATTTAAAAGATTTCGTCGGCTATTCTTTCAATTTCGTCGGCTATACTTTGGAAGATCAACAGCCGTCGGATCTGAGCCATCCAACGGCGGACAATAAAAAGGCGCGGATCGCAAGAGTTTAGCCGACGAAATATAATTTTCGTCGGCTAAACTATTGGTCAAACCACTAAGTCAAACCTCTAAACGCTTAAAAAAGGAAATTAGTCTAGTTAAACGACGGTTTTTTGCCTGACCTTCAACAGATAATAGTTTCAAATCGATGAGACGCAACTAATCATACAAAAATTTTACAAAATTGATTTAACGAACGTCAGGCTACCCATAGGAAAACGAAAGTAAAAAACAGTTAACCGCAACATTCGGCACACAGATTTTATCAGAACCTTGTCATTTTTCAACCGTAGACGTATTTCATTATTTCGGTCATATCTTATTTCACAACATTTTTGCATTTGAAGAGTCTACGTATAGTAACTATTTGAAACTATACATTCACTCAAACACTTAGTAAACAAGTTAAGGAACATTAGTGCATATGTTCTGATTTTGAATCTAAAAGTTAGAAAATCTATTCCAACCGTCAGATATCACCGTTAAGATTAAATACATGTATGGAAAAAAATCCAACTTCAGCTGACAACGTTAAAGGCTCGATCGGAACGGTCAATCGGGTAAGTCAAACCTCTAAACGCTTAGAATTGGTAATTGGACTTTCTAAATGACGTTTTTTTGCCTGACCTTCAACAGATAATAGTTTCAAATCGATGAGACGCAACTAATCGTATAAAAATTTTCCTCAAAATATTTACCGAAGGTAACGCTACTATTAGGGAAACGAAGGAATAAAACCTTTGACCGCATCTTTCGACACTCAGATTTTATCGGAATCTTGTCATTTTTCGACCATAAATTTATTTTATCATTTTGGTCATATCTTATTTCACGACTTTTTTCTGTTTGAAGGATGAAGCAATGGTTTATCGTTAGTGATAGAAAATGAAATCTGGTCTTTTTTTTTGTTTTTTTTTTAATCATAGCCGACGAAAATAATATTACTCGTCGGCTATTCTTTTGTCGTTTTCTGTCTGAAATAAAAGAAATTTTTTTCTATATAGTTATGGCCGACGAAAATGCTTCAGAGAGTTTTTCGTCGGCCAAAAGTTCAAAAAGTTTTTCGTCGGCTAATGTTTCAGAGAAAGGCCGACGAAAATCCTCAATTTCGTCGGCCAAAATTTTAAAAAGTTTTCGTCGGCTAATGTTTCAGAGAAAGGCCGACGAAAATACAAATCGTCGACTGAAATATGAATATAGCCGACGATTTTTGTTTATACCAACGAAAAAAAGAAATCGTCGGCCATAGTTTAACCATAGCCGACGATTTTGTTTTTTCACCGACGAAAAAAAAAATTGTCGGCTATTTGTTGGAATAGCCGACGAAAATTTTAATTCGTCGGCCGTTTTTTTTTATTTCGTCGGAAAAAGCCTTTTTTCTGGTAGTGGCTATTGAAAGGAAATTAGAGCCATCTTACCTGTTTACTGTTTTTTTTTTTTTTTTATAAATAAAATAAGCAAATCATTTGAGTCAATTTAAAGCAATTCGGAAAGTGGGAGGAAGACCACAGAGACAGAATATATAACTTGGACTAACAGCTTAGGAAAACAAAATATGGGGGTGACGGTGACAATTTTTTTTTTAAAAACCAACGGGTGGATGATGAGGACGTCGTATTGCCAATAAACTATGATCACATGCCACGTGCTACAAAGTCTTTTCCAAGTCCTATTTCATACGTCAACCGGTGTTAGTCAATTAACCGGTGTAAATTAATCGGAAAATTTGTTGGCTGCCGGATTGTTTGGTAGGTTGTCTGTCAATCGTGGAGGTATCTGAGAGGTTATGTACTAGTCGATTGGCAAAGTTGACGGTACGTTACAAAACGAAGAACTATATGCAAAACATTACCAAGCACAGAACTACAGAAGTACTCCCTTAACAGAAGTAATCTGTGATATGCTGCGGCATGAGTGTTAGCATATATACATTGTTGAGGAAGTCGTATTGCCACGTTCATCCCGGATCTTATGCTTGATTTATATGGTAATAAAAATAAGTCCCTCTTACAGAGATGTCAGACTAATTACGACGGGCTAATTTTAATCCCAAGTTGAGTAATAATCAATTTATTGTAGGCTGTCGTAAGATACCTAATCAACGAGTTATATCACGACCGATCAAGTCATTTTTATCTGATAAATGCATGTGCTATATATGTCAAATCAACTTGTTTTCATATTCTAGGTCGACCTGTTTGTCTCAATTTTGGGGTCAAGTCAATTAACT